>OZ022508.1:41798038-42306026 GCA_963989385.1 Ctena decussata
ACTTTATCTTGCTTCGAACATGTTCCTCCCCCAAAATAATTAAAACAAAGTCATAAATTATCACGAACAATTTTTGATCAGAAGTTGTTTTTCCATCCCAACTAGAGCAAGTGAGGAAGGACTAACGTATACCTCCGGCCAGAGCCACCGCCCAAAGAAAGTAAACTTTGCACAATACATTCATGCAAAAAATATTAACAAACAGACAAGCCGACAATCAGTCAAGCCCAGCAAGACCCAGTCACATTTCAAAAGGTTCTATTGCAAGATGCACTCTTCAAAGTAAAACTTTTACAGAGATATTAATATATAAAGTTCAAAGTTTTTGACATTAACCTTAGGTCAGCAGCAGCATCAAGGTGACACAAACAGAGCAGTATATATACTGCAGTAACACTAAACACATATGTAACAGTTCCAGTTTAGACTTTCAGATAAACAGTGCAAAAGCAAATATTTAACGCAAGCGTTAACGTAACTATTATATGAATTTCTAAGTCTGTGACCTTGACTCAGGCCAAAAGCAGCATCCAAGTGATGCAAACTGATAAGTATCTATCCTTTAGTTACACTGAGCACATATGGACCAGTTCTAGTAAAACACTTTCAAGAAAACTGAACAAAAGCAAAAACATAACGCAAATTTTAACGTAACTGTTTTACAAGTTTCTAAGTCTGTGACCTCAACCTTAGGCCTGTAGAACCATCCAGGTGATGCAAACTGATCAGTATCCATCCCGAAGAAAGACTAAGTTCACATGAACAAGTTTCCATAAATACTCTCAGGAAAACAGAGCAAAGATCAAACTTATGCAAAACTTTAACGCAAATGTTAACTAACGGGCGGAAGGACTGACGGACAGACAGACAGATGGATAGACAGAAGAACGGATGGAAAGGCAAAAACAATTTACCCCTCGACATACTGATTGTGCTGGGGGTATAATAACTGCTACTTTCGGTGATTTTTTATCAATATTTTTATCTACCTATGAGTTGAATATTGAAATCATAAGTTTTCGTGTTTGTTGGTTTTCAATGTGTTTCATTTTGAAAGCAGAGCTTCCCATATTATGGCAAAGAAAACGTTGAAATTGTTATTTGATCTTTTTTAACATCTATTTAGTATTGCTTGATATCAAAATTAATATTCCAGTGCATGCAGAAGGCTGAAAGTATTACTAAATATAAGGGTACCCCCATTTTGACGTTCTTTCGAGATTTGGTGCACCCCATGTGTAATCTTTTGAGTATACCGACTTTGTGCATCAATGGATTTTTTTAAGACTTTGATTTTTGAATTCAGCACACTTTTTTACATAAGAAAACACCTTCAAACCCTTTGGCCTCGACCACATGAATAAACCTACCACGGGCTCTCGGACTAAATGTGTCCATTGGACACGGATGCCCCCGCCTAGTGCCCAAGTAAGATGGCGCCTTGTTTAAGGTACTGGCACTTGTAGGATAACTAGGTTCATAATGGCAGACTTGTGCGGTACATGTTTTATTGTTTTCCGTAGGCAGGTGCATTATGCCTGTCGGATCCATGGTTTTCACATTATCACTGATATCCTTACTCGAGGGATTCGCCGACAGCAAATGCGTTTATGAGTAAGAATTCTCAATTGACTACTACGTGGATATATTGAGAATTGGTCCCAACTCCACAAGATATCTATGATAACTAGAATGTGTCCATAGGACACGGATGACCCCGCCTAGTGCCCTAAGTAAGATGGCGCCTTGTTTAAGGTACTGGCACTTGTAGGATAGCTAAGTTCATAATCATTTTGGCAGACGTGTGTGGTACGTTTTATTGTTTTCCTAAGGGAGATGTATTATGCCTCTCGGATCAAGAGAAGTGTGGTTTTCACATTATCACTGATATCCTTACTCGAGTGATTCGCCGACAGCAAAATGCGTTTATGATTAAGAATTCTCAATTGACTACTACGTGGATATATTGAGAATTGGCCCCAACTCCACAAGATATCTATGATAACTAAAATGTGTCCATTGTGTTGTGTGTGTGTGTGTGTAGGGGGGGGGGCACGGATGCCCCCGCCTAGTGCCCTTAGTAAGCTGGCGCCTTGTTTAAGGTACTGGCACTTGTAGGATAACTAGGTTCATAATGGCTGACTTGTGTGGTACATGTTTTATTGTTTTCCTTAGGCAGATGTATTATGCCTCTCGGATCAACGGTTTTCACATTATCACTGATATCCTTACTCGAGGGATTCGCCCCCGCCTAGTGCCTTAGTAAGCTGGCGCCTTGTTTAAGGTACTGGCACTTGTAGGATAACTAGGTTCATAATGACAGACTTGTGTGGTACATGTTTTATTGTTTTCCTTAGGCAGATGTATTATGCCTCTCGGATCAAGAGAAGTGTGTGTGTGTGGGTAGGGGAGGGGGGGGGGTCATGACTGTGATATGTGGTGATAACATTCTGTATCTTATCACAGAAGTGGATGCCATGCAGAAACAAGTAATTTTTCAAAAACTAACAAACGGAAACCATTTTTGTATGGAATTAAGTTGTACAAGGACCATAACATAATTTGTATTCGTTTAATATTAGTGCGCCATCTAACGTAATACGATGTTTCTTATAAAAAAAAATAACGTTTTGTATCATATCTTTCTGGCACCGGTATCTCTTTTGACGCTATAAAAGTTTGCAACCCTTAGCTGTTGAAGCAGACATTTCTCCAAAACGAGCCTGGTGACACTATATAAAATTACGACGAAAATAAAGAGCGGGTTTCAAAGAATAAGAAATGCAAATAAAAATATAGGGTGATCGCGTGAAGTATTAATGAAAAATCCATCTGAAAGAAAAATTACATATTATGCGACGAACGTCAGCGACACGTAACGTTATAAACTCTTCATCATTTTTTGAAACGTTGCGTAGTCTGATCAATTCTCTACAGATGTTTCTGTTATTTTAACGTGGAAATGTCTATGATACTTTTTTTTTCTTAAAACTGAATTTTACAAAGTGCACTCCAGGAGGATAGAAATAACCTAATACGGCATAAAAAACAGGGTATTGTATGCACATAAATCTGTTCGATTTTTAGCGTACTACAGCTGTATAACGGACAAGACTCGCAGGGTCACAGCCACACTAACTAGCAACACCGGACGAAAGGATGCCCAAGCTGATCTGAGTCTTCGCCTTGCACACATGCCACTTTGTTGGTTTTGTCAGGTCGCGGCTCAATTATAACCTGCCACTGGTGATATTCGAACAGTATTAGAGTTATCAGCAGATCAGTGATTTTGTTATCTGTGAGTTCCGCCGCTTCATATAACGTATTTATTCGGCTATAAAACGGGGGTTTCCCATCTCTAGAATGACCCCAAATATCTAAATCAGTCTTAAGAAATTCTGCTGTAACATGGGGTTTGCCCTTCCAAAAGAATCCCAAAAATCTTTTTGGGATCGTGTTAGAAGGGAAAAAAATCTCCATCTTATAAACGAAGAAATACGGTTTTCAAGTTTTCCCCTCACAATTTATATTGTTGAGAGTCCCAAGACTCACTAAAATTCAGTGCTGTGGAATCATGGTTTTATTGTATATATGACGCACTAAACTTATAAACCTACTGAGTCCCAAGCGGGGTCCAAAGATTCTTTGGCAGCAAAATTATGTAAATAAATGTAAATAAGATACATATGAGCCGTGACACGACAAAACCAACAAAGTGGCACGTGCGCCCAGCCAAGACAGCGTGATCAGCCTGGTTATTCGCCCATTCTGACGAGTCTTTGCTGTGCGCTTTTAGGTTAGATAAGGGGCTACGCTATCTCAGTGCGGACAGCGAAGACCCTGATCAGACTGTGTGGGTGCCCAGGCTGGGCGCACATGCCACTTTGTCGGTTTTGTCGTGTCGCGGCTCAATTATAGAAGTGTACCCATACATTTTCAGTAATCGAATGCTCAGGTGTGGGTCTTTTTTATAACTTGAAACTCACTTTTCCTAACTCGATATTCGCTTTTTATGACCCGAACTTGCTTTTTATAACTCGAAACTCGCTTTTTATGACTCGATACTCGATACTGTAAAAAAAGAAACCCTCGAGCAAATTAGAGTTAAGGTCAGTGTTTTATTAACTTTGGACCTCTGATGGTTCTGAAGTAAATTGCCTTAGACCTAGATAAAAGATAAACATTAGATAATCCCATATTGAACTTGTTTTGCTCTTACGTTTTCGTAAGTGGCATGAATCTTTTATTAATGAGCTCGGCTGTACGTAAGTACGGAAGAGCTATTGCAGTCACAACGGCGTCGGCCTTGGCGTCCCACTCCCGGTTCACCTTTACCATGGTGATGTTCAAGACAGTATCTTGTTTTGTAATGCAATACGTTATTTTTCTCCAGGTTTTGTATAGTTAATAGGGTAAAAAGTAGCAAAAAGTATTAATGAGCCGACACGGCTAAAGCAACAAAGAGGCATGTGCGCCCAGCGAAGACTTAGATCAGCCTGGGCATCCACCCAGTCTGATCAGAGTCTCCGCTGTCAGCACGAAGGTAGCTTAGACCCTTAGCTACCCCTTGAGCGCATAGCGAAGACTGATCAGACTGGGTAGATGTCCAGGCTGATCTGAGTTTTCGCTGGGCGCACATGCCACTTTGTTGGTTTTGTCATGTCACGGCTCAATTTTATATGAATTTGAAGAAGAAGCAACTTTTTCATTTTCATTTTATGTGCCTTTAAAATGGGGATCAAATCTTCAAGGAAAACATTTGCTCCTCTTGAAGCAATTCTTTCCTTTAAGGGTAGATCCCATTTTTGTCCAGCGAAGCAAACGTGAAGTCACAAAAGTTGTTTCCCTTTGTAAAAATCATTGGAAAATATGAAGCTGTAGACATTCACGTTTAACTCTCATCGCGCCAATGTCTACAAGAACACTGTTTCATAGAACGCGTTTCTCTGTACTTTGGGGTTTACGAAAGCTGATGGAGTGGTCGGGTCGGGCAATGGTGCTCGGTAACTTTTATTGCAGTGACGTCCTACGTATTAGCCTAAAAGTTGGAAAAGGAAAAGGGCCTCGCAGTAGGTGCGGGTTGGGGTGTTTGGATTTTTTTCTCTGGTCATTTCTGTTTTCTGTCCCCCTCTCTCAGCTGGAAGACGGCCCGATACAGACTGAAATACTGACTAAGAGGGCCGTAAATCCCAAAACAACAACAACGTAAGCTGAGTGGGTACACCTGTTCATTTCCGCCATTTTCCTAGAGGAGAAAATTCTTTTCTCGAGTTAACTCGAATTGAGAAAAGACGCAAAATGAATTAGGCAGATTTCTACACCCTGGAAAAGTACCTATTCATCCAAATATTCACATTATCTGCAGTACCCTCGGACCCAAAACTACCGAACCATTCCTATTCAATGCCCCGGGGGCATTGCATTTTTGGAAAGGGGCGTTATTTAGGGTCTAAAGTGTAGTAAATCAGCCACTGCCAAAATACCTTCAATAAGCAGTAACTGTGAATGGAAATACTCCACTAGATTTTTGCCTTTCTTCTCAGTAACAGTCGACTCTTAAAGCAAAGAATTTGCAACTCTAGGAGCAAACTGTTGCTCCTCTAGGAGCAAATTCTTTCCTTTAAGAGTAGACCGTGTTTCAAAGAGCAACCGCAATCAGAGAAGCAACCAGGCTTTCATGCAAGTTAATATAACATTTTGTTTGGAAAATAGTCAGGGGCATTTATTAAAGCAGGGGCGTTTATTATGATTAATACGGTAATTGATTATGCAGAAAACAGTTTATTTTATAGAATTATTAAATTTTCACTTATTTTCAGATTATGTTTACTCAGGATGTTTTGCATGTGTGGCTTCGTGTGAAACGCACCATACGACCGGTGCGACCAGGGAAGATTCAGATCAACCTGTGCATCTGCACATTGTTTTGCTGATAATATAAATAGTATATGGACCCATGAAAATATAAACAGCTGAAAATGATAACACTTGTCCGTCTGTATTGATTCACACACCGAATTAACTTACTGCTCGCGATGTCTCTATGTGCGGGGCATGATTAATTTTGTAAATATGCCAGATATTTTATAGATTGTATTCATTTGTATTGTATGTAACGTATTTATTTTTAATTGAAACTAAAGAGTTTTAACTTACAATAATTAAAATTTCTTTATCATCGGTGTTATGCTTCTTCTCGGCCAATTCATAAGCGGTTGGTCAGCGGGCACACAGCGTTGAATCAATGTTGAATTAACGTTGATTCAGCGTCATTTTATTCTTTGATTTTCGAGTAGATCATCTTTGAAAGGCTACTTCATCCAAAAAAGCACGCAGTAAGTCACTAAATTTCCCTTGATAAAATAAGGCAGACAATTTTGAGGTGTATTAATTCAATTTTGTCTTATATGTTTCAACAAAATCAGAAATTTCATAAGAACGCCACACATATTTCAAAGTGACGTCGCACGCGCAGCTTTATTTTTTTCTTGCAGTTTTTCGCTCAAGTCCGAATTTTGACCAATTCTTTGCGCGATGACCTCCTCTTTTTATTTCAAAACTTATTTTGTAACTCTTTAAAAAGCATTTTAGTGACGTTTTAATATGGCCTTACCGGGCGTTTTTCTGAGATAAACTCGCATTAGTCTGTGAAGGGTAGCACTTTCCTAACGTCAAAATAATGTTGGTTACTATGGTAAAGGTTTTATTTTTAGCTCTGTTTGGTTCTTTACCAAAATAAAAAATGAAGTAATTCAACAAGCAATATACAGGTGTTAATAGAGAAGATGTGCGAAGGAACTGGCCTAAATGTTACAAAATTGTAACCCTATAAAGGCGGAATTTCTCTAAAATGACATACTGCCGCTAGGTGGCGCTTCATGGTGAAATAAATTAAACTAAATGACAAATGAATAAAGTTAAAAACACTAGACATGTTAGACCACGATCAGAACAAGTTTCATCAAATTCCCTGATGTCGGCGATTTTTTTCATGAAATGCGACAAAGGTAACGAACTACCTTAAAAGATAATGAACGGAAACCATTTTTTCATACAAAATGAAGTCGAAAAAGGGCCACAACTCCCACAATAATAGACGGATTTTACCTTATTTTGAACTTGACCTGTATTTTATGATTATATATCTGTGTATAAAATATGAATTCAATACACCAATGTTTTCAAAAGATAATGAACGGAAACCATTTATTTCATACAAAATGAAGTCGAAAAAGGGCCATAACTCCCACAAGAATAGACGGATTTTACCCAACATCGAACTTTACCTGTATTTTATAATTATATACCTGTGTATAAAATATGAATTCAATATACCGATGTTTTCAAAAGATATCAAATGGAAATCATTTTCGTACCGGACGTACAGGACGTACGTCCGGACGGCCGTGATGCTATATGCTCCCCATTAAAAACGTCGGGGGCATAATAAACCGCTACCAGAAACTATATATGTACGCATAAGTATATTGTACAGCACCACTGGTAGTAAATCTGGATAGTGTATACCAAACTTAATGTATAACCAAGTTATTATTTAGTAGCTGTAATGTTATGAACCTATATTTTAACCTACTCTTAATTTGATTTTTGATGAATTAATATAATAAGTTCTATAAATTTTACAAGGTGACTTCACATCTTAATCTTACTATTATCATTCAGATCAAGTCATAATAATGCATCCATGAAGGTAGCGCTATCTTTCATATATTCACCATCTTTTGGTAAATAAATATATTAATTGTTCTCTACAGAACAATCCGCTGAGAGACGTTTCGAGGAGATAGGTAGATAACAGAACTTAAATAGGCTGTTAACAGCTTATTTACTTACCGTGAGGTTACTGGATGGGAGGTGCAAAGTTTGGAAGAAGATAGTGTAATGGAAATGGATGAGAGAGGAAAAACAAGATAGCCCTGGATCGCTCACCTGAGTATCCTGTGAACTTAACCTCAGAAACATCCATACGTCCAACAGACAGAGTTTCACAAAGATTCAAAGGAAAATGAACCCTTTATTGTGTACCTTAGGTTTTTATAAGATTTAACCTAATGACCTTGTTTTTGACCCCACATGACCCAGTTTCAAACCTGGTCTAGATTTCTTGGATATAAACCTTCTGCAAAAGTTCATTAATATCGGATCAAAACTGTGCCCTCTAGAGCGTAAACAATGCTTTTCTAAGGTTTGACCTAGTGTTTGACCCGACATGACCAAGTTGCACCCTTGGTCCAGATTTGTAGTAGAAAAACATTTTGACTAAGTCTCATGAAGATTAGAACAAAACTGTGTCCTCTAAAGCATTCACATGGTTTTTCTAAGAACTGACCTAGTGACCTAGTTTTGACCTGACATGGCCCAGTTTCAAATCAGGTCTAGATTTGATAAAAATAAACATTCTGACAAAGTTTCATGTAGATTATATCATAACTGTGTCCAAAAGAGTGTACACAACGTTTTTCTAAGATTTGACCTAGTGACCTAATTTTTGACCCCACATGACCCAGTATCAAAGTTGGTCTAGATTTCATTTAGATAAACTTTCTGACCATGTTTCATGATGATTGGATCGTAACTGTGCCCTCTGATTCATTCTAAGACTTATTTCTATTTTAGCTCTGGCGGCCATTTTGTACAGCAGAGTGGAACCGTTTAAGCAATTTTTGTTTAGAACCATGAGTCAAACACTTCTGTGAAATTATTTTGGAATCGAGCCATTGGCTTTAGAGGCGGTGTCGTTTAAAGGTTTTTCTATATTTAGCTCTGGTGGCCATTTTGTTCAGCAGCGCTGAACCATTTTAGCAATTTTGGTAGAGGGTCTCCTAAGGAACATTTCTGTGAAATTATTTCAAAATCTTCCCAGCAGTTTTGGAGGAGAAGTCGTTTAAAGGTTTTTCTATTTTTAGCTCTGGCGGCCATATTGTTCAGCCGAGTGGAACCGGTAGAGCAATTTTGGTAGCAGGACTCCTAGGGAACATTTCTGTGAAATTATTTCAAAATCTACCCAGCAGTTTTGGAGGCGAAGTCGTTTCAAGGTTTGTTCTATTTTTAGCTCTGGTGGCCATTTTGTTCAGCGGAGCGGAACCGTTTTAGAAATTTCGGTAGAGGGTGTCTTAAGGAACATTTCTGTGAAATTATTTCAAAATCTGCACGGCAGTTTTGGAGGCAAAGTCGTTTAAAGGTTTTTCTATTTTTAGCTCTGGCGGCCATTTTGTTCAGTGAAGTGGAACCGTTTTAGCAATTTTGGTAGAAGGTGTCCTAAGAAACATTTCTGTGAAATTATTTTAAAATCTGCCCAGTAGTTTTGGAGGACAAGTTGTTTAAAGGTTTTTCTATTTTTAGCTCTGCCGGCCATATTGTTCAGCGGAGCGGAACCATGTGAGAAATTTTGGTTAAGGGCCTCGGTAGAAACATTTCTGTGAAATTATTTTAAAATCTGCCAAGCAGTTTTGCAGGCGAAGTCGTTTAAAGGTTTTTCTATTTTTAGCTCTGGCGGGCATTTTGTTCAGCCGAGCTGACTCGTTTTAGCAAATTTGGTAGAGGGTCTCCTAAGAAACATTTCTGTGAAATTATTTCAAAATCTGCCCAGCAATATTAGAGAAGTCGTTTAAAGGTTTTTCTATTTTTAGCTCTGGCGGCCATATTGTTCAGCGGAGCAGAACCGTTTGAGCAATTTTGGTTAAGGGCCTCCTAAGGAACATTTCTGTGAAATTATTTCAAAATCCGTCCAGCACTTTTGGAGGCGAAGTCGTTTAAAGGTTTTTCTATTTATAGCTCTGGCGGCCATTTTGTTGAGCAGAGCGGAACCGTTTTAGCAAATTTGGTAGAGGGTCTCCTAAGAAACATTTCTGTGAAAATACATCAAAATCTGCCCAGCAGTTTTGGAGAAGTCGTTTAAAGGTTTTTCTATTTTTAGCTCTGGCGGCCATTTTGTTCAGCGGAGCGGAACCGTTTGAGCAATTTTGGTAAAAGGTCTCCTAAGGAACATTTCTGTGAAATTATTTCAAAATCTGCCAAGCAGTTTTGGAGGAGAAGTCGTTTAAAGGTTTTTCTATTTTTAGCTCTGGCGGCCATATTGTTCAGTGGAGCGGAACCGTTCTAGCAATTTTGGTAAAGAGTCCCCCAAAGAACATTTCGGTGAAATTATTTCAAAATCCGTCCAGCAGTTTTGGAGAAGTTGTTTAAAGCAAAAGTTGACGACGGACAAAGACCGATCACAATAGCTCACCTTGAGCACTTCGTGCTCAGGTGAGCTAAAAACAAGAAAGTGGAAGAAACGATGAGAAAGAAAAGGAAAAGGAAGGCTGACACAGGAGAGAAAGAAAAAAGGAAATGGAGGAAAGAGATGAGAAAAAAGATAGAAAAAGGAAGACAGATAGTCCAGGCAAACTGGCGATTTTTTCCCTAAACCCAGAACAAATTGCAACAAAGGCTTTTTTGCATTTTTGTCGAGAACTAACATTCACATATGACATATCAAAAGTAGGATAAAATCGGATAATGCAAAATATCTTTTTTCTGCATTTTTACAAGCGCCTATTTGCGTCTGAAATTTACCAATTATTTGTAATATTTTATATGACATAACATTATTGCTGTGAGTTTTATTTCTAAAAACCTATTCTGCCTCTGCTAGAATTGAATCTAGAAGCTTAAGATCGAATATGGAACATTTTTTTTTGTTGAATGTAAAGCCATCTAGGTCTGAAAATGGTATAAATTACCCTACCCACTTTATTCGGCCTTAAAATCTGAAGTGAACATTTGAAGGTCAGTAACTGAACTGAAACAAGAAATATATCATACTGATGACTTTGCTTAGCATAAACATGCTTCAATTTAGAATACTGATCTCTGAAGGCATGAGAAGCCCGAAACAAAGGCACAAAGAGCAGAGTACTACATGCATAATAACACAAACAGTGCAACATACTTATATAAATAGTCTTTGAAAATCTCCTCGGCAGGATTTATGAACGGGACCACCAAACATTGCTAAGTACTAAATATGTAAGCTCTGGGCCTCATGGTTTCAGGGAAGATGATTTTTTAAAGATTTTTTCCATTATAAGTCTATGGGAGCTAATGATCCCTGGGGCGTGGCCAATTTGGGCCCCAGGGGCATGGTTGGCAGGATTTTTGTACGTGACAACTAAGCATTGCTAAATACTAAGTATGTTACCTCTGGGCCTCATGGTATCAGAGAAGAAGATTTTTAAATGTTCTTCAGCGATATAGCTCTATATAAACAAATGACACCCTGTGGAGGGGCCAGTGTGAACCCCAGGGGCTTGATTGACAGGAGTTATGTAGGGGACCACTTAACATTGCTACATAATAAATAAATATATAAGCTCTGGACCTGATGGATTTTTTTTCAAGTTTTTCCAGTTATAAGTCTATGGGAGCCAATGATAGATCTAGTGCGGTAGGGGAGGGGGGGGCAATTTGGATCCCAGGGGCATGGTTGGCAGGATTTATGTACGTGACCACTAACTATTGCTAACCATTGATATATACTAATTTACTAAATATGTGAGCTCTGGGCCTCATGGTTTCAGAGAAAAGATTTTTGAAGGTTCTCAGCTATATAGCCTATATTAACAAATGACCCCTGGGGTGGGGCCAGTGTGGACCCCATGGGCATGGTTGGCAGGATTTACGCAGGGGACCACTAAACATTGCCACATACTAAATGTTTAAGCACTGGGCGTCATGGTTTCAGAGAAGATTTTTTAAAAGTTTTTCACTTCATAAGATAATGGGAGTTAATGTCCCTGGGGCGTGGCCAATTTGGACCCTAGGGGGATGGTTGGCAGGATTTATGTACGTGACCACTAACTATTGCTAACCATTGCTATATACTAATATACTAAATATGTGAGCTCTGTGCCTCATGTTTTCAGAGAAAAGATTTTGAAGGTTCTCAGCTATATAGCCTACATGTATACTAACAAATGACCCCTGGGGTGGGGCCAGTTTGGACCCCATGGGCATGGTTGGCAGGATTTATGCAGGGGACCACTAAACATTGCTACATACTAAATTGTTAAGCGCTGGACCTCATGGTTTCAGAGAAGATTTTTTTTAAGTTTTTCACTTCATAAGACAATGGGAGCTAATGTCCCTGGGGCGTGGCCAATTTGGACCCTAGGGGCATGGTTGGCAGGATTTTTGTACGTGACCATTAACTATTGCTACATACTAAATATGTAAGCTCTGGGCCTCATGGTTTCAGAGAGGAAACTTTTTGAAGGTTCTTTAGCTACACAAATGACCGCCTGGAATGGGGCCAGTTTGGACCCCAGGGGCATGGTTGGCAGTGTTTTTGTATATATATCAGCGCTGGGCATCATGGTTTCAGAGAAGAAGATTTTTAAAGTTTTAATCATTATAAGTCTGTGGGAGCTAATGACCCCTGGAGGTGGCCAATTTGGAAGGTTCTTTAAGTATATAACCCTATATAAACCAAAGGGCCCCTATGGTGGGGCCAGTTTGATACCCAGGGGAGGGATTGGCAGGAGTGATGTAGGGGACCACTAAACATTGCTACATACTAAATATATAAGCTCTTAGCGTCATGGTTTCAGACAAGAAGATTTTTAAGTTTTTCTCATTATAAGTTTAAGGGAGCTTTATGTTGCCAAGGCAACCAGAGTTCCTATCTGATCTCAGTGATCTGCCCTATAACCTTATTCAGTCAATTCCCCACCCCAACAATGCTACACGTAACATTTGATCAAGATTGGACAGATGGCTTAGGAGGTATGTTTTTAAGTGTGGAAGATGACAACGGACTACGGACCAAGGCTAAACTATAAGCTCACCTTGACAGGTGAGCTAAAACCTTAAAGAACATTCCGTATTTAAACATGAAATTCCAATTGCAGGACCTAGACCTAAAGGTCACTGAGGGCAAAGGGTGTAAAACATAAGACCATTATCTAGCATAAGTGAAAGTATCAACTTAGGCTATCAATGGGTTAAAGAGATATGGGTGTTTAAATAACCTATAACACCCAAAAGGTGGACATGGACGCTGGTGCAAACGTGGAGGCCGACACTGGGTTGACAATAATAGCTCTCCCTGAAGGTCGTTCAGGCGAGCTAAAACATTAACTTCTTTGCAGAGTAGTTGACGGGTTGGGGAGGTGGCTGTTAGGTGGGAAGGAGGTATAATTTGTAAATTTGAACCAGCAAAGTAAACATTTTACCATTTGTGAATGCAAATATGTCATGGAAATCATCACCTAATATTCCAAAGCATGTCCAAGTTATCTGCATATTTATTTAACCCTCTAGTCGATTATCCTTTCAGCACATGAAGTATTTAGCCGGGCTACATAGTGCAGTCGGTAGCGCGTCTGACTCTAGTGCCAGAGGTCCTGTGTTCGATACCCGGTCCGGCTACTTACTTCTGTTTCTCCTACCGCTGATTCAGAAAGGACAGTTGTCAGTTCCTGGCTAAAGTATATTCACTTAGTACTGCTTAACCGCATAGGAGGTCAAAGCCGGCCTAAGAATAGTGTCGTAAGGTTAGCTGACCGTCCCGACATGACCATGGCTGTTTACAGTGGACGTGTCCAACAAAACAACACTCTCAGATGTCCCGTCATTTGATAAATAGGAGTTACATCAAGCTGTTTTCTTCTATTGTTCTATCAAGGCTTCATTTAGAAACATTGATTCTGTTTACTGTCTTCAATACCATCCATATTGTCCATCTGAATAGAGGTTATGGTAAAAGCAAAATTTGCACTGGTGGGTGGGGTAAACCAATAGTAATATACTATATGATCGACTGGTTATGCATAATCAGTAAATTCAATGGTAGACAAAAGCTAAAGAACAGTATATACTGTTTTATCAACGACTTTTATGGATTTAACTTCTTTAGAAATGATGTTCAGAAGTGGCTTTCCGACCAAAAGTAGCTGTGCAGTGGTTTAAATCCTTCGAAAACAAGACATATGAAAAAAATCCATTTTCGCATTCTCCGATTTTGTCCTGCTTTTAGTATGTTAAAAATGTAGGTCTTAGGAGCTTATTACTGCAAAGAAACCTTTTGTTGCAATTTGTTTTAGGTTCCCCCACAATTTGACTGGAATAAGAGATAAGAGAGAAAGAAAACATGTTAAACTATTCTCTTCATTTGTATCATCCCAGCCCGACGATGTGACACCTGTATCGATAACGCGTATGTCTCCTTACCTGTTGAAATCTATGACTCAGTTTGTATAGAAATTAATGTCAAAACAATTTTTGACAACGTAAATCATTTCTTTAACATAATGTGCCAAAATTTATCCTGATATGACCATATAGCTCATTTTACTCTCTTTAAGATGATATAATTTTCATCAAAATAAGTATGTGCCTTCATTCTTCCAGGTGAACTGGAAAATAAGCTCATCGCCTCCTGCTTAGCATATATAAAAATTTTACAAAACGCGTGTTCCTAGACTTTGGCAGTAAAAACTTATTTTACTGTGTCTAGTTTAATTTTTTTCCCTGATATTTTCTTAAAATTTGCATTGCATACTTTTCACAGATATAAAAAATTCCGAAATAAGTTATCGTTAACATTCTTCCATATTAACTTTAAAATACATTCCACGCGCCTTCCGACTGCCGAATTCTTAGGCGTAAAATTTCTAAGTCCAAACTGATGTCGCACTCTACATCGGGCCAGACAGAGTATGAGAAATGTTATTTGTTGTCAATGCGAAACTGCTTTTATTATCAATCCGGCGGTACAAGAAAGACAGAAAATGTTAAGAAATGCACAAAAAAATATGAATATAAAAATGAATAAATAAAAATTAAAAATAAGACAATACATACAAAATAAAGAAACAAAACTGCCGTATATCAAATGTGTAATATTTCATCTTACTTCTCTAGATAAACACATATATTAATGACTAGTTTATCTGCATTTTTTCTTTCTTTCTTACCAGGTTGGTAAGCAGTTGTTTCGATAATGATCGTTTAATACCAATTAAACACCTTTGTAAGTTAATTGCCATTTAATGGCTTCATTCTCAACGTAACTGACCAACTGTGAAAGATACACTATTAAGGTTACTCATTTTAAGGTCAGTTCGTATTTTGTTCATCTATCACAATATTAAACGGAATTTAATGTTTTGTGTTTCCTCTGGATTTATTTTCCAATCGCTATGACAAAGTCGAACTCGGGCCATGTAAAGAAGTACTTGTACATTCGCTCACCGAGGACTCAGATCAGCCATTGCAGTCTAGTCAGAGTATTCTCGGTTCGCATGAACAGTATGCGATTTCTGGACATTAAAAAAGCGAAAAAGATGAAAACTCTGATCTTTCTAAACAGTATGACGGCTCTGAGTGTTTACAAAAGACGATAACCCTGGTCAGTCTACTCAGAAGTGACGACTACATTAAGTTCACATGAAAAGTCTGCGATCGTTGAAATTTAAAAAGCAGGGATAAAGACCCTGATCAGTTTTCACAAATTAACGACTGATTTGGATATTAAGTGTTCTCGTAAATTTATGCCAGCAGTGAGTATTCAAATCAGCCTGCACACCCAAATAGCAAAACCGAAGACTTTGAACAGTCATCAAAGAAGAGAAAGCTGATTTGAATATCTACTGTTCACATAAAAGTTGTCAACAGTGAGTTTTCAAATCAGCCTGCACCGCTAAAAAGCGAATGTGAATACCCTGAAAAGTCTTAGAAGGTGTTACGGCTGATTTGATCTGATAGTGAAATATTGCCGGGGGTCTGAAATGTTAAGGTGACCAGACCAATACCGAGAGGTGTCATAACTGATAAGGATCACTGATTATACAATATACAGTGTGAAAAGTGTCAAATTTTCATATTCACTTGCATAATTTCTACTGGTTTCTAACTGCATTCACTTTTGAATGAAAACAAAATAATTAAAATGTAAGCATTGTGAAAAAAGTAAATAAATAGAACAAATAAATAAAATAAAAAATCTTGACTCTCTTTGAACAAATTTCTATAAAAATCATTTCTGTTGGAAAACAATAACATGGTTTTAGGTTATGAAGCGCATACTATAATGCTCAAATAAGCCTGCGTGTCTGCGCAAACGTATCATAGTCTTTTCAATGCAGTGTGTTTAAATTTCCAAGGGTACATAAATCCTTTTTGAGAAGAAAGAAAAAAAATCTAAAGGAACGCCACCAGAACTGCGAAGTTGCATATGCTGATCTGCGTCTTCAGTGTTTACACATGTTGTAACTTAGATTTTCAGGCGACGATGATCATCATAAGACTAAACCACAGGTGCCCTATGTACACATTTGATTTTCGAGTAAGTGAATGAGTGAGATATATGGGTTTTACCGCACACCAGCACAAAAATGCTATTTCGCGCCGAAAACTTTTTAAAGAATACGTTTAATATGCATAAGGTCTGAAACGATTTTCGAATGCACAGTTATAATTATTTATTACATCAGCTTACATGTTCACACATTGTTGTCATGTCATAATTGTAGTTTGGCAATATATTACAAAAATGTACCTTATTTGTTGTTGTCTACCATTTATCAATTTATTCAGTGAGTTCGATGAAGACTGAAAAAATAGCCATCAGAGGTGATGGCAAATCCCCCGACCAAAGGCCCCTTCTGCCTTGGTAAACAGGATGCACTTCAAAACATATATAAGTAATATAATGTCACTCTACTATGCTTCTGATTGACTACAGATGCATGATTATCTAACACTCAGGCCAAAACAGTATACCAGACTGCTAAAAAGAGGTAAAATCTCAAACAGCCACCATGTACACAATGTATAGCATATGATACATTCAACATCTCAAAATGCGTGAAGAACTTCTGAAGTACAAGCCATACAAATCTAATTTTGAGCTCTCTAGTAAGTGAATTTGGACAAAGAATCCAAATCTGGAAAAAAAAAATATTTTTTTTTTTTTTTTGGGGGGGGGGGGGGGGGGGGGGTTGGGGAGTTGTCATTCTTGTTCGTGACACATCGTCATGACCTTGTCTAAATATCTGTGAAGTATCATGAAAATATTTCAAAAGGTATTTAAGTTATAAAGCCGACACAAAATCACACCTAAAACCATCAAGGGGAAATAACACAAAAAGTAAGAAAGCAAGAGTTGTCATTCTTGTTTGCGACACATCATCATGACCTGTTCTAAATATCTGTGAAGTATCATGAAAATATTTCAGAAGGTATTCAAGTTATAGAGCGGACACGAAACAACACAAAATCACAGCTAAAACCATCAAGGGGAAATAACTCAAAAAGTAAGAAAGCAAGCGTTCTCATTCTTATTCACGACACATCGTCATGACCTGTTCTACATATCTGTAAAGTATCATGAAAATATTTCAAAGGGTATTCAAGTTATAGAGCGGACACGAAATCACACCCAATACCATCAAGGGGAAATAACTCAAAAAGTGAGAAAGCGAGAGTAGTCATTCTTGTTTGTGACACATTGCCATGACCTGTTCTATATATCTGCAAAGTATCATGAAAATATTTCAAAGGATATTCAAGTTATAGAGCCGACAGGAAATCACACCTAAAACCATCAAGGGGAAATAACTCAAAAAGTAAGAAAGCAAGAGTTGCTATTCTTGTTCGCGACACAACGTCATGACCTGTTCTACATATCTGTAAAGTATCATGAAAATATTCCAAAGAGTATTTAAGTTATTGAGCGGACACGAAATCAACACAAAATCACAGCTAAAACCATCAAGGGGAAATAACTCAAAAAGTAAGAATGCAAGAGTTGTCATTCTTGTTCGCGACACATCGTCATGACCTGTTCTATATATCTGTAAAGTATCATGAAAATATTTCAAAGGGTATTCAAGTTACAGAGCGGACACGAATCTGCCAAAAATTCACCAAAGGGAAGATAACTCAAAAAGTACAATAGCAAGAGTTACCATTCTTGTATGCGACACTTCGTCATGTCCTGTTCTACATAACTGTGAAGTACCATGAAAATATTCCAAAGGGTATTCAAGATATAGAGCGGACAAGAAAAATGTTTACGGACGGACGGACAGACGGACGGACGGACGGACGCCAGGCTCATCGCTATATCCCCCGAACCTTTCGGTCGGGGGATAAAAATGAGGCGATGAATAAAAAATAAATCAAAAAAAAAAAAAAAAAAAAAGAAAGAAAGAAAGAAAACAATTTCAAATGATGGACTAGCCGTTAGTACATTATGTTTTTCCTATTTATCAGTTAATCAACATGAGTCCAAGTTCTAGGATAGCTTCAGCAATTTTGCCGGTTGTCAGATATTCCCCGGTATTTGGGGTATAATAATAATGATAATATAAGTAATTATAAGAAGCTACGTCACTTCGCACTAGAATCTGGAGATAATATACTAAAAATTGACATCAGAGGTGCTATATATTGAAAATCATAAGTTCATTGCAAATTATTTTTCTTCTTCTTTTTCTTCTTCTTCTTCTTCTTCTTACTATAATTATCATTATATACTACCGCACATAATTTTAAAAGCATAACTACTGTAAACAAGAATTTTATCATACTAATTCATAGAAATAAGAAATATTAAATTAATATAAAAAAATGTGAATAAATAAAAGGTGCGAGAAAAAAAGGGGGGGGGGGGGGGGGGAGGAGGGGGCTGATGTTAATGAAGTTGAATGGAGCTTTTCAGAACTGATCAATTTTACTGTTGCTTCAATATCCGATATTGGGTAGATTATCTTGCTCTACCTGTCCAGTCAGGGCTGTCGCGGTCCCCTAATCTAAGGGATACAACTGCACTTACACTACAGACAGGTGTCTTTACCTGTACGACTTACAGGTAACTTCCCTTGCATATGGTATGAAATAGTGTGGTTTGAGGAAGAAGACAGGGAGATAAAGGAGATAGAAAAGACTCAGAAAGGAGAAATAAAAGAATAAGAGAAAACGAAAAAGAATAAAAAAAAGGAGAGAAGGAAAAGAAAAAAACGACAGAAGAAAAAGAAAGGAAATGAAGTGAATAAGAGAAAGAAAGGAGAGAAAAGGTTTAAAAAAGGAATAGAAAGAAAAGTAAAAGACAAAAAAGAATTAAGATAAAGAAGGGAAAAGAAAAACAAAAGCTCCGCTGAGCGGGGCAATATACGCCCGTTGGGGCTTAAAGCTCGAAAGACAACAAGAGATGACAGAACTTTGTCAGTAGCTTAAAGCTTCAATAATAAGGCAGATATAAAACTAGAAAACGAACTAAGCTAATATAAAATTCCTAGACAAATATTACAATGATGATGATGATGATGAGTTAAAACTTAACGACGCGTCAACCCACTGGGCCATTTGCGTCTAGAAGGTTTGACTAATTAACTACTTAAAATATACAATGCACTAAAAACCTAACGATATTATGAACTACATGTACATCGAATAACAAGGATAATATATACGATCAACAAATGAAACGGTTATATTTTGTAAAAAAAGGTTGATATCTTTTAAAAGCGATAAAATACTAGCAAGAGGTATATCTTGAAATAATTGTGTTATATCATTTACATGGAAATAACGGTTTCTAGTCTGTTAAAAGTCAACACAGTCGATAAGAATATGACTAACTAAGGGGCATAATTCCATCAGAACTGAAAGTAGGGTCATGGTTCTTGTTCTCTGCAGATCGTCTAATATTTGTACAAACTTGTGGAGCAGCCACAAAGCTAATATGAAATTACTATATGAAAAATACAAAGGTGCATAATTCTGTCAAAACTGAAATTCGGGTTATGTTCTTTTTCTCTGCACATTGTCTGATGATGCTTTATATTCTTATAAACTTTTATGAAGAAATCTTATACGGTTTTCCCGATATGAAGCAGACAAATAATGTTACCTTTTGCACTTTAACCTCTAAGTGAGACCTTGACCTTTGTGGGACATTGTTGAAATACAAGTTCTGCAAGTTGCCTCGATAAGGTAAACATTGTACTCAAGTTTCAAAAAAAATCTTTCAAAGGGTTAAGGAGATATGGAGTGGACATGAATTGAATACAAAATTACAAAGGGGCGTAATTTTGTTAAAAGTGAAAGTAGGGTTCTGGTTCTTTTTCTCTGCACATTATCTGATGATGCTTTATATGTACACAAACTTTCATGAAGAAATCTTAAACGGTTTTGGAGACATGGAGCAGACACAAAGCTTATATGAAATTACCATACGAAAAATACAAAGGGGCGTAATTTTGTTAAAATGAAAAGTAGGGTTATTCATTACTGACCGTTCCACGGCGGTAGTTCTGTTGTGGTTCTCTGTTGCCTGTTTTTGGTGTCAGAGTTTCTGTGATGTTTTATCTTATGTATGGTCTTATTATTTTTGGTTCGGTTTGGGTTGCTGAGTGGCCACCTTTTGGGAACATGCTGCTCACTCGGTTGGCCATATGTTCTCTGTATCTTGATTATTTGTAATCTTAGTTGTTTCCAACTATGGTTTGAGGGCTGGATTTGGATTTTGATTGTTTCAGTTCCTGGTCTTTGCATACTTTTTACTTTTATGGTTCTTTTTCTCTGCATATTGTCTGATGGTGCTTTATGTATACAAACTTTCATGAAGAAATCTTGAACGGTGTTCGAGATATAGAGCGGATACGAAGCTTATACGAGTTTACTAGAGGACAAATACAAAGGGACATAATTCCGTCAAAAATGAAAATAGGGTTATGGTTCTTTTTCTCTGCATATTGTCTGATGGTGCTTTATATTTGTACAAACTTTCATGAAGAAATCTTAAACAGTTTTCAAAATATCGAGCGGACACAAAATGTTACTGTTTGACCTTTGACCTCTAAATGTGGCCTTGACCTTCGTTGGACATTGTTTAAGGTATGAGTTCTGCAAATCGTCTCGATAAGGCTAACATTTGACCCAAGTTTCAAAAAAAATTTCAGGGGGTTAAGGAGATATGGAATGGACACGAAAAGTTAACGGATAGACACACAGACAGACGGAGGTCACGACATAATACGACCCGTTTTCGACGTATAAAAACAGATAGAAAAGGAAGAGAAAGAGAGAAAAGATTAGGGAAAAACAGGAAGAGAAAGAGACAAAAGTGAACGAAAGAAAAGGAAGAAAAAGAAAGAAAGGAGATAGAACAAAGATAAAAAAGACGGAAAAGAACAGATAAATAAGAGTAAAAGAACCCTTTTTCTCTCTGCAAGAAAACTTGAAAACATACAAGATGAAAAGGAAATATAAATATATAATTACTCTGGAGGCCAGGAAGGGGTGGGGGGACAAAATTCTTCACTTGCAAAAAACACACAAAAAAACATGACCTTCACCCCAAATTTACTCTCAAAACTGTTTTAAACAAAGTTCCCCGATCAAGAATCCGTTATGAATTACAGATGACCTAAACCTTTGGAAAAATTCTTACTTAAAGTTTCTTCGTTCGGAAGTTTATCAACCCAGTCACTTGAAGACCAGCTTAGCCTAAAACAGAAACACAGTATTTTGACTGCAAGACTTTCGAGAGGTTGACTGGGGTAAGAATAAGCAATATGATTGGTGTATGAATGAGAGACATCAGTGGTGAAAATGAAGTGGATGGATGTTTAACTTTACATAAAAGGTTTTCCCCTTCTTTTTTCCCTACGGGGTGGAGGTGTTTTTTACTACAATAAGAATTGGCGCTGCAACGGAAAGGGGACGTATCGTCTCTATCCTAGCTGTTCGCAATAACGGATAGGGTAGTCTTTGACTGCAAGAATTTGCACAACGACAGATAATTTTAAAATCCCACCACTATGCAGGACCTAGTTATGGACCGGACAGGAATATGAAATGGACATGTTTTTATTATAGCCAACTCCCATACTTAAAGTGCGCTTTGTTACATTGATCTTAAAGGTAGTGACATGGTTCCTGTGCGCAACAAATCGTCTTTCCAAAATAACTTTGTAATTGCACCATGCAAGAAAAGTTATTGGCCGGATGCGAACAGGTTTTTACTGTAGCCTATGCACAAAATTTAAGCACACAGTGTGATCCTGACCTTTCAGGTAGTGACAACGTTCTTTCATCGCGACCCATCTTCTTGTTCTTGTCATGATGACCATTTGTGCCAAATAATTTTAGACCCATCCATGGAGGACAAAGCTATATGCCGGACACGATTCTCGTAACTCTTACAAAAACACACACGCACGGACAGAGTAAACACTATATGCCCTGCCGACATTTCCTGCGGGGACATAAAATCTCTTGGCTCTATTATTTATGAAAAATTTAATCGTGAAGCAGGGGAGACCGGGGCTAGTTGGTGTGCGGGGGCAAGTTTGTCCAAGGGCAATTACTTGGAGTGGACACGAACCTAATAAGAAATTACTATATGACACATATAAAGGGGCATAAGTACGTCAAAACTGAACATAGTAATATGATTCTTTTTCTCTGCACATCGTCTGATGGTGCTTAATATTTGTGTTAACTTCATGAATAAATCTTAAACGTTTTTTATATGGAGCGGATGCAAAATGTTACCTTTGAACTTTGACCTCAAAGTGTGATCTTGACCTTTGTCGGACATAGTTGAAATATGTGTTCTGCATATTGTCTCGATAAGGCAAACATTTGACCAAAGTTTCAAAAAAATCTTTCAAGGGGTTCAGGAAATATGGAGTGGAAATGACAAGTTAACGGACGGATGCCACGACATAATACGACTCGTCTTTGACGGGCGTATAAAAATATGTTTAAACTTATGAAAGTTTCGTCATTGTTAATAACCCTGTGATTAACTAACTTCAAACAACTGAAACAGTCTTGAGTTTCACACAAACAAGATTCGAAAAGGATTAGATCTTGGTGATTTTAGTTGGCAACTACTTACTGTATCTACTTTAAATTTCATAAACTGGTAAAAATTCAAGGTACAGGATTGGATTCCCATTTTTGTTTTACCCCGCCTATGTAGAGCATTGCTCAACGGGGAGCAAGGACTTTTCTTGAGCGATTTGTCACTTCAGAAACTTGTCCCCTCTTATTTCCTCTACTTTTCGCCGATACCTAAGTAAATGCGAATCAACCCACATTTTATTACCAAAAGTGACGACTGAACTGCTTTTCATGTTGATTTGTGTGCTTAGGCCACTGTGGAGACTGAACGGGCGGATGGACAATGGCAGGACATAAAATAAGACCAACATCTCTATCTGCAACAAACAAAGAATAATTGGGTCAATGAACAGAAAAACCTTCACACTGGTTTCCTGTATAATCGTCTTGCACATTGTATTTTTACCACGAATTCAAACCGTATTAAATATCCGATCGCAGGAGGACCTGTTTTAGTGACATACTTGTTTTGCTGACCTTATAGCAAGGCATCAAACAATTCTTGTTTGTAGAGATATTTAGTCATATGTATTATCTGTGTAGTATACTTTTAAATTCTCCATATTTACCAGTGGTAAAAAACTAAACAGAAATCATAATGAAAAGCGCTTCAACCTTCAAATGCAGGTTGATGTGAACAGATCGACTGACAAAAAGGATCAAGAAGTTTTTGAAAAAACGACAAATCGCTCCACATATATTTTAATTTTTGGGTTGCAATTCAAACTGATGACCACGCCCCTTGCCAGTACATTGTATTTTTATCATATGTCAAGTTTTTAATAAAAGTAGGCCAACTAAAATAAAATGACCTAGATCTACTCAGAGTAAATCATTTTTAATAGCTTATGTTAAACTTAAGAATGTTTTATTTAGACTACTCTGAGTAGATCTGTATTGCATGTTTGCTTATCATGTTCACTAACCATGACGAAATTCTTCGATTGGTAGACTTCAAATGGTAGCCCCATTTCTTATGGCAACTTCATTTTTCATGCACTTGAAAAGTCCCTTCCGGCTGTTAAAGTCTCCATAGGCATAGTCCTATAATTGGTAAAAATCACCTCAGCACAAATCATTATAAAACCGATACAGCCTTCAGAATTGGTGATTTGACGGTTGATGTGCTTTTAAGGTTCATATGACTGGCAAAAAAGGAGAAACAAGGTTTTTTGAAAACAATGACAAGTGTTTTCATAAAAATACCGTTTTCGTTTATGATTCACCGTTGAGCAATAGAATTACACAACAGCGAGACAATAAATGGGCCCCTTGCCTTACATTGTATTTTTACCATCTGTTAAAAAGCCGTCCCTTGTATTTTTATCATGTAAATAAAGCTTGTGAAAGCAAAAGCAGGTCATTTTAGTTGCCAACTAAATTGACCTAGAGTAAGGGGACATGGCTTCCACAGGGCATGGCTTCGCACACCTACGGGATTTCTTAGTATGTGTTAGTAATCATTTGTCTGAACATCATTTTCTTTTGCAAATATTTCAAGGTTGTTTAAATGAAGGCTTTTAACATCACTTTCGGGTGCAGTGCATCACGTGCATTTTGGCGCCAAAGATATTTAAACCTTCAGAGCAAAGTCGGGAAAGTTTAACATTTTTAGAACAGGCAAGGATATTGATAGCACACTGTCGAAATTTGGCTCCTGAAGTGTCATTGAAATTGTCATTTGCTCTCTTCAGAATACAAAGTGCACAGTCATCGAAATCTATGCCGGTTATATAGACAGCAAAGATTTTCCATGCTACTGGGTGTGAATTTTGTCCCTCACTTTTATAAGAAAAGTCCGCATATTATTTTTAGCTGTCATCCTATTTTGTCGTAAGTCCACTGTAAGATTACATACTCGAGATGTGATGGATGCAACAACAAATTGTCAATCACTTATTAACCAAATAAAATTCTGAAAAGTGCTGATTTTTGTCTTTCCATTTATGGAAGAAACATTGACATTATACTATTACCCTGCAAACCATAAATAAAAATAGCATATTAGCTGTTGTTTTATGGTTTTCATTTACTGGTTCTAAGCTGTGCGACACAATATTCAAAGACGTCTAGAATGCTTCCATTTCCTGCTAGAAGAGATGTGCGAAGCCATGTCCCCATATACCCAAAATATCACGTAGAACTGCACTATATATTACCGCACGTGCTACTTATGACGTCAGGGTCTGAGACCAAATATTTTCATACTTAATTTCCAGAAAGAGTCACGGTATATTATAATATGAAGAAACAGGCGTTATGTTGCAAGCTTTGTCAGCCAATGCTGCAAAAGTCATAAAAGTGTGCGAAGCCATGTCCCCTTACTCTAGACATTTTTAAAATCTTTTTTTATGAGAAACTCACGGACGTTTTAATTTTTTAAAACCGGCCAATCACAATTATATACAATGACGAAACATGAGAAACTCACGGACGTTTTAATTTTTAGCTCACCTGAGCCAGAGGCTCCGGGGGAGCTTATAGTATGGTCAGGCTCCGTCGTCCGTCGTCGTCCGTCAACAATTTCAAACGACTTCTCCTCTGAAACCACTGGGCCAATTGTAACCAAATTTCATATGTAGCCTCCAGGGCTCATGGGAACGAAAAATTGTTCAAACAGTCCTGGTCACATGACCAACATGGCCGCCATGCCCATATATGGTAAAAACCTAAAAAAATCTTCTCCAGAACCAGTAGGCCAATGGCCTTGAAACTTGGTATGTAGCATTGGGTACGCGAGTACTACCAAGATTGTTCAAATTATGACCTTGGGTTGACCTTGACCTTTTTTACGGTAAGGTCAAATTTGCTTCCTTGTGCTTTTATATGGCAAAATGCTAGAACATAAGATATCTTGGAAACTGTTAAAATTTTGGGCTAAAAATTGGTATCTACAGTCATCTTAATTAGTACATGAAGATTTGCGAGCACAAGAGGTCAAGGTCATTCTTTGACCTTGGACCCAGAACTCTCATGTTTTGACAATTCCAAACAATCTCCTCAAAAGCCCCTGGGCCAATTGAAACCAAATTTCATATAGAGCCTCCAGGAGTTGAGGGAATGAAAACTTATTCATACGGTCCAGGTCACATGACCAATATGGCTGCCACGCCCATATATGGTAAAAACCTTTGAAAATCTTCTTCTCCAGAACCAATTGACCGATGGCCTTGAAACTTGGTATGTAGCTTTGGGTACTCGAGTGCTATCAATATTGTTAAAATTATGACCTAGGGTTGACCTTCATCTTTTTTACGGCAAGATCAAATATGAGAAAATGCTAGAACGTAAGATTTCATGGAAAGTTTTGAAGATTTATGCCTAAAAATTGGTATATACAGTTATCTTAATGAGTACATGAAGATTTGTGAGTACAAGAGGTCAAGGTCATTCTTTGACCTTTGACCCAGAACTTTTATATTTTGACAATATCAAACAATCTCCTCAAAAACTGGGCCAATTGTGACCAAATTTCATACAGAGCCTCCAGGGGTTTGAGGGAATGAAAATTTTTCAAACGGTCCAGGTCACATGACCAACATGGCCGCCAGGTCCATATATGGTAAAAACCTTTAAAATCTTCTTCTCCAGAGCAGTTGACCGATGGCCTTGAAGCTTGGTATGTAGCATTGGAAACTCCAGTACTATCAAGATTGTTCAAAATGATGACCTTGGGTTGACCTTGACTATTTTACGGCAAGGTCAAATGTGGGAAAATGCTAGAACATAAGATTTCATGGAAAGTTTTGAAGATTTATGCCTAAAAATTGATATCTACAGTCATCTTAATGAGTACATGAAGATTTATGAGTACAAGAGATCAAGGTCATTCTTTGACTTTTGACCCAGAACTCTGTCAATTTGACAATATCAAACATTCTCCTCAAAAGCCACTGGGTCAATTTTGAAACCAAATTTCATATAGAGCCTCCAGGGGGTTGAGGGAAAGAAAAATTTTTCAAATGTCCACGTCACATGACCAACATGTCCTTCATGCCCATATATGGTTAAAACCTTTAAAAAATCTTTTTCACCAGAACCAGTTGACCGATGGCCTTAGAGTAACTTACCCTAGAGTACTGAGGCTGAATGGACTCGGGTGAGCTACAGGACCAATGGTCCTCTTGTTTGAAAACCGGCCAATTGCGATCATATACAATGACGAAACTGTAGTGAGAAGCTTTCAGCAATACCTCACGATAAAATATTTCCCGTTGATAGAGCAATGGGGGCTTTAAGCGAAAGTGTCATCACAAATAATTATGAAAAACGGTTCAACCTAGACAGTGCGTGAACAAATACTGAATCGAGACTTTCACCTATGAAAAAGAAGAGGGAACAGGTTTTTGATGAAAAGAAAAACGATCCGCCAAATACAGTTGAGCTTTTCTGGCTCCCATCCAGTCTAGGCTAGACCTATAAAATAGGGCCTTAGAATCCGCTACCGTTACACTACCGCTACTTCACAGCCCTATGTTCGCTAATGCAAAAAACGCGAGAAATATTCGTTTTTGATTTTGTCGCCAAACCAGGAATCTCCCAGGCAAATCATTGTGTTGAAACTAAATTAGAGGTGCCAAACAGCGTGCTTACCTGCAACATGGAAAATAAATTCGTCACTGAAGGTCGTACCGGGCTGTTCAAAAATGGGTGTCGCTGAGATAAGTCATGGCGGAAACAATGTACATCCGGGGTGTTGCCGTCAAGCTAATAAATATTCATAAGGCTTGCTAAAAATGTCTCGCGCGCGAGTTCGTCTGGTGCGCTGTCGCAGAAAAAAATGTTTGACAGAGAAAATATTTTAGCTGCAGTTGAGAGAGTTACTCAGATTTCCTTGCCAGACCTAAAAGACGAAAAAATGGAAATACTTACCCATATATATTGAATGGGAAGAGCTGTTTGGGTGTTTTACCCACTGGTTTTGGGAAAAGCGTTTGTTTTTATGCTCCTCCGGTTATTTTGGACATAGTAAGACCCTAACAAATTATTCTATTTTAAGACTGACATTATCTTGTTAGAAGTTCTTTTTTTCTTTTTTTCCCTTCTAGATTTTTCACTTGAATGTGTCTAGCGCATGTTGTCATTGTTTACAGACTAAATTTAGAATATGATAAATATAGCATCTGGACTAAATTTAGAATATCGGTAAATATAGAATCCATTCACGGCCGGTAAAAGTAAAAAGTATGCAAAGACCAGGAACTGAAACAATCCAAATCCAAATCCAGCCCTCAAACCATAGTTGGAAACAACTAAGATTAAAAATAATCAAGATACAGAGAACATATGGCCAACCGAGTGAGCAGCTTGTTCCCAAAAGGTGGCCACTCAGCAACCCAAACCGAACCAAAAATAATAAGAACATACATAAGGTAAAACATCACAGAAACTCTGACACCAAAAACAGGCAACAGAGAACCACAACAGAACTACCGCCTTGGAACGGTCAGTAATGAGTTACTGGGGGGCTTAAATCGATTTTACAGGCCCAACCTCACCCTCAGTTTCTGAAGTGGTACAAAACATTTAGTTGGTTGTTCGGTTCGCATGATAACCCTCTAACTCGTCAATGAATCATCACGGTAAACACATAAATCAAATTTCAACACCATGAAGAAGCAAAGACGAGGACTCAACAGATACAACGGGCCGTCTGACAGGTGGAGATCCCTGTCCTGCCAAACAACCCACTGGAAATCTGAAGCAAAAGAAGGTCACCAGTTGAGCCCCGGTGGACCAAGCAACAGACAAAAAGGCTCCGGTCCCAACCAACTAAAATATATAGCTTTAGGTCGGGGCCATCATAGAGTCTGACGACCGATCCCCCGGTGTGCAATTAAAGAGTGCAGCAAAGTTATCAACCGTGACTGGGTTAATCACTAAGCATGCAGACTGACGCATAACATTTAAATTATAGCCAATACGTTTGTGACGTATTATTATTTTTCGGAATTGATCAGAAAAATCAGTCCTACCCTTAATCTTTTTGAATTTGTATACTAAGTCACCATAAAATTCTGGTTCCGATAGGCCTTGGTGTAAAAGAAATTTTAATCCGACATCAAATTTTGAAACCAATGCATGGTGTCTGCGATAGAATTTAGAAAAAGCCTTTCTAAGCTTATGATACCGATAGCCCTGTTGAAGAAGTTTAGCAGTTAAACATTTATTACGAGCATTAACTCTTCGCGTGAATCTGTCATTGCGTGTCTCTATGTATTTATTATTAGTAGCGGTCTATAGTAGTGTATTTATAATGACTTTCTATCATAATTACTAATGTCAACACTTGGGCGTCGCCGTGCATCCACATGACATACGTAATACTTAAAGGTAGGTTCCTGTACTTTGGAATGCATCATAATTTTGATAATCTTTCATTCAAGTTGTTGGAAAGCACTTATAAAAAGGGAATGAATAGTTTCACTTAAAAGTGTAAATCAAAAAAACATTAGAAAAAGTTGTTTTGCAAGGGATTTCCTAACTCTGCTTCGCACACCAGTTAGGACTATTTTTAGTTCGTGCCAAAAATAGATAACGCAGCTGACGTCATGCTGCAGTGTATTTTGGGATAGTTTTAACCCATCCGTCATGTCAGGACCTCTAGGAGAGCTCACGGCAAGAGAAAATTTGCCTTTGGAGAATGGCATCAGAAATCGCGCACTTATAGACATATAACATATCTATTTTTAGAACTGGAATTCCAACGAAGGAAAATAAACCAAAAGGGAAAACGACTATTTTCTTCAACATCTGACGATTTTCTCAGTAGCAACAGATTCAGAAAAATTAAAGATTTCAATACTACCCAGAAAAAGACAAAATTATTTTGTGAACATAATTGTTATTGCTAGTTCAGGAACCTACCTTTAAGTCAAGACGTATCGACGTCGATCGATGCGACTAATCATTTAATATCTTCCTGTAAGTTTTAGGTCCCTACCTTGCATGCACATGACGTCGAAACGACGTCGTATTGACGTCGATGAGATAGAATGACATTTGTGTGAAGTCGAAACGACATAGAAGAATCAAATTGACGTCGCTTGGACGTTGTATCGACGTCAATTTGACTAGGTAAATACTATCAAATGTAATTTTTTATGTTCCAGGCATGCATGCACATGACGTCGAAATGACGTCGTATTGATGTCATTGACATTAAATGACGTTTGTATGATGGCATACTGACATCGATGAGTTGAAAAGACGTCAGTGTGACGTCATGTGCCCACTGGTTAATGCATGAAATCGAGAATTTGCGGACATAGTTTTGCCAATACCTAGCAGGCACATGACGTCGTATTGACGTCATCACGTCGCATCGACGTCAGTACGACGTCATTTCGAAGTCATGTGTCCGCTGGGTAGTGCTAACAACGGATCTTACTGGTAATACGAGTTGTACCTGTTTGTTTTCACTGCGGTTGTTTTTTTTGTCAGACATTGTCAAGAGTTAGACCTTTCTTCGGAAAAGTGTACCCTTACTAGTTGTTGTTGTTGTTGCTTTATGCCCACGGTAAACAGTTGTCGTCATGTCGGGACAGTCAATTAACACACTACTCCTAGGCATGCTTACACTAACCTAAGAACATGAGCAAAAAACAGTAGAAAGTCTAAAGTTTATATGCACAGAAGACATTACACAGCAAGCATTTGCACATTGGTTTGGCCATGTTTAAAGCCGATGTCGCAAAAGACAATGCACATGTTTACTTTCAACAGAAATTACATTTATCCATTACATCTCTCCATTAAATATCTACGACCGTAGGAGCCCATTTTATCTCCCTCTCTTTCTCTCTCTCTCTTTCTTGCGCGCGCGCGTGTGTGTGTGTGTGTACGAACCCTACATTATTTATGGCGGGTACCTAGAGGTCGTTGTCGAGAATGCACAAATTTTATTTCTGGGAGTCTATAGAGCATCTGCTTGTGTGGTTGGGAAGTTGCTATTAAATCTGCCAATAACCTCTGGAGGTCCCTATAAAAAATATCAAACCTTTAGTTTCTCCGTAAAGACAAGATTCTTTCCCACTGTTCATGCTGGTTACAATGTCCCTCAGGAAAACAAAGGGACAAATGCCAATCCGACTTTGAATAATAAATCCGCTATAGAAGTTAAATAACAATAACAACAAAAGCGGAGCACCCGTACCTCAGTAGGTTAAGCGCTGGCCTGCTTATCTAGCGGTCCTGGTTTCGAGAAACGCTGGAGGCGGATTTCTCTCCAACCTTAAATGGGTTCCATTGCACGCGGCTTTTCATTATCACCTTCACATCGTCTTGATATGACCGAAATACTGCTAAAAATATCGTAAAATCACAAGTCATCCATTCAATTAAAAAGGGATACGTAGAGACGAGTCATTGCTTCCCTTAGGTCTCATTTTAAACGATGTTGGCTAATAAACGCGCAGTGTCATCAATGTTCGGAAATTCTTTTAATTCCACTAGAGAGAGAGAGAGACCCCGTCGCAGCAAAGACATACATTTGCCTTTAAAACATGTTCCATTCCGTTTCTCGAGAGGGAAAAGATGGAGGGAGGGAGGGAAAGGTAAAGGAAGTGTGTGTGTGGAGGGGGATGGGGGTATGGGTCGGGGTATTACCGCAGTTATAGGTGCATTACACAATTTTAATAAAAAAAACGTGGTGTGAACAAGTTTTCTTCCCCCCCAGACATATTCATCTAAGGTGACGACTATAAATGATTGCAAACTGGAAGAGAGACTAAGATGCCTCATTTTCTTTATTCGGGTGGTCGGCCGATGGTGCTAGGTAAATAACAGTGCCGGGGCGTCCTACTTATTTGGAAAATAGTATTGCATACTAAGCTCGCTGAGTGGTGCAAGGGTTGTGTGGACATTTTTTCTCTCGTGTATTTTCTTTCTCCCTCTCAAGACGGCTCGATACAGACTTAAAAATTGTCTCAAAAGGAAGTTATAACCAAACCAACCAACCACCCAAAACTCATTTTATTTCTTTTAGCACCAGCCTCATTGTTTAAAATATTTTTTTCACAGAGAGAGCGAATGAGACAGAAAGTGAGTGTGTGTGTATATGCGGGGGGGGGGGGGGGGGGGGGGGGGGGGCTCGATACAGACTTAAAAATTGTCTCAAAAGGAAGTTATAACCAAACCAACCAACAACCCAAAACTCATTTTATTTCTTTTAGCATCAGCCTCATCGTTTAAAATATTTTTTTTCACAGAGAGAGCGAAAGAGACAGAAAGTGAGTGTGTGTGTATATGCGGGGGGGGGGGGGGGGGGGGGGGGGGGGGGGGTCTTCCTCCGTCTTCCAAAGATTCGTCGTTCCTGAAATGAAATAGAATAAAATGCGTTAAAGAAACACAACAATAAAACATTCAACTATAAACATAACATGCAATTCAGAATCATCACCAGTGTTGCAGGCATGGGTCCCTCTTTTCTTTTCTGGCGATCCAGGAAGATATTCCTATGTTTCATAATAGTCTTGAGCTGACTGAAAGACTTAATGCATATAAATGACTTGTCGTTAGCAATTTCTACAGAGTATTGCCTCAGCAGGTCGGCAATACTCTGTCCAGCAATTTCCAACTGAGTTTTATATCGTTTGTAGCCTCTGTTTTTTTCTTGGAACGGCTACGAACAAGCTGCACAAACGCCCGCCATCTTGTCTAGCACGTTCCTTGTCCTGGTGATATGCAAATCGATTAGCCACGCGCCGCCGATCTAAAAATTAATATTCATCATCGTCCCATAATTCCGTAACGACCTCTTGCAAATGGCGACTTACACCGATGTCAAACTTTACGACGAGAGACATACAAAAATAAAATGTGAAGATTAAACAGGATTTTTGACTCACTCAAATAGCGGTACAGTGATAATACATCTTTTTGCACCTGGTAAACCTAAACAACATCTACATTGTCCATCGGTAAATATTTCACAACTTTTCTAGGAAGGCAACTTCATGACGGTAGTGTAGCGGAGCGGAACGTAACGTCAGGAGCCTCATTACTAAACTCTAGGCGGGACAGTGAATTGGTTCCAAGCCGGTACATTGTATTTTTACCATTGTATATTTATGTTGAAATCGAAAGTTGGTCATATTAGATTCTAGTTGCCAACTAAAATGACCCAAATCAATTTTAAAACTTCTTATGTGAGTATGATAAAACTCAATGACATTATATATGATGATTTTGATTATTAAAGGCCCCATAGCTCTATCAGCACGAAACATTTTGTCGTGCAGTACAGTGGACTCGACAGTATCCGATCAAGTTCAATAAAACTCCTGTTTTGTTGTACATGAATGCTAAAATTATGAATGTTATTACACATAACAATTGCAAAATATCCCTTCTATCTATCCATGTCAAAATATTTACTAAATTTATTCCTTTAAGGGCAGATAACCTATCCAGACTTACAGGAGGGTCTTACGACAGTAACGAATCAGTTGCGACAGTATCAGATCATATAATATTATTTTACTGGAGAGTTCCTCCGAGGCGTTCGGCCAACCTTCTTAGCATCAAAAATTTGGTTACATAAACAGTTGGACCTATCAAACTCTCAGAGGAAACTTTGGCGACCTTTCAACGATATTTTTCACGTGGTACGTCACTAGCAACGGTTATGTCTGTCAGATATCAGTTGACTGCGTACAACTGTACAAGCATGTCAATAATTCTTAACTCAGTCATCCCCTGCGCCCCTTCAGCACGGACCAACTCAAACTATTAAGACCATAATCCGACTTCGAAAACAATACACCCTGATAAGACCGTAGCGTCTGATCAGGATCAAGACATTTACGGTGATGTTCCGCCTTAGCATTGGAATATCAATGCAAACAGAGTATAAACACTACATGATCATTCAACGAGTTCTGCTGCACTAATCTGAGTCTACACAATGTACAACTGTCCATCTGATGAACGCAAGTCAATAATGGGTTCACACACATGCGAGCTGATCTTGATTTTTTCAGAATGTTTAGCTGAAGCTTAAATGTGCTACGCATAATCGTCATTAACAGACGCTAGTGTGTCAGGCGTGGGTGGGATGGGGGATATTTCACAAAAAGGACATTGTATTCTTTTTATATCGATCTTTTTTTAATGAAGACACAGCAGCCACTCTGGTAGTTGATTTATGACTTGCTTTCAGCATCAGACCATGCATCCGACATATCTTTTCCGGCTAATGCCCGTTTTTCAGATCAAATTATATAATGATCCGTTACTGTCGCACACCGGTGCCCAACTTTTCAAGTCTTTAGTTTCATAAATACTGGAATGTCACAAAAATAATAACTGCCTGCAATTTTAGGGATGCCAGGACACATTACAAAGCAGAATCGGTTTCAATCGTAGTACATTAAATTCTCATTCTTTACTCGTCTCAATAAAAAATAAACTTAAAGAAAGATTTGTATCATTTTGGAAAAAGCGAATGTTAGGGGAAGAAACAAAGAAAAAATTAAGAACATATAGACTTTTGAAACAGAATTTTGGACTTGAAATATATCTTGAATATATACATGATAAATCTATAAGGAAATGTATTACTTCATTTAGAATTAGTGCTCACAGACTTAGAATTGAGCGTGGTAGGTATTTGGGTGAGAAACTAGAAGATAGGTTATGCAATATATGTAATACTGTAGAAGATGAAATTCACTGTTTGTGTCAGTGCCAAAAATATGAAAATCAAAGGAAAGTACTTTTTGATATTTTGAAGCATTCAAATATTTTTCCATGTGCAGATCCGGCAAAAACATTTCTTAACATAATGACAAATAATGACAAAAGTGTTATAAAAGCTGTAGGTAAATATTTACAAGAATGTTCTGTCGTATAACTATAATTATTCTAATTAGTCTCAATCTTATACTCCAAACCATTGCTATTAGTATTACTGTATTGAGCAGCAAATAATGTTTATATTGATGTAATTGTTTATGTGTGCGCATGCGTGTGTATGTTTTGTTAAATGTTACCATCATTGTTGTATAGTCATTTGCCTATAACCCATGATTAGGGTATATCTGTGCAATAAAATTTTATTCCTTGTTCCTTATGCCTAATGGTAAAATTGTGTAAACAACCGAAATTTGTTTCGGGGGTAACCAGCAACAGTCTAAATGCAAGCGCCGCTGAAGAGGGGACAAGCTTTTCAACGACTCTGATTTGTTTCACAGCTGCACATTTCGATCGAACTTTTCACCCTGCTTTTTGTCATTGGTCTTACTCGATGACTGTGATATAAAGGTAAAAAATATTTGGTTCATTTGTGAGAAAAATGGGTGATAACATCAGGGTGATCCGATACTGTCGATGATCCGATACTGTCGAGTCCACTGTATTACTGCAAACTTCTCACTACAGTTTCGCCATTGATTATTATAGTGACTGGCCGGCTTTCAAAAATCAAAACGTCCTTGAGTTTACCATAAAATAGATTTGAAAAATAACTGGGTCATTTTAGTTGCCAACTAAAATGACCTACTTTCGATTTCACAAGCTATATTATGGTAAAAACACAAGGTACAAGAGATAAAAATACAAGGTGCAGGCATTTTTACAAATGATAAAAATACAACGTACAAAAATGTTGAGCACGGATCCCATTGATTGTGCCGTGGTTGCATTATTTCATTGCTTAACGGAAAACCAGTGACGAAAACCGAATTTTTATGGAGAGACATCATTTTTCCAAAATACCTTGTTCCCTCTCTTGTGCCAGTTACTCGTATATGATACAAAAAAAGCACATCAACCGAAATATTTTCATTAATTCTGAAGGCTGTGCAGGTTTCATAATGATTTGTATTTTGACGATTTTTATCATTAGTAGGACTATGGAGACTTTAAATTGCGGTCGTTTACAGTGAGTAACTTGCAGCAATACCTCACGACACTGGAAGAGCAACGGGGCCTGTTAAATAATAGCGGGACATTGATTAGGAGCACACTTGAACGTTGTGTTTTTACCATTTTTGTAAGTTTATAATATCGAAACCATTTTGTAAGTTTATAATATCGAAAGCAGGTCAGGTCAATTCGGTGACCCAATTTTCAAACCTTTTTTTGTTCAATTCTGAGATGGTTTTTGTCGAGTCCGCTGGCGGTGAGCGAGACATAGTTGTTACAACGTCAGTTCGATGTATGTCCGTGCGTTAGTGCGTGTGTCCGTCCGAATTTGTCCGAGCCATAACTTCTACATTTACGGATGGATTTCAAAATAATTTGGCACAGTTATTCTCCTCGATGAGTAGAAGTGCCATTTGAAACATTTGTTCAGGTAGGTCCAAGGTCAAGGTCACACTTAAAGGTCAAATGATAAAATGGCCAAAAATTGAGCTTGTCCGAGCCATAACTTCTACATTTATGGATGGATTTCAAAATAAATTGGCACAATTGTTCTCCTTGATAAAGAAAAGTGCCATTTGAAATATTTGTTCAGGTAGGTCCAAGGTCAAGGTCACACTTTAAGGTCAAATGAGAAAATGGCCATAAATTGAGCTTGTCCGAACCATTACTTCTACATTTATGGATGGATTTCAAAATAATTTGGCACAATTGTTCTCCTTGATGAGTAGAAGTGCCATTTGGAAAATTCATTCAAGTAGGTCCGAGGTCAAGGTCACACTTGAAGGTCAAATGATAAAATGGCTATAAATTGAGCTTGTCTGAGCCATAACTTCAACATTTACGAATGGCTTTCAATATTTTTTGGCACAATTGTTCTCCCTGACGAGTAGTAGTGCTATTTGGAACATTTGTTCAAGTAAGTCCAAAGTCAAGGTCACACTTGAAGGTCAAATGATAAAATGGTCATAAATTGAGATTGTCCGAGCCATTACTTCTACATTTACGGATGGATTTCAAAATAATGTGGCACAATTATTCTTCTTGATGAGTGGAAGTGTCAAGTAACATATATGTTTGGGTAGGTCCAAGGTCAAGGTCACACTTGGAGGTCAGATATTGTAATTGTCATAAATTTAGCTTGTCTGGGTTATCACTTCTACTTATTTACCTTAGTGAAAATTTGAAGAAAAAAGAAGAAGAAAATGCTGGCTAAGCATGATGTTGTTGGGCTCGACCAGTTGTCCCTGGACAACCTTCTAGTATTGTTTAAAGTTGACTGTTCTCACGGTCATTTGACTTTTCTCACGGTCATTTACAATGACGAAACCATGGTGAGCAGCTTGCGATACCTTACAATAAAACAATTGAAGTAGTCTCCTTAGTCTCATCAGAGGTAAAAGCGTCTTTACACAGACTATTGCGAAAAGCGGTTCAACTCTCCCGTTTGGTGATAACATGAAGACCAAAGTACATAAACTGATTCATATGAAAAAAGGCACTGCCTTTCGTGCGAACGCACTTCTCGCTATATCTAAAGTAAGGGGACATGGCTTCGCATAGGTCATGGCTTCGCACACCTCCGAGCTTTCTTAACAGGTCATGGCTTCGCACACCTCCGAGATTGTCAGTAGTCAGTTGTCTTAACATAATTCATATGTAAATATTACAAGGTTGATGAAATAAGTTTTGTGACATCATTTACGTGTGCTGTGCATCACGTGCATTTTGGCGCCAAAATGTTGTGACATTTAGATCAAAGTCGACAAATTCTAACATTTTTGTAACAGATAATATTATTGAAACGCTTTGTCGAAATTTGGCTCCAGAAATGTTAATAAAATTATCCTTTGCTTTCTTATGTATACGAAGTGACTCTTTTGCAATTCACTTTTAGTTGAAACATTTACTTAGTAATGCGACAGATCAAAAATACATGTATGTGAATGTTGTACAGGATTTTTTGGTAAATGTATGCACATGCGGACCCGCTGGTGTAAAACAACTGTAGATAATATTAAAATATTACTATAAACATGGGGGGTCTGGGGAGCTGTGCCCCCCCCATAAGCCAGAGACATTATGAAAACTCAATTCAAATGGAATTATCTGCAGACTATTTTTTTTGTTGAAATTATGGGTGGAGCAATGTTATTTTTTTTTTCTCTTTCGAGGCCAGATTGTTATCTTAAATCCCCTTAAGAGCCAGTTCATTTTTTTCTTGAATATCCAAAGACGGGGATTTTTTTGAAAAATAAACCAGCCCCCCACCACCACCACAGAATAAAATAAACCAGCCCCCCCCCCCCCCCCCCCCCACCACAGAATATCAAATGGTCGGTCTCTTATAGTGATAGGTCGGGTAACATTTAGGCTAATATAGGCAGGCTGTAACATTTTGACGTTTGACACGCCTGTAATGACAGCTTTTGGTGAAATCACCATTCAGTACCAGACTAAGGCAATTGAAGAAACAGTTTCCATCGCCGGCAGCCCTGAAGGTGAAGTGCTCCGTGTCTTGAATAATAACGCTACTATCGGGAAGAGCCCTTGCAAGTGGTAGGTCAAGTGTAACATTAGACGGAAGTAACCGTAGATCTATAGTATAGTTGTGTTCATTTAGCATACCATCCCTTAAACTCTGCGTGTCTGTATGTAGCAATAGCCTATCAGCTTAAAGGCCCCATTGATGTATCAGCATAAAATATTTTTTACGTGAGTAGATCTAATTGCTTCAAGCTTCTGAAGGAAGATCATTAGGGTAAAAAAAAAATTACACGAGGTAGAAGTACAAGGTACAAGCGTTTAATAGCTGGTAAAAATACAATGTAAGGCAAGGCGTTAAAACATGGTAAAAATACAATGTAAGGGAAGGTGATTAATATAAGGTAAAAATACAATGTATGGCAAGACGTTTAATAGATGGTAAAATGCAAAGTAAGGGAATGATTCTATTTGTTGTCTTGCTGTTGCGCAATTTAATTGCTCAATGCGTAACTAGAAACGAAAGCCGTATATTCGTGAAGAGACTTGTTATTGTTTTTAAAAAACTTGTTCCTCCATTTTCTTCGAGGTAGCATAAGGGTAGCCAGGAATTCCATGGTACCAAGGTACTTAATGTTTAAAGTATGACAACATGTGCTGTGGGCAACACTGCATTGATTGGTGCACAATAGTATTTTCAACAAACCATGTTCTAAAATATAATAAAGTTTAATACTCATCTAAATCCTGTTATTATTTACAAGCAGGACTCGAACAAAGTCATGCTCACTCTTTTCCTGTCGAAGTACATCCTAATGATACCAAGGCAAACAGAAAGCTACCAAATTTGTAAAGCTTACATGATAAAAAATATTAATATCTCACACTGTTTCAGGCAAGAGATTAATGGTTATTATGTCTTATTGGAACTCATTAAAACTTTTAATAAAGTTTTTTTTTTGACCATTTGAAATCTGAAAATGGCATATTTAAGATTTCCTCCATTATGATATAAGGTGTATAATATTTACTTGGGCTGTGTGGATATCTTATAATGTAGTTTCACCAAACAAAACTTATTTGTAAGAGTAACTTTAAAGGTATTTGGATATGAAAGGAATGTTGGAACAGTTGCAGCCAGTTTGCTGATTTCCTATCAAAATGATTTGTGTAAATTTGCACTATTTTCCGTTTTAAGGCTTAATGACAGCCCATATATCAATCACTCTAAAAATAAATAAACATACATTCAAGTTGTAATTTCTATTTGCATTTTCAAGGGAAGAGTATGTAGAACCATTCAATAGCAAGAGTTGACGAAAGAATTATTGCTGACATTAAATATCAACAATTGTATAGCACTGGTGGTGGCCGGAAAAGTTGAGAAAACACATTTTCCATTTTTTTACCTTATTTGATATTTATTCAGATATTTATCCTAATTATCTTATAAAATATTTTGTAGTACAAAGTAGCATCCCCATACTTTATCAACATAGTAATATCGAGGCCCAGCAAATGGTTTAAGTTTCATAACAAAGCCAGATCCAATTTACATTGGTACCATGGAACCCTTGGTATCAACCGCCATCGGACACCTAAAAATTGTTTGAAACTGCAGAATACAACTTAGTAGGAGCAAAGAACTAAATAGTAATTGGGAGTGAGGGATTTCTCATTCACAACTACAATAATGTAAAACAGGCTAATGTTTAGCTCAGTTACAAACAAGGCAGTAATTGGGAGTGAGGCAGTTTCAGTTCCTGGTCTTTGCATACTTTTTACTCATTCACAACTACAATAAAGTAAAACAGGCTAAATCAAGACCTGTTTAGCTCAGTTACAAACAAGGCAGTCTAACGTCCTCGTCAAGAACCGAAACACGAAACAAACTTCCACTGCCCTCAGCAACAAAACACCAATATAATACCATAAACACAGTCTTAGATTTCAATAATAAACCTTGTCAGAGTTGCCAGCGACGCAGTCCTCGTTTGGAGCTGCAGCCATATAGAACACATCATATTAAGTGCAAACTAACAAGACCTTAACTGTAAAGTCTCGCAGAAAAAAATGGGCAAATTTTAAGGCCTAAGCAACACCGAATTTAAGATCGATCGTGACTGTGGCTGAGAGTCCTTTTTCAAAAAATACTCAGCAATTTCTAAGAACTCGCATGTCTTGTAATTCTTTTGCTGACTGTTCCAACAAAATGCTCTGTTGCAGTAAATATGGCAAATGTCTGCTTCGTCTGCATCCGATTTGTAACCGTTTGTAATGACAACGTGTGTGCCTTTTTTCTCCATACTGATAAAGTAGTTTGACGTCTGCATTTTTAATTTTTGTGCCAAAAATGTTTTGATATCAACGCTTGCTCTACCTGGATATGGCAAATTTCATAAATAGACGAAATCTGTGCGTCTACAACGTTTACTTTCTCTAGACGATTTAACGGGTCAGTGACAGACATAACTGTAACATCTCAAAGACCTGTGACTCTTGTATTGAGTACACATGACAATATAACGGTAGAGAGATGTAATCAGTAGCCGGAAGTGTCAATCAATTTCTGCGTTTGAAAAGATGTTTAGCTGCTTTGACAAGCTAACAAATTCGGATCTGCTACCTTTATTAGATTAATGTGTTGAAAATCAAACCTATTAATTTTTGTCGATGGTGGATGAATCACGATTTTACGCCCTTTTTAACATGATTTCAGCAATATCAGGGCGATGGGTTGGTGATAATGAAAGGCTGTTTATGACTGAAAAGATGCCTGCTTCCAACGCGTCTCGAGCCCGGGATTCATGTACGAATGCAGAGTCTAATCCCAGACTGGGCAGCTCGCTAATTTCCCATCGTCCCTTTTACCGACGCGTGAAAGGGCGTTAGGGCATATGTGGGCATTGGTGACTCGGACAAACCTGTGTTTTGTGCACAACAGCTAAAGCATTACTGTTAGCCTGACGACTCTCACGTGTGTTACCGGGGTGGTTGGGTGATGCGATGGTGCTGGGTATAACTTCCAATTCCATGGTGTCCTACTGATTTGGATAATGGTGGGGCAAGGGCCTACTGTGCTTGCAGTAGGTGCGGGTGGGACTGTTTGGACATTTTTCTCACGCTATCACATCTCTCTTCTTTCTTCCTCTCTTTCGGAGACGGCCCGATATAGACGGAAATACTGTCTAAAAGGGCCGTTAAACTCAAAACAACCCACCAACGTGTGTTACCAGAGTTACTGACTTTTGGACTGCACAATTTTCTAGTGATTTGTGTGTCACGCCGTAGTCCATTTGTTAGAGCGCATAGCTATTGCACAGAAAGTCGCGGCTTCGAAACCCAGCCCGGTCAACGACTGAAAATTTTGTCAACCCAGCAGTAAAAGATTAACCTCTTGATGCATGACTGCATGCAGCTGAGCTGATGACTTCGACTATGGACAACACACTCGCGATACGATATGCCTCGCCAAAAAATGCAAGCTATGCCATCACGCTGTGTAAAGTGATCAAACTGAATCCTCACTTTTATTCCCCAGTATCAGATTATCTAAGCAATCAGACTGCGCGGAAGCGCAGGCTGATCTTTACCTTCCATATTCCCCCATTCGTTTTAAGGTTCAGTTTCAGGTGATGTTATGCCCAATGTTGCTTCGTCTTATTTATTATGGTTTCTTTACACTAACTTACAGTTTTTGATTTCATTTGAACAGCTCTTTCCCAAATAGGCGGTCATCAAAAACAACAGTAACATTTACTTTTACCTATTTTCTATTATAAATCACACACACACACACACACACACACACACCAAAAGAGAGAGAGAGAGAGAGAGAGAGAGAGCAAAGTGGGCAGCTTCACAGGTTACCATATTGCCAGAAGACCACAGACAAGCGGACCTAAGAACACGTAAAATTGAAGAACCACAACAGAAGTGCCGCCTTGGAACGGTCAAAAGAACTAGACTGCAAATCCATTTGGGAAGAGCCGTATTGTCAGGATCCACATTAAGCCCGTGGTCAAGATACCGTAAACAAAGCTATTACGGTTGTGTCGAACTAACTTGTTATGTCTGTCAAAATTTATTTAGTCAGCTTAAAGTACATCAGTCTTATTGGTAGCCTCATAATTATTATTGATCTATATTACCCGCCTCCCTTTCATCCGATCTTCAAATGCGTAGCGAGCGCAATTGAACTAAACTGCAATATGTACAAAATGCGACCTTTTTATTTGACATGAGTCATTGTCAAGCTTAAAAAGAGAAAAAAGAAAACCAGTGATTAACAGGCCCTTTTAATAGCCAAAACCGGAGCTCATGGGAAAAGCTCCTGACGTTTCGCATGCAGAACTGTTGTCGGCCTGTGCGCTGAGCGAGGCTCGAACCCACAGCAGTCACAGAGATGACGTATAAGAGCCAGCGCTCTTTCCCACCAGGTCACTGGAGCTATGAACAGAATAAATTATTTTCTATTTGTGCGATTATTTTGTAACTTTTGTGGTCCATGTAAGTGTTAATTTGTGCGTGCCGATTTTCCCTTTAGCGATTTTAACAAAAACAAATGAGCCGCGACACGAGAAAACCAACAATGTGGTTGTGCGCCCAGGGTAGACTCAGATCAGACTGGGCATCCGCCCAGTTTACTCAGTCTCTTTATGTGCTCAAAGGGTAGCTTAGGGTCTAAGCTACCTCCATGCGGTCAGCGAAGGCTCTGATCAGACTGGGCGGATGCCCAGGCTGATCTGAGTCTGCGCTGGGCGCACAAACACATTGTTGGTTTTGTCGTGTCGCGGCTCAAATGCCTTTGCAAATGTAAAACTTCGTATTTTGATAAGCCCCCGGACAAGTAAGCATAGACTTTCTGATGTAAGAACTGTCAAGTTTTACCTTCGATTGTATCACTAAACCTGCACGCGACAATAATAAGTGGCGTGTCTTGATTAGCGAACGCTGCAACAGGGCAGTCTCAAAGGTGATTGACGTACACTGAATTGTCTGTCTTAGATATGCAAATCCGTAAAACTGTTGGTTTGATAGCTAAAAGATATACGTCACAGCTTATTAATTAGTTCATTCATGAAATATAGAAAACATGATTTTGCCGCACGGATCAATAATCAAATGTTCGGACTTTAAAAGATGCATCGAAATGAAGGAAAAATAAGAGGTGAGAAGTTTGTTTTATAAATCAGAACTCCGCATGGCAAAATCACAGTACTTGTATTTACATGAAAACGAAACTGACTCTGCCGCGCGGATAAATTCTCAAAGTTTTCGGACTATTAAACATTAGGCCTACAGCTCATACATGTAACAGTTTTCCCTCGTTTTGCTGCGTGTTCGAATATCTTATGTTGTTTCCCAGGAAGCCAAGGAAGAATCATTGATGTGTATCTTCTATCTGAGCCCGGCACTGAGTCTGATGGCGTCCTTTCAGAATCGGAGAAATGATTTTTTACCTAAATACCCTATGTGTAAAATGGTCGCCTTTACTATAACAAACTTTTAATGTGTGTGGGTACACCTGCATATGAGCCACGACACGAGAAAACCAGCAATGTGGTTGTGCGCCAAGCGCAGACTCAGATCAGATTGGCCAGTTTGTTTAGGTTAAGAGTTGATCTTATAATGTATTTGATCAAACTTTAGAAGTGAAAAGGATACATGGTATGTCCCGTATTGGTTGATATCGGGAAAGATCTGTCTTAAGGTGAATGGGCACACTTTACGGGGAAGCAACACTGCCATTTTCATTTTTACATCCCTTTCTGAATGGAGCAAATCCTTTTCTTATTAAAAGTGTTGACCCTATGAAAATGACATCATTTGGATTCAAGCCGCGTCGTTGCCCAAACAAGCCTATATGTAAAAACAGCATGATAGGCACATGTTGCAGGATAGGTGAATCATACGGTGTATGCTCTGACCAGACTGTACAGTAAACTGCGCAGATACACATAACACGCGGATCTTTTTTATAATAGCGTCCCAAAAGCCGAGTCGTCTTCCCCTGTCGACTGAGTAGATCCTTTTATAGACTGTCTCGAACGACAGCCACTTTTGCACGTATATAATGATTATTCGATCAAACTCGGATCAGCCTGTGCATATGCAATGTTAGCAAAATCACCTCGTTCCTGATCAACAATAAATGAAGTCTACAGCAAATAGCGAACACTCTGCTCAGATCAGACTTGCAGGCTGTTCTTAATATTCGCTATTTGCCCATGTCTAAAGGTAAGTTTCTTTCTCACGTCGCGACTCAATTAAAATGACAGCTCAGGTAGGGGTATTGACCAGTATTACCAGTATGTACACGGGCGGCGAATTATGTTCTCTTTATTGTCTGAGTGTCGTATACTTGCAGATTGTCTCATCTTTACCCCTTAGTGCTAAACTATCACCGCCGTTTTAAACCACCAGGAACTCTGCACTTTTCTATCAAATAATAATAATAACAATGCCTTATCTCATTTTATAGCGCATTATTTACGCAGTCGGGCTTGACTGCTTATCCTTTTTTACTATTATTATTCGATTGATTTCACCGTATTTTGTAACTTCACAGTTGAAGAGCATTGCCACGTGCTTGGTGATTTATGCGTTAATAATACCGCTGACAGGTACCGTTAAGTTTGTGACGAGGTTTGCTTTGAAGCTAAACTACCGTTGTACACCTGCACTTTAGTAGCGGAGAAAACCGTTATCCTGTCTAATTCAGTTTAAAAAGAGAAACATTTCAGACAGACAGATTTTGCGTAAATATTAAACGGGCTATATTTACATTTTTGGCACAGGAAGGGCAGCAATGACAACAGTCACAGACGCACAGAAGAACACAGCCCTGGCATGGGATCTTTTCCGCTAGACTTTCCCCAGATAGAGATAAAAGATCTATTATTTGTTTTCGAATGCATTTGTCGTCAGCGTTTTTGACTATCAGAGATATAGATTTATCTGTTGATTTTAAAGCTGCATTAAAATTATCATACAATATTGAACTAAAACCTGTCTGGCCATCCTTGGCGCAGCGTCCAGCTTCTTGCCAGTATGATGTTACAGACCTCGGACAATCAATACGATAAATTTAACATCTGGTATATCTATTCCCATGCCAAGAGCAACAGCGGCAACAACACAGCGTATTGCACTGTTTTCTTGCGAAAAATTGCTAAAAAATCTGTTATGAGCTCTCATGGGTACATTTGAGCCGCGACACGACAAAACCAACAATGTGGTTGTGCGCCCAGCTCAGACTCAGCCTGGGCATCCGCCCAGTCTGATCAGAGTCTTCGCTGTCCGCATGGTGGTTTTGAGCATTAAACGAATAGTCTGGTAAAATTTGGCGGATGGCCAGGCTGATCTGAGTCTGCACATGGCGCAGAACCACATTGTTGGTTTTGTCGCGTCGCGGCTATGGTACATTTCAATCACCAAATGGTCAGCGTCCACCTTTCTTTCCTTATAAGCATATTTTCCGAGGGTATTCTTAATAGCAATGAAAATTTCTGATACTGTATCAATCGATCTGCAATAAATCATTGTCTTCTTGCTTTTAACTCCATTTTCCTTCAAAAGCTCAATTAACCACGACAATTCTATTTCATATTGACTGGTGATTTTCTTTTGGCAAGAGATGAATATATTTGGTCTATCTGCAGACTTTGACACACCTACGGTCTTATCGTCCTCTAATTGTAGAAAATTAATTACATCAGCTTTGACCTTAATGTTATAGTAGCTGTAACTGCTAATATTTGGCCTTTGAAAAAGCTTCTAAGTTAAGTCATTTCTTTGTATTCAGGCCTAAAGTCTTCTCCCCATTCTGACATACAGTGGGCCTCGTCAAAAGCAAGGCAAGAACTCTTTTCTGCCAGATATCAGAAAGCAATATCGACCTCCACTTGGGCTTTACCATTGACACTGGTTGCATAATTTGGTGCCTAAGGACTCAATACATTCAGAAAACAAGTATCATAGCTGAATTATGTCTACATCTTTAATTATTTCAGCATTTTCACAGTAGCTTTTTTGTAATATTTGTCAGTAACAGCATTTCTGCACTAAACGTTTTGGCACAAAAATGTGAAAATGCTCTTACATCCTTTTTACTCCAACTTTTTAAAAACTTATAATTATTAAGAGAAGCTGACTGTAAGCATCGAGCATTGGATGGAAACTCGAAATTTTGTATTTTTGCTCAAAATTTCGTGGTTTAAAGCTCTCGATGAAAGATGGAGATCGGTGGAAAAATTAGTGAAATATGTCAAACGGTTCACGAGATATCTAAGCAAATACTGTTGCCATGGCAACCATTTTTAGGCCTGTCAAATTTTACATATTTTCATGAATTTCAAAGGGAAAATGTATCTCTCCTGATACAAGTAAGGCCTGTCAAATTTTACATATTTTCATGAATTTCAAAGGGAAAATGTATCTCTCCTGATACAAGTATCAAATAATTGACTAGTATGGTGCTTCGGACTAAATGTATTTATTATTCTCTGCACCTTCAAAGCATCGGGCACTGCACGTTGTTGAAACCATGGCAACTGAAAGTACATATAGTCGGAGAAAACATAAAATTTAAGAAAATAACACTTTTTTAAATCAAGAATATTGAAAATGGCAGCCTGACCTGAATATACCGTTTACATGTCTTCAAACATCAACATAAGTACAGTTCATAACAAAAACAATTAGGTGTAAACTTTCACTATTTAAAGAATAAATGCACGTGCAAATGGCTTCCCTCTTGCAATTCCAATTTTACAGAAAACAAAAGTTTTCTAGTTCTTTGCCTGAATTACCACTCTGCCGGATCGAATTTGCTACACAAAAACAATAATGAGTCTTGTTATATCCCATCTTTGCAAATAATGGTGTAGAAACGTATTTGTAGATGTTGTTTCTATGGTTACAATGCATAAAATGTGTTAAATCAGTTCAAAACAACCCTAAAACCATGTAACTGATACACATCTTCTAATTTGCATTAGAATCGATATGGTTTAAAAGTAGTTCAGTACAAGGTTTCTGTATCTTTTATTGTTTTCATTGTTTCTAATAAACAAATTTAAAGTGCTGCTAAGATACCCCTCCCACATATTTATTATGCATTAATGATATCACCATTTTGGGAAGAGAAAAAGAGTACAAATGTGAAAAAATGTGTGATTTAGTACTAGTTAAGATATATATATTTTTTTTTTCTTTAACAGTGAGTAATCGCTGGTTGATACATGATGTTGAAGGGCAAATCGCTAAATAGTAATTCTCGATGGCGAAGCCGGAGTGAGTTAAGAAAAGCTGACTGTAAGCATTGAGGCTCATTTCGCTCAATTTTTTTTATGGTTCGAAAACTCACATGCCAAACCAAATAATAATTTCATCACAAAATGGGCATAAATATTTCTATGGCACCAAAAATTGAAATTTAGGTGGCAGACTGTAAAACGAAGAGCCTTAATGGTATGTTTGTAGTTTTATGGCCCTTTAAACAGTACTGTAGTCATGCGGCAAGGCATAGATGCTTTTGAAAGACTGTGTGCAATGGCACCACGTTTATGAAAAAAGAATTCTGCCTTCAGAAATTGAGATTCGAACAAGGACTGCTAGCTTAGCAGGCCCGCGCTTAACTCGTTAAGCTACAGAAAAAATGATGAAATTAGGGAAGTGGATGGGATGAACAAATCACTCGTGTACACGTATACTTTAGATGGCACCCTATCAGGGTTACCTAAAATTACAAGACTTTCTTAGCTGCCCCAGGAGCCCCAGTAGCACAGCAGGTTAAGCCCTGGCCTGCTGGTCTAGTAATTCCGGGCTTGAGACACACTGGAGGCGTAATTTTTTCCAACGGCCAATGGGTCTCCATTGCACACACACAACCCTTCATAGCCCCCCCCCTCCCCCCTCCCCCGCACACACACACACACACTTCTCCTCCAGTCGACAAGATATGACTGATCTACTGTTAAAAAGATGTAAAAATGTAAGTCGTTCATGCATAAATTCTTGGCTGTTCTATGTATATCACGATCACTGGTCACAGAACATTGCTAAAATTTCAGCCTGTCCTCCGGTTAATAGACACTGTACTCGAGTAGGCCTTCACCACTTTCTGTCTTGAAAATGCCTCTATTTGGGGTTAACCTACTTCAAGGAAGCATCTTATTCAAGAAAAACTAGTAAATTTATTAATTTCAACATCAAAATAAAGAAAAAGCAAACATATTGCTGCAAATAAAATGTTTTTACTCCGTTCTTCTATTCCGTGATTTCTGCAGTCGTTTTGCTCGGGACAACTCCTGTCGTCAAATATATCTGCAACTGCAGTCTTGGTGAATGGACCTATTTCATAGATCTTAAAAGGTCATGGTGAGCATTGTTGACAGTAATCTAATTCTTTTAAAGATACTATTTTTTATTTTTATAGATCATGGATACTACCTGTAGTGTTCGCAAATTTGTAATCGTCAAGGGAGGTAAGATAATCCCAGATTGACTTAACTCCCTTGCTACTATTTTACAGCATTGACACATTTCAAAGATGAATAAAATATGAAATTTTGCGAGTTTACACCTATTTTTTTTACATTTTTAAACTTCGAACCTTGCTCTATCATGTTAATATGGCCTTAAATTCAAACGTGACTGCCATTTTTAGATATCAGGCGAATAAAACCCCTATTTTTCACTCAAAATTTGGTTTATTTTTTCCAGTAAAAGCTCTTGCGTTGATAGTATGCGACAGAAAACATTAATATTATGTAATCTTATTACACAGCTATATATTGTCAAACTACACAAACAAAAAAGAATAGGATAATATTTGTTGTTCAATTTTTAGCGAGGGAATATTACATTCAGGTCTTAATGTTGACATTTTCAAAATGGACTCCTGGTTACCATGGAAACGGCCGAACGCTGACCGCTAAAAAACTTGTGAAACACAAACAAGCATGGTATATACCAATTTCCCAAAATATGAGCTAAATCCGTAATTTTCGACTTTCCACGTTATAATGGGCTAATGCTCGATGCTTACAGTCAGCCTCTCTTAAATTCTGCAGCTTCATATTGCAAAATATGAGAATAAGTACCAATTAGAAGCTATAAAATGTAACATATTCGATTTTCAGTGCCTTTTATTTACTCCTGTACTGTGAGAAAAATGCTAAACAAAAGGTTGGCACGATAAAGTTGTAAGTGCACTGGAGAGTTTTCATCCTGTAGAGAACTGGAGAATAATCATCCTGAAGAGAACACACTGGAGAGTTTTCATTCTGGAGACAACACACTCAAGAGTTTTCATACTGCAGAGTACTCACTGGAGAGTTTTCATCCTTGAGAGAGTTTTCATCCTGAAGAGAATACACTGGAGAGTAATCGTTGTGGGGGTTATTTATTAATAAATCTCTCCCGATGAAAATTGAAATCTGATGTTTACTATTTGTCACAGAACACTACTAACCGATTTCCGGCTATTAACATGTTTACCGTAAACATACTTATATCCAGTTTAACACATGTTCAACCATATAATGACATAAGACAATAGGGTTAAGAGCAAAAGCATGTAAACTTATTTTTTTCTCCCGATACATGGAACTGTAAGTAAGCTGGAGAGAGAGAGAGAGTTAATGCAATTTCAATATTTAAAAGGGTTAACATGTTTCCGGTTTCTCAGTGGCTAAATATCATATAATTTATATGACACAACACAGCGACGTTATTTGATGAATGTTTATGTTATTGTATATTTGAGTTTTGTAACAAGGATGGCATCTTGTCGCTGAAATAGCTTTTACTTAATCATATAAAAAATTAATTGTTTGGTTAGTCATAAATTTTCAATAATTAATATCTAAAACATTTTTAATTTTATGTTTCGTTTTTACTTATATGTTGCCCGCTTAGGACACGCTGAAGTTTTTCACACGTTATTGGTGGTTATCATATAAATTGTAGAGGAGTGTGGCTGCGAACTTTAATCCTATGCCCTGCGGTCTTGCTCATTAGAATGGCTCATATTAGCAAATTCCTGACTAGTTTCTTCCAGTAAGCTGGACGTCTTTGAATGAGTGAGCATTGATTTTTGCACTGTTTTTGTACTCTCTGAGCGCCGGTTCAGCGGCGCTGAAAGACATGATGCTAACGGCCAACTGGGGCTATGATTTGCATGTACAGTCACGCCTAACGACCTCGAGCGCCAGTGACGTAACCACCATGTCCGGTTGTGAGAGCTGTTTCTAAGGAAAACAATTCTGGCGGAAGTCAGTGAAACCAATGCATGTCCTTGCTGTTTTTGTAGTCCGCTTTTGGTTAAAAGGAACGACCTGTTTGCAGTCTAATTTTAAAGTAAAGAGTGTCTTAGAGGAGCACCAGGTTCCATTTAAATTATTTTTATAACTGTTTCAAAAAGGAAGATACGATATACTTTACAGAGAGGAACAAAAAGGCCAGAAGGGACGAAGTGTGCAAAGAAAATCGGTGAAGAAATTTCCGGGAAGCCAAATACAAAGGAAGTTATTAAAGTAGTGGTAGAAAAGGGTGTGATTATCTATTTATTGTCTTTGGAAGCTAGGTATTGGAGGAAAATGTCCATTTATTGTCTTTGCAAGCTAGATATTGGAGGAGAAATGGTGCATTGTTGTATCGTGGTCTGCAGAAAAAAGAGGGGGGGGCGTCACCTAGAGTGACTGGGTCTAGAAAATGACGGTGTTAGTAACCGTTGATAATAAAATGGTTTTGTTGTTCTGAATGTAAAATGGAACACGCTCTTAAAAAGCTATAGAAACACAACTGTTGACAAGTTGTTTGAAGGCGGAAGAAATGAGTATACTAAACATTTAATTTGGAGAGGACTGAAAGACATGGGTCGATACGACGCAGCCAAAGAAAAACGACGTACATAGACTAATCTGATATTTTGGACTATTTTGAGAAAAAACAACCATAATAATCGCACCACCCGACCCGACCACCCCCAATTGGAAAGGGTTTGACACGTTGGATGTGGGGTATGGCCACAACCTCAGACATGTCAATAACAAATACTTCCATGTCGCCTTTTCCTGCATATAACGACCCTCATGAATAGGACATTACATACGAGAAGGTAAGTAAAGAAGCGGCAGGGCAGGATGGGGCGGAGAATGTGGAGGGTAGGTGGAGTTACTGACAGACACAGGCGTCATACCCCATGAGGAAGCTGTAGGATGATTTTAGGCGGTAAGGGATAATATGATACTAATAAGCGGCATGGCCTGTAGTCATACCCTCCACCATAAACCTCATAAACCTTCCTTTAGCGTACCCTTTTCTACTTTATCCTATCCTTCCCAACCTACAATATGAAGGTTGTTTAAGGTGTTTCTATGCAACCAAACAAATGCGTGCACCACAGAGAGTGCATCACAACAGAAATGTTGTTATTTTAGAACCAACATAATTATCAACGGAGACAATCTTTTAAACATTCATGTGATATCAGAGAACCGTAAATAGAAGTTTGGAGACAGAAAGGAAACAGACGATACCCCCTCCCCCACCACCACCCAGATTGCTTTTGTTTATCACAAAAAATGAACAAAAAACAACAACAAACAACAGCAACAAAAAATAGCCATCAGAGGAGATGGCAAATCCCCCGACCGAAGGCCTCCTGCGTTTTGGTAAACAGGGTGCACTTCAAAAACGCATACAAGTAATAGCTTGTCATTCTTTTATGCTTCTGATTGACATAATCTGTTTAACAGATGATTATCTAATACTCAGACCAAAACAGTATGCCAAATCGCTAAAAGGATGTAAAGTCTCAAACAGCTACCATTTACACAATGTATAGCATATGATACACTCAACATTTCAAAATGTGTGAATAACTTCTGAAGTACAAGTCTTACAAATCTAACTTTGAGCTCTCTAGTAAGTGAATTTGGACAAAGAATCCAAACGAATAAAGAGAGTTAGGAACATGATAAAATATCATGGCATGATCATCAATATTCTAAAAGTTATAAGGATATTAAAATTTTGGAGCAAGCCAGGGGTATACAGATATAAAGCAGAGACAGATAACTGCAGCTCAAACTTCCAAAGGGAAATAACACAGACAGTATGAATGACAGTTGTCATTCATGTATCAGACAAATTTTCATGACCTGTTCTGCATATCTGTATCCTAAAAATATTTCACAGGGTATTCAAGTTACGGAGCAAACACAAAATCACAGCTAAAACCATCAAGGGGCAATGACTCAAAGAGTTAGAAAGCAAGAGTTATCATTCTTGTTTGCGCCACATTGTCATGACCTGTTCTACATATCTGTGAAGTATCATTAAGATATTTCAAAAGGTATTCAAGTTATAGAGCGGACACAAAATCACAGCTAAACCATCAAGGGGAAATAACTCAAAAAGAAAAAAAGCAAGAGGTGTCATTCTTGTTCGCGACACATTGTCATGACCTGTTCTAGATGTCTGTGAACTATCATGAAAATATTTAAAGGTATTAAAGGGAAATAACTAAAAAGTAAGAAGGCAAGAGTCGTCATTCTTGTTCGCGACACATTGTCATGATGACCTGTTCTACATATCTGTGAAGTAACATGAAAATATTTAAAAAAGTATTCAAGTTATATAGCGGACACGAAATCACGCAAAAAAAATCAAGGGGAAATAACTCAAAAAGTAAAAAAGCAAGAGGTGTCATTCTTGTTCGCGACACATTGTCATGACCTGTTCTAGATGTCTGTGAACTATCATGAAAATATTTCAAAGGTATTAAAGATATACAGGGGACATGAAATCACACATAAAAAACCATCAAGGGGAAATAGCTCAGAAAAAGAAAGACAGCAAGAGATGTCATTCTTGTCATGACCTGTTCTACATATCTTAAGTATCATGAAAATATTACAAGAGTATTCAACATACAGAGCCAATGTTTTTTTTTCTCACTATTTGGGGAATGGCGCCGGTGCCCACGGAATTGGGAAAAATCGCGTCATATTCTCCTGAAATATGAAATTTCAGAAACACCTTTATTTAGCCTCAAGTGGTAGGACAGGGGACCTGATACTGACTATATTACTATTTGCATTCAGTAATAGCAATATATCTGCCAGTTCTCTAAGCAAGCGAGTAAATATATGCTTGTAAAGATGGTCCATAGAAAAAACTCTCTATGCAATGGGGATTTTTTCAACTTGCAGTTGGGAAAAATAGATACTATTTTGAATTGGGACTGGTGCCTTTTATGGGCACCACTTATATATAGAAAAAAATCACTGCTGAGCGGACACGTATCTGCCAAAAAAATCACCAAAGGGGAGATAACTTAAATAGTAAAATCCCAAGAGTATTCTTGTATGCGAAACATTGTTATGACCTGTTCTAAATAACTGAAGTTTCATGAAAATATTCCAAAGGATATTCAAGATACAGAGCGGACAAGAAAATGTTTTCGGATGGACAAATGGATGCCAGGCTCATCGCTATAGCCCCCGAATCAATGACAAATTGACGTATTTCCAAAGATCTTAACTGAAGTATACAAAAGCGTGAAAAAATTAAAAAAACTAGAATGTGTCCATAGGACACGGCTGCCCCGCCTAGTGCCCTATGTAAGGTGTCGCCTTGTTTAAGGTACTGGCACTTGCAGGATAACTAGGTTCACAAAGGCAGACTTGTGTGGTACATGTTTTATTGGTTTCCTTAGGCCGATGTATTGTGCTTCTCTGATCGACAGAAGTGTGTGTGTGACACACAGAAATTGATGCAATGCAACTTTCCAAAATAAATAGCAAGGAACAAGTAACTTTTCAAAAACTAACAAACAGAAACCATTTTTGTATGAAATGAAGTTGATAAAGGGACATAACTCCAAGTAATTAGCGGATTTCACCCTAAATTAATCCTGACCTGTATTTTATAATTATGTATCTGTGTATAAATTGTGAATCCAATACATTAATATTTTCAAAAGATAACTAACGGAAACCATTTTTTGTACAAAATACAGTCGAAGAAGGGCCATAGCTCCCTTAACAATTGACGGAATTTACCCTAAATCGAACTTGACCTGTATTTTATGATTATATACCTGTGTATAAAATATGGATCCAATACACTGATCTTTTGAAAAGATTATGAACTGAAACCATTTATTCATACAAAATGAAGTCAAAAAAGAGCCATAACTCCAAAAATAATAGACGGATTTTACCCATAATCGAACTTGACCTGTATTTTATAATTACATCATAAAAATATGAAATCAATACATAAATGTCTCAAAAGATAATGAACGGAAACAATTTTTTCCTATAAAATGAAGTCGAAAAGGGTCATAACTCCCACAAAAATTGCTTTTTCCATTAATCGAACTTGACCTGTATTTTATGATTATATACCTGTTCATAAAATATGAATTCAATACACCAATGTTTTCAAAAGATATCGAACGGAAACCAATTTTTCATACAAAATGTAGTCAAAAAAGGGCCATAATCCCACAATAACAGACGGTTTTTACCCTAAATCGAACTTGACCTGTATTTTATGATTATATACCTGTGTATTAAATATGAATTCAATACACCAATGTATTCAAAAGATATCGAACGGAATACATTTTCGTACGGAGCGTATAGGACAGCACAGGACAGGACGTCCTAGGGCGTGTGAAAGGACAACGATAATACTATATGCCCCCCTCCCCCCACCATTAAAAATGGCGGGGCGTAAATTCCTTACCAATACATCATATTGCAGATTATATTTTTTCTGTTCCTTTCGGATCAATACGCTCATTCTTGATATAAATGAATAAATATATCATATACCGCTGAAAACTCTGCTACGGGGCGTTAACAGGGTGAAATTTTCTGAGCTTCTTCAATTGTAATTTGTATATTCCTTTGCTGTTTATGAAATGGCTAGTAACGGTAAATTGACGGTAAATTAGATCTTCGTATGACTACATTAAAGCATGTTTAGCTCAAACTGGGGCTATGATTTGCATGTACAGTCACGCCTAACGACCTCGAGCGCCAGTGACGTAACCACCATGTCCGGTTTTGAGAGCTCTTTTCCTGTTTCTAAGGAAAACAATTCTGGCGGAAGTCAGTGAAACCAATGCATGTCCTTGCTGTTTTTGTAGTCCGCTTTTGGTTAAAAGGAACGACCTGTATGCAGTCTAATTTTAAAGTAAAGAGTGTCTTAGAGGGGCTATGATTTACATGTACAGTCACGCCTAACGACCTCGAGCGCCAGTGACGTAACCACCATGTCCGGTTTTGAGAGCTCTTTTCCTGTTTCTAAGGAAAACAATTCTGGCGGAAGTCAGTGAAACCAATGCATGTCCTTGCTGTTTTTGTAGTCCGCTTTTGGTTAAAAGGAACGACCTGTTTGCAGTCTAATTTTAAAGTAAAGAGTGTCTTAGAGGAGCACCAGGTTCCATTTAAATTATTTTTATAACTGTTTCAAAAAGGAAGATACGATATACTTTACAGAGAGGAACAAAAAGGCCAGAAGGGACGAAGTGTGCAAAGAAAATCGGTGAAGAAATTTCCGGGAAGCCAAATACAAAGGAAGTTATTAAAGTAGTTGTAGAAAAGGGTGTGATTATCTATTTATTGTCTTTGGAAGCTGGGTATTGGAGGAAAATGTCCATTTATTGTCTTTGCAAGCTAGATATTGGAGGAGAAATGGTGCATTGTTGTATCGTGGTCTGCAGAAAAAAGAGGGGGGGGGGTCACCTAGGGTGACTGGGTCTAGAAAATGACGGTGTTAGTAACCGTTGATAAAATGGTTTTGTTGTTCTGAATGTAAAAAGGAACACGCTCTTAAAAAGCCATAGAAACACAACTGTTGACAAGTTGTTTGAAGACGGAAGAAATGAGTATACTAAACATTTAATTTGGAGAGGACTGAAAGACACGGGTCGATACGACGCAGCCAAGGAAAAACGACGTACATAGACTAATCTGATATTTTGGACTATTTTGAGAAAAAACACCCATAATACCTAATACAGTAGAACTTCAATGGATCGAACCCTAATGGCTCGTTAGCTCTGCCTGGCTAGAACTCCTTCCTAGGTCCCTAGAGGTCATTTAATAGAGAAACTAACCTGGATGGCTATAACTACCCTTGGCTGGAACAAATTTTCATGTCCCAAGCCTGTTCGAGCCATTGAAGTTCTACTGTATTTGGCCATTGATTTGTAGCAAATAAAGCAGGAGGAACATTCCAGAGGATTAAACATCAATCGATATGAGGAGGAACCGTCAATATGAAAGGTGGAAAACGCAAAACATATTCAAAAGATCTCCACTGCGAACATACAAACAATAAATATAGATTAAACAGCAGACAAGCTGCCTGTCAATTAACAGAAAACACAATGGCCAGACATAGTCAAATGCTAGGTTTAGGAAAAATATGAAATGCAGTTTTTGAAGAGCAGCCGGGTTATAAGCAGAAAAGTTCCATACGTCAACACGGATCCTTTGACAGAAAGATGGATATTTATCGAATGATTCAGCGCCTCCTCTCCCTTCGGGCGTTTGAAGTTTAACTCGGTGGATCCTTTAAAATCATACGGGGTGTTTCACATTCAAAACGCTTTGAGCAGAGGCTGATTTAATGTCTTAACAACATGGTGAAGCTGAGGTCGCTTACGGAAATTTAGTGTGGGGGAATCTACAAATAGTCATCGTTTTTGCTAGATCACGAATCAGTGCATTGCAAAGACACAGAGGCATAGATACAGTACATAGAGATTATTATTACACGGTTGTTTTGATCCCAGCCCGATTTGACCGTATCGGCCCGAGCCCCAAGGACGAGGGCTTATACGGTCCGAGGGCTGAGATCAGGGTCGGGATCAAAACAACCGTGTGATGATCTTTTTATCATATACAAGGTATGTTCGGAAAGTTCCCGGACTGCACTAATAACTGTTATTTTTAAACAACGAGCTTTGAAATTTCAGTAATGTTAAGATATATATTTATATTCATTGCCTACGTCGATGCATTCTAAAATCATCGTATCCATAGCAACCCTCATTTATTTCTATAGTGTTCATATTATACGCCATGTGTTACGTCAAAAATGCGGGAAGCGTCATCTTGATGTTCTTCTACACCAAGACAATGCCCCAGCGCTCACGGCCAAGCATACAGAGTTGGAGTTGGATGTTCTCGGGATCGGCAGGTTGGAGCACGCCCCATACAGCCCAGACCTCGTGCCACTTGATTTTGCGCTTTTCCCGGCCGTCAAAGCCCAGCAACTAGGAATTCACTTCGACGATCTCCAGAGCCTTCGTCGCCACGTGCTGGCAATTATTTCGTCCTTTCATCCTTTGATAAACTATGGTTTCAATCTGTTTACACATCATGAGTCAGGAGACGTGAACGTTGCGTGCAAGCACATTGCCGCTATTTCGAGGAGTGAAAACTGACGTTGACGTCATTAAGTTTAACGTCGGGTTGCTCCGACAAACCGTTGGTACATTTTTTTAATTTATTATAACTTTTTATTGCTATATGGCGACGAAATTTTGCAGTGATTTGCAATAATAGATGCAGTAAATCCGTACTGAGTTTTGTTATAATACAATGAGCCATTCAAAAGAAACGCGTTCAGTCCGGGAACTTTCCGAACATGTCTCGTACTTTCTTATAGAAATAGAACTTCTGTAAGAAACATTGCAGTATATTTTTGTTCCAAAAAAATATGTTTTTTTTTCTCTTTTTATTGGATGAAATAACTTGAAGATGATCAAGTCGGAAGATCATGGATGGTAAGCCGCGCCGCCATTTTCCTTTCAGCTGGACGTACAACTGAGCACAAAATTGAGAGAACACAACAGAAGTGTTTGGTATTTTAATCGTAAGTTTTCCGGTTTTAGAACAAACTACGAAGCCTCTGCATGTCCACTTTCAGCCGGTCTACGTGCGGCAATAAAGCATGGCGACAGACGTCTTTTAGCTCGCTGAATTGTTTTGATGACGTCTCTGCATGTCCACTTTCAGCCGGTCTACGTGCGGCAATAAAGCAGGGCGACAGACGTCTTTTAGCTCGCTGAATTGTTTTGATGACGTCGGCGACAATACTTGACGTAAGCGCCAAAATTGAGGGCCTATACAAGGGCTGAGATATTTCTGTCCCGCCCTACACGTGAGGTGATCATGGCTCTACACCTGACTTTTGGACAACAGGGCTGGACAGCGTTTTATGACAGGGCTATAGTGAAAGTATATGATAAAAGTAATGTTTCTGAAGCAGACGGATGATAGACGTGAGCATAATCGCATAGATTTAATAGAAAAAATCATGAAAGCTATTCTGCAAGCGAAACCTGTTTGGCTTATGATGCATTAACTCGACAGTGCAGTGTTTAGTTGGTGGGGTTTCTTACCTCTGTCATCACACACAGCCATAACATTTATGTAGTATGCCTTGAGTGAATAACACCCAGTTCTTATCCTAGTTTCCTCAGCCTCAGCAGGCCAATGAATTAACTTCTTTGAAACTTCTACAAAGGCATCTGTCATCGGTAACGAAAGACATCGGTAACGAAACGATTGTTCTATTGTTGACATCCATGCTGTCTCCAACACATTGCAGGAAGCTGCTACTTCCAAAGAATCGGAGTGCTATTAGTGGACATCTGTGAAACCTTAGCCAGTTTAAAGCACAGCTGTCATACAATTTACCACATACACACCAGTTAATAGATATATTAAAGTCAGCATCAGCTAGGTCACCGTCCTCATATTCTGGTTCATTACAAGCGGAATCACTATCAGGCTCAGCCCCATGTTTTCTCTTCCGGTTGATCTCCCTTTCCAGCTACCATATCTTTATTTCCTTTGCTTAAGTATGTCTGCTGCTTTTTTTCTTGTCTTTTTGTTTTTGCTCTTTTTTCCGTTGTCGGTTTAATTTTTACTGTCTCTAATAGCTAGGGATGGGTATTGCCAGAATTTTCGTATTGCGATATATTGCAATACACTCACACTGTATTGCAATACGTATCACAATATATTGTGACATTTGTTTTCTACATGTAAAGTACACTGGAGGGAAGTAGATATAAGATGATAAAGATGTATTATGTTTAACTTTGGTGTTTTCATTTATCCTTAAAGTGTGACTTGAACTGGACAAGGGAATGACTAGTGGAACTCCTCTAAATAAACTGTCTGGCTAAGATTTTGGTTAAAGGCTTAGTCTGAAAAAGAAGGGCAATCCTATATCTAGCTTTTTATGCATTTTCCTAAAGGTAGCTGTTTATCAGCAGGAAAACTTTGTAGTTACTATTAACTATACCGTTTTTTTTCATGAATGTTTGACAACCATATCGCATTTGCGGCACACTGCAACATTTTCAGTAATGGTAGAAAGGCATGTACTACCCTCAGAATTATGCCTCAGATTTTAGGACTGACATAGCGGCGCGGCTTATACAGCAGAACAAGTTTTTTGAGGGAACATTTTCTCGGAGAAATTCACTGTTTGAAATGCCCAGTTGGTGTTTCATCTTTCGATAACTTGCAACGTTCAATCTAGATATATCTAGCCCATATAAGGCATCATACCTATCAGCCAAAGCATGTTTGTACGGCTGATCCAACTATCAAAGTCAATTTTCATCTTTAGAAACAGAGAAATACATTTTCAACACGTTTTTCAAATACTGCGAAAGTTTACCAAGTCACGCGCCCTTCCTGTCAATCAATCTATTTTTAGCCCTGACTGGTTGCGGTATAATTTGTGAAACGAATTCGGGTATATTGCGAAGCTGATGTCGAATTTGATGCGTGATAGTTCCCTTTCGTAACACATTGCTCTCGTAAAGCCGAATCCGGATTCGGCTAATTTGACAAATCTTTAAACGAAGACGGAAGAGCCCATTTAGGATGTGTCTGGGCGATAAGATACCGTATGCCATGTGCGTATAGAGAATATACATCAAACCTGCGCAACTGTGCTTGGCAAACAGCGTCATCAATTTTTACTAGATAGAGTCTATTCGAACAAGGAAGTCTATGGCCAGACAGAGATCATGCGCAGGCTGATCTTTGTTTTTCCGATAGTTACTTTATCTTGCGAAGCCAATCACACCAAACCTCGTTGTCCATGTGAGTTCTTAAACTACTCAATTAACGCTTATTACCGCTGATTGTGCAATTATCAAAGTCTTTAAGCCAATCAATTTTTATTTATCTTTTCATGCCGTGCGGTCAAGCGATATATGTTTTTTCCAGTGACTGGTTCAACCGGTTGATTAAAGCACCGCCATTAGGTCAGAAGCGTTAGGTGTGAAATATAAATTATGATTTTGATTTTGTAAACGATCTTTTCAGTAACGTTTTAAGGAATAAGAAAAATGTTTATATAACAATAAAATACGTTATGGCTTTTATATCATGTAGGAGCTAAAATATCGTCAGCGTATCGATACGGGCGGACCGTATCGCAATACGTATTTTTTTCTGAACGTATTGCGATATACCGATATATCGGTATTATTGCGCATCCCTACTAATAGCCTTTCGAGATTCTTTGCGGCAGTTTCTTCTTTTCTTGCGTTTCCTTTCAAGCAACAGATAGTTTTTTTTTCTCTCATAAATTTATATAGTCTTTATTCCTGTATTTTCGCTTGTCTACCAAGAGAGCTGGAAAGAGAGATCAGGGAAACGTATGACGCTCCGCTTGTCGATGGTTGCACTAGATGACCTCGGACGAGATGAGCTAAATCCTTCTTGTATAATAGGCTAGAATCTCTATTGACAAGCAGTGTAGAACGGAAAGCGCTTCTAGTGGAGAAATGAATGAACCGGCGCCCAAGCAATCTCTGAAGAGATTTATAGTCTTCCTCTTCTCGTCGTAGATAGCTACGGTTAGATCACGGTCGGGGGATGTAGAAACATTTCGCCTAGGCATTATTTCACCAACAAAACACGGCGAACACCAGTCCTCAGCAGCTCATCTCTCAGTCTCAAGATCTCATTCACCAGAGAGTCGTCTTCTATAGTTGTATTTATGGAAATACCACACATATGTAGAAAAACCTAGAACAGCCTTAGTCCTGTCTATTTGTGGTGAGCTGTCACGGATGAAACACCCAAACCAGGTACTCGAAATAAACTGACTGGCGAACCCAGAGCGTAAATGCGTGAATGTTCAAGCAAGCTCTCCCTTGCTTTTCCATTCTACTGATATGACAATGACACCCCTATAACTCCCTCAGGGAGGATTGACCTATTTACATGTATTTAAGAAAAATGGATGGATGACTTGCGATTGTACGTCCTTTTCAGCATTATTTCAGTTAAATCAGGACGATGGGATGGTGGAATGAAATGCTGTATGTAATGGAATGCCGTTCACGATTGAACAGATTTCAGCCTTCGTGAATTGATCTCAGGACCGCTAGATCAGCAGGCCAGCGCTTAACACGCTGATTTGCTGGGGCTCCACGTATTTAAAAAGTTCGCCAAAATTTACTTTTGAATCCGTCATGCCAATTGGCTCAGGATTGGCTGAAGAAATTGGAAAGGAAGACTTTAAGAATCAGTTCTAAACGAAAGCAATCGAAACGAAAGGAAATCTTTCCAAAAATATAAATTCGCTGAAAATTTAGAGTAGAAAACACTTAAAGGCCCCATTGCTCTATCAGCATGAAATATTTTATCGTGAAGTATCGCTGCAAGCTTCTAACAACAGTTTCTTCAGTGTATATGATCGTGATTGGCTGGCTTTGAAAATTTAAAACGTCCTTGGGTTTCTCATAAAAACGATTTGAAAAAATATCTAGGTCATATTAGTTGTCAACTAAAATGACCTACTCTTGATTTCACAAGTTTCATAACAATAAAAATACAAGGTACAAGAGGTAACAATACAAGGTGCGGGAGATAATAATACAATGTAAAGCTGTTAAGTAGTTGATAAAAATACAGTGTAAGGCAAGGATCTCCTGAGTTATTTGCCCAACGGAAAACCAGAAACAAAAACCGTATTTTTACGGAGAGGCTTGTCAAGTTTTATTCAAAATACCTTATTCCTTCTTTTTGCTAGTTTTATGGCGCAAAAAGCAGTAACCGACATATTATCATCAGTTCTGAAGGCTTTACCAAATTTATAAGGATTTTTACCACTGATAGGACTATGAAGACTTGAACAATATTTTAAAAAACATAAGACTAAGGATAAATTCATATGAATTTAATGCTTAAGTCACGGAAGGGGTATGGGGAGCGGGGTCAATGCTCGGACTACTGTTTGATTTTATCTGATGCATCATACTTTTTCCTAGTTGGAAAACATAATTAAACAACCAACAGTGGCCAGTTTTATCCGTGTTAGTATATTTTATCGACCGGTGTCGGTCTGTCAAGACAACAAATATGTTTAAAAATTCTACTGAAATTAGAAACGCTGAAAGTGAAAGTAGAATCTTAAGTACAGTTACTGTCTGGGTGCTTGAGATGTACTGATTTATTTGTAAGTTTAGCAAGTGAAACATGAAAGAATACGCCTTTTCCCCCATTCAAGTTGCAGGTAAAACACCATGCACAGATTAGCAATACGGAGCGGAGGTAAATTTACAAACTTTTCCTTTACACCATATAACGACAAAGTAACTGCTAAGGAGAATAAGCTGCCATAGCTATGTTTTACCTACAAAACGGAAGGTAAGTGAAACAGTAATCACAACAATATATGCTTACTTTGCCTATGTCGCTTAGCTCAGCATATAAGATGTTGATATTTGTCATATATTATTCCTTCCACTTAGGTTACTTTACCAATTCATAGTGTGACTTAGTTAACTCGCGTTGCTTAGTTTATTATCCCCTCGCACCACGCAGTGACGAGGGGATATAGGCTTTGTCCCGTACGTACGTACGTATGTTCACCTTTTGTCAGCGCTCTAGCGCCTACATTTCTCAACGGATTTTTAAATTCTTCACACAAATGTAGGGCATGACAATATCTCGAACAAGTTCGACTTTCAGGGTGCTGCGCCCAAGGTCAAGGTCACTGTGGCTATTTTTAGAAAATCTGTTAGCGCTCTAGCGCCTACATTTCTCAACGGATTTTGAAATAACTTCACACTAATATAGTGCATGACAATATCTCGAGCAAGTTTGACTTTCAGGCTGCTGCGCCCGAAGTCAAAGTCACTGTGGCTATTTTTAGAAAAACATTGTCATCGCTCTAGCGCCTACATTTCTCAACGGATTTTTAAATTACTTCACACAAATGTAGGGTGTGACAATATCTCGAGCAAGTTTGACTTTCAGGATGCTGCGCCCAATGTCAAGGTTACTGTGGCTATTTTTAGAAAAACTTTGTCAGCGCTCTAGCGCCTTCATTTCTCAACGGAATCTGAAATAACTTGTTACTGTGGCTATTTTTAGAAAAACTTTGTCAGCGCTCTAGCGCCTTCATTTCTCAACGGAATCTGAAATAACTTCACACAAATGTAGGGCATGACAATATCTCGAGCAAGTTTGACTTTCAGGGTTTCAGGGTGCTGCGCCCAAGGTCATGGTACCTAGCTATTTTTAGAAAAACTTTGTCATCGCTCTAGCGCCTACATTTCTCCATTGATTTTAAAATCACTTCACACAAATGCAGGGTATGACAATATCTCGAGCAAGTTCGACTTTCAGGGTGCTGGGCCCAAAGTCAAGGTCACTGTGTCTATTTTTAGAAAACTTTGTGCTCCTTCTAGCGCCTACATTAATCAATGGATTCTCATACAACTTCACACAAATGTAGGGATGACAATATCTCGAGCAAGTTATTCTCATATAACTTCACAATATATCATTATATTAAAGGTGAACATCATAGAGATAGATTCAGTAGGTGCAAAAGTGCTGGTACCTGTCAGCATTTTAATGCTTGTCATGACTGAAAAATTTCTATCATGTGAGATCTAATCCCCTGAATGCTTACAATACTGTACCTTAATGTCAGGGTCATATACAACCTTTACAATGAGGCCACAGGCTTTTTGTGGAGTGGGGTATAGTGCAGTGGTTAGCGTGCTGGCCTTGCAATCCAAGTGTCGAGGGTTCGCTCCTCCACTTCTCCAGACTTTTGGATGAGACTCACCTTAGCTGTTAGTGGGACATTAAACTCAAATCAGTCACTAAGCAATCACAGGCTTTTTGTTTTTTTTCATTCACATAAGTATGATATGTCATGAAATTTTCCAGTTCAGTGTTTGCCCACACCAAGTAGTCTTGTGCGAGGGGATTTGTATCACCTGCGATGCCTTGTTTACATTATAGTTCAATGATTCGGCTAAGTAAAATAAGTAGTAGATTTAATATTTGACAATCTACGAACGTCTTTTGAGAAACATATTTAAACGAAGTAGTATGATGAGTAGGCTAAGTAGCCTAAGTGGAATAATATATGTCAAAATATCAGCATCCATTATGCTGAGCTTAGCAAAGTTAGCAACGTAAGCAAACTAAAAAGCTACGTGAGAAGGCTAAGAAAAGTAAATAATATATGACAAAATATCAGCATTCAATATGCTGAGCTTAGCGAAGTGAGCAACGTATGCAAACTAAATAGCTACGTGAGAAGGCTAAGAAAAGTTATTAGTATATATCGTATTGGACATCATATCATATTGGACACTATAGAAAATCTGTAAAGACTTTAGTTAAGGAAACAGACCGAACAAAGTAAGTAAACGAGGTCGTAAGTTCAGTATGCTAAGAAATCTAACTAGCGCCAGTAAAATGAAGAGGTAAGTTGAATAGGCTGAGTAGCCTAAGTAGAGCAAGTAAACTGAGCGATCTAAGTATACTTAGTTGTAAGATTTAGTAAGCTTAGTAAAGTAAGTTACCTATATCACACATACAGTATTAAACAGAATGAAATCTTGTTACCAAGATATCCCAGCTGTGCAAGAATAGACACTTTGGGCAAATCCGTCAGAAAATGACCGAGTTTTAGCCCTTGTTTGAATTAGCCATTTTCATCTTTTGAACCACTTGGCGTTGTAGGCATGCTTGTAAGTTTCAAGAAGATTCATTTACAAATGCATCTAGCTACCTATCATGAGATTCTTTCATTTGGGTAAAAATGTATAAAGGTTGTCCTAGGTAACAAAGAACGAATACCTGACCTTTACCAAAATATTTGACACATTAAGGACTACTACTAAATCATAAATAAACTTACTGGAGAATAAAGTATAGTTCAGTATAGTTCAGTTTTTCTGTCTTTAAATATTGTGTACATAATTACAGCAATGTCAGTTCACATTTCTGGATAAATTAGTTCTTCAGCAGTATAAGTGTTAGAAAAATCTGAATGATCGAGTTTACTCTCAATCTCAGTAACATTTCCAATAATGCCTGAATTTGTCTCTTGAGCACTATGGCTCTCTCCCATGTTCTTGCAACCCGATCGAAACTAACATCCGGGACAACAGGGACTACCCTACTATTTACATTCATATCAAAATGATCCGCATATGCTTTTAGATGAGTAGGCTTCAGTCCAGAATCGAATACCACTTTTAATTTCATCCATGTTTTCAACAGTATTCCATTCTACACTTATTTTTACAACAGTGAAAAGACCAGCCATACAAAGTCAAGTCTGGATAATTGAATTTGCCCTGATCAGCCAGCTGCCGAACTTCTGGAACCAGGCAACATCAGCGCCAGTGAAAGCATAGTGCATCCATGGTTGGAATATAGTGCTCCTCATCAAATCTTTGAAAAAAATGGCTCCTCGAATACTATCTATAAACGAAATATGATTTGTCATTGTACAGGAATAAATAACCAGATGCTGGAGTTGATCTGAACATATTTCCCCAATTCAAATAAACTGTCTTTTAGGTTTTCAGAAGCAACCAATCATAAAGATGATTGAAAGCCAAGTTCCCATTCTGCACCAACCTGGTTTATCCTCCCTACAAAGAGATGTGCTGTCCTTTACAAATGAAGTATATGTTGTAGTAAAAGTTTTGAAAAGGACTTTTTACCATGATTTTTAAAAAAAGAAATAGAGTCACATCCAGTTGAGATAAAAAGTAAATGCATTAATCATTCTACACCTTGCCTTAAGCTGATGAAGGCAGCATCCGAAGCAAGCGGTGATGATAACCTATTCATTTCTATTATTGTTTCAGCAAGAGAAACAACTGCAACAGAAACATGTTTACTTTAATCAAGTTGAATGCCTTTGTAATAAAGGCAATCCTATATATGTACCTTTGTAAGGAGAGAAAACAAAAACTGTCACTTTTACTGTCAGCTTCTTGACTGTTTGAATATAATTCAGTGCACAAGATACCTGCTGTATTCATTACGGATCTGGCAATTCCATTATCCTTAAAACCTCTACCAATGCCCATAGTCTGGTTAGCTTACACATGCTTCAGACCAAGAGATACAAATTGATCACAAATTTGAACTACAGACTTTTTATTCTCACGAACTCTTATAACCCTATGCCAATCAGATGGTAACTGAGATAAAGGCTCTTTTTTAATGGTCACTCTTTTAGATTTTACTTTGACTTCACTGTAGCTGTTGTTGTGCCGCTTGGCGGTCGTAAAACGACTCTCTGTATATCATCCATAGTGCAAATTATATTTAATTTTTTTTTTTTTTTTTTTTTTTTTTTTGTCCTTCGAGATCAGATGATATATTTGAGAAATCAGATTTTTTTATTGCTTTAATGCATGTTCTAGATCATAGCTTTTCATTTATTTGGACACCATTTTGATACTAAGCAGTCTTTGAGTCGTCCGCCTTATCAAAATTAAGAAATTGCAGTGTTTATGCTCAGGCTTTTGTCACCAGATTATGTCAGGGTCACTGATGAGGCTTGAGTAGCCGAAACTTTGAGGTATGGCCCATGTTCCTTCTTTTGGATGTGTTCTCTGCTCTTGCAGAAACTCTTTTAGATTTAAATCTATATTGACAGAGCTAACAACTGGATTTTCTTCCTCACTGATATTTCTCCTGTTTTGAGTGAAACCCCACTGTACGTTTGTTCATCGAGAACTATGAGAATATTCTCTGCACCCAAAGCATGAACAAATACGCTTCATGTATTTACATCTACAGTACTGAAGATAATATTAAAGTATGATCCAATAATAAAACATCAGCATATCTTATTTTATGAATTTACTGATTATTATTACTTTCACTCTTATAAGGAAAACCTTCAGTGGTCACTATAGCTCTGGGTATTGTTAAATCATTCATTACAGCATTGTTTTAAACAGCACAAGCTACTGGAATCGGAATATCTTATTCTGGGATTGAACATCTTTAAGTTCTCTCTTTACAGACAAAATATGACTTAGTGCCAGAACAGCCAGTAAGCTTTAGAGGTGTTTGCTTGAGATGAGTGTATTTTTAAAACAGAAAGCAACGAAGTCAGATTGTCACTTGTTCTTTTTTTTCTTCTTCTTCTTTTTCTGTCGCCTTATGTACTTTATCATCATCTAAATCTAATTCGTAAGACTTGCTTATCAAAATGAAGTTGAGCGCCAAAGCATTCTCGTTATTAGTAACAGCAGCAGACTTTAAAAAATTGCGTTGATCACATGATCACAATTAGATCTGAATGGAACATATGAAACAATTTTTTAAAGTGCTTTACTGGAACATGTGTTTAATACTGCTTTTACATCTTTATTTAAACAGATTTTATGAACTTCATCCAAACATTGTGAATGGTCGTTTCTTCCCAATTTATTTAAAACAAAGCAAACTTACTGAAGTTTCCAATCACAAAAGCGAGAAATCACTTTATATCAACAATGTGTTGTGGAAAAAAAGATAGAGTAATTAAGAGCATTAGTAGCTGGTGCAAACAAAGCAAACATACTGAAGTTTTCAATCTCTAAAGCGGGAATCACTTTATATCAACAAGGTGTTGGTGAAAATAAAAAACATAAGAGTTATTACGAGCATTAGTAGCTGGTGCCAGTTTAGCTGTATTTTAATACAACTGTTTCGTAGAATCCAATCACCAAAACGTAAAGAGTAATAATATTTCATGTAAACCAAGCAATCGAAATGAATAAAATTATACAAAATGACCAAGTTTTATTTCTTTGACAAATCCTCTCAAAATATGGTGTGAAATTTAGACAAATGCCTTCCAAGAAATGTGGTAGCTCTTTCAGTTTTTAGGCATACGCGTGTGTTGTTAATGTCTTTTTTCACCTACTAGTTCAAGGTATTCAAAAACAAGTCCACATGCAGACTTAAAAGAGAAACTACATTCACTCAATTTAGTCTCATCCTGATATAAGAAAAATAGCTGAAGTTCAGAACAAAAAAAGCTTTCCGGGAATCTGTGTGTCTTATCAAAACCAGTTGCTTGAGAAACAACTTTTCCATAAAAATAAAAAGATTTAAGCCCCTGAGCTCTGTATCAAGGTAAATTTTCATAAGCATGGCCTGGTAGCTTTCAGTATGTGCCGATCTCAAACGGAAGGCAAAAGAGAACTTACATTCACTCAAATTAGTCTCATCTTGATAAAGAAAAATATCTGAAATTCAGAACAAAAAAATGCTTCCCAACACTGTTAAAGGAATCTGTGTGTCTTACCAAAACCAGTTGCTTGAGACACAACTTTTCCCAAAATGCCATTATGAAACAAACCATTTGACCCCTGTAGCAAGGTAAATTTTCATAAGCATGGCCTGGTAGTTTCTCAGTATGTGCCGATCTCAAACGGAAGGCAGTTACCATTATAAATCATCACTATACTCATTTTTCAGCTGAATAAAAGATTATATCTTTTTCCATCACCCACTACAGCTAAATTATTGTTCTCTTTGATGTATTCCTAGGTCATTATATAATCTATGCAGAGTAAGTTTGATTTCATTTGGAGTAACCACTTAGGAAAGAACGAATACTTACACTGATCACGGCTTGCGCTCTGCAGATAATTCATCTATACAGTCAGCAAACGAAGGCAAACCTAGACCACTTGGCATTTGTAATTTTCGCATGTTTGTCAGGTTTAATCCAGTAACCGATGAACAAAATCAGATGACAAGTCTACTGATCTTTAGCGCCTCTTCTTAGGAGTTCCATTTGAACATTTTTTTCAAATGACTTGTCAGAGAGTTCATTTTCAAAATCTGACAATCAAATTGGTATCTTATAAGGGCTTAAATGTAAAAAGTAAGTCCTGTATAGATCGTTGCGCCATTAATGGATTCTTCCGGAATACTTATTTGATTGCTACAGTTTATAGTCTTATTTTCTTCATTTTCAATGTGATTCCTCTTTGATGAGGAAAGTGCCAGTACATCTAATCTATCTTAATCTAGTTTTAAAAAATACATTTACTTTATTATCAGTCACATGGGCACATGCATAATAGAACATGTGTATTGGAATGTATCTGTTAAAGAAGTGATTCAAGCCAATATCTCTAACAATATTTCATTGCTCTATCAGCATGACTTTTTTTTATCGTGAGGTATCGCTGCAATCTTCTCAGTACAGTTTCGTCATTGTATATGATCGTGATCTGAAGTTTCTCATAAAAAGATTTAAAAAAATATCTAGGTCATTTTAATTGGCAACTAAAATGACCTATTTTCGGTTTAATAACCTTACATTACATGGTAAAACACAAGTACATGGGTAAAAATACAAGGTACAGGCATTTAATAGCTTACAAAAATATAATGTACGACAGGGATCCCAGTCATGTCTCGCTGCTGTGTAATTTCACTGCTCAACGGGGAACCAGAAATGAAAACCGTACTTGTTTTTTTTTTTTTTTTTTTTTTTTTTTCAAAATAATTTCTTTCTTTTTTGCAAAAAGCACACCAACCGAAATATTATCAGTTCTGAAAATTGTATCCGTTATATAATGATTTGTGCTTTGACCACTATGGAGACTTTAAAGCTTCTAGATTGTCGCAGTCTACAAATGCTTTCAGGAGACGAGCTATGTTTTCCTAATGATACTGTAAGCTACTTGTGTGAAGAAGTACCACATATTCAGTTTTCGAGGTGAGCCCTTTATCTTACTTGTCATCACCCCAGGCCTTTAAAACTCCATTAGTGCACGCCATTACCACATCATTTCACCTCCCATAAAACTAGGTCACTGCCACCTACTTTAATGAAAAAGTATCACATTCAGTTTTGAGGGTCAGCCCCATATTTCGCTTATCAGAAGCCCCAGCAGACCTTTAAAACCCCATCAATGCATGCACTTTACCACTCCAAGTAACCTCGAACAGCATGAGGTTACTGTGACCTACTTTCTTACAAAAGTACCCAACATTGAGGACAAGGCTAGCCCCATATCTCGCTTTTCATAAGCAGGGATGAGAATATTCAAGATTGATCAGGAATTCCTAACTTCAGTATCCCAAAAACGGATCTCAAGATACATGCATTTTTCAGGTCTCCAATAGTACAAGAAACTATTTTTCTTCTGGGGAAAAAAACTTTATTGGTACCGCACATTGCTGATAGGCACAAACTTACGTAAAATTTGGCTTAGGTGAAGTGTTCTTTAATATTATAATTGTAAGGGGTCCATAAAATTTCTAAAATCCTTTTTCTTGACTCTTAGATCTCTTTCTCAGCCCTAATATGCCCAGGACTTTCGAAACTCCATCAGTGCATGCACCGTACCACTACAGGTTACGTCGAACAAAACTAGGTCACTGCGACTTCCTTTCGCAATAAAAAACCCACACATTTAGTTTTTGCTGTCAGTCCCAAATGTTGCTTTTCGTAAGCCCCAGCCCAGACCTTTAACTCTATCAGTGCATACACCGTACGGTCATCTCAAACAGAACCAGGTCACTGTGATAAGCTTTAGCGGAAAACGTGCAACATACTGAGTTTTCAAGGTCAGCCTCATATCTCGCTTTTCATAAAGCCTAGAGCTTTAAAACTCAAGAGCGTGCACCTAACCACATCAGACCACATTCCACAAAACTAGATCACTGTAATCTACTAAATGAAAAAGCACCACAAATTTTGTTTTCGAGGTCAGCCCCACATCTTGCCTATCGTAAGTCGTCTTTTGAAACTCAATCAGTGCACGCACCTTACAACTCAAGGGCACCACCAACACAACCAAATCGCTATGATCTAAAGTACCACAGAATTAGTTTTCAACGGCAGCCCATTTTCTAGATTTCATAAGCCTCAGAGCTTTAAAACTCCATCAGTGCATGCACCTCAAAATTCAAGGACACAACCTATAAAACTAGATCAATGTGACCCACTTTCACAAAACAGTACCACGTTATGTTTTGGAGGTCAGTCCCATATCTGGTTGCCATCTTATGCTTAGTATTGCCAGTACTGTCGAAGTACCAACCAGCTCGACAGGCTGGCTGGCTGCGGCCATCGTGTACTAATATAAACCCCAACGCTACGGTCTTCAGAAATCCATAAATATACAAAGCAACCAACTAACCATTTTACCATTTATTCTTTCTTTTTGTACGTCCACAAGTCACTTTTTATAATCCATGAGTTGGTTCATTGATATCCAAGATTTTTCTTGGTGTTAGGATGTTTGAATTATGGCTATCCATAGTTGAGCTTTTTAATATCCATAACTCAAAAAAAAGAAGAAGATGAAAACGAATGATGGTTATCAATAAATTGAAATATGGATATCCAAAAACGATAAATTATAGATATACAAAAATTAGGGGTATAAAAGGGCGCCACATACAGCAAAACTTTAAAAGTCGGCAAAAGAATCATCTTTTTCTCTCACTTTCTGAGGGTGTCTACCAACTCTCACTTTCTGAGGGTGTCTACCAACAGGGGTCAGATGAAATCCATGGCACCAAACAGAGCTACCTGTCATTGATACCGTCCATGTTCTTCGTTTGCCTCGACTGTCCTCTCCTCTAGCTGGACGCGTACAGGGCACCCAATGCCCAGTTGTGCTGCCCAGGAAGCACTATATTATAATTGTTTGACTAGCGATATCTGCATTAACTTTTTTTCCTAGCTGTGGCCATTTGCCAGCATATCTTGCCAAGTTCAAGAGAACTAGCTCCCCAACAGTTAAAGGCTGTTCCAATTCCAACTGGCTCCTCTGGCTTCCCAATGATTACCTGTAAGATCAAATATGTTTTGTTTAAGTTTATTTACCTATTTTTGAGTTAAGTTGTATGCTAAAACTCCATGTTTTTTTCTGCAGAGGCGAGACATGTGCATTGCTTTTCCGGTATCGGTGTTGTTGACGGCGTAAAATGTTTTCGAGTTTGGTTTTTTTTTTGCGTTTAGCTCCTTTTCTCATCAACTATGAGGGCTAAGGCCATAAAACTTGGGCCATGCATACATTTAGAAGACTAGAGCTCAAAGCCATTATCAATATTGAGCCTTGACATACATTTTACGTTTCACTGACTTTGCAATTTTGTCGAGTTTTTGCGTTTTGTTCTGTTTCTCAAGAACTATTAGGGCTAGAGCCATGAAAATGGAGTCATACATACTGCAAGGCACCTCAGGGTAGTGGTGACCAAGCTTGAAGTTATTCTCGGATATAAGATCAAAATAAAGCAAGAAAGTTCATTTACACACAGTAATTTATTCATCTTAGCTCATTTTTACGTGAATTTGGTATTTGCTAAATTAAGTGAAGAATGAGTCCAACATCCATACTAAGCATTCAGATCTTTTACACTAGGGGTGTGTAGCTGGATCTGCACTAGCGTGTTATTGGAGTTCCCACTAAGGTCTGGCATCTAAGTCGTAAGAATCCAAACATTGAAGAACACTGAAAACTCTAAAATTCCAAGTCCTTAGAGTCCAAACATTGAAGAATACTCTGAAAACTCTAAAATTCACAGAATAACTCCTAAAGGTACACCCAGCTACACCACCGCTCTTCATATAACACAATAACATGGCTGATCTAATGACATGGTACCCCATCTCTTCGGACAATTCCCTCCGCGAATAACTTCGGTAAATAGTCGCACTTATAGCAAAATACGGTAAATGACACACTAGAATAATTCATCTTCGGCCACGGGTATGTGGTGGGATCCATTCATGCAAGTGAGCGAGTACAACAACTTCAAAGATATAAAGCGGCTGTGTATGGGACAAAGTAGCAAACTGTAGGATGGTATAAATTAAAATCTTCAGCAGCAAGTTGTAAAGTCAGTGAAAAGGTTTAAACTTCGTCTATACTTGTAAGATTGCTATAGGCAAAATGTAATCAAATTGACTGTTTCTCATCTCATACAGTAAAATAAAGCAAAACGAGTCTAATACAAACGTATCCATACCTAATTTAGTGCGACAGACGCGCGTTTCTGTATTTAACTTCTTCAGTGTCGCTAAACCCCAAAAGTTTGATAGAGAAGATATGATGGCAGGTCTCGGCAAGCAACGAGCATCCCTCTCCGAGCCACACTTACTGTCGCATTCCGCGGGACACATTAGCTGCAGACATCAGGTAAGAGACGCCTACGTATTAATCCGCGGGCGCAGCAGTAATGCAGACTCTTAGTTTGATACAAGGGACGTTAATCGACTGTCATGACCTGTACCTTAAGAGTAATGTGATCATCCCTCTTGAAAGGATCAAGAAAGTTGTTTCGAGATTTGAATTTGGCGGATCTCAAACTTGAGAATGGATAGCAATCAGCGTTGCTCACTATCTTATAAAGTATTCGGAATAGTACCATGTGACTAGATCAGCCAATCAGATCACAAGAAATACGCACTATTTTTGGGCAGGTATTATTTTAAGATCACGGACGCCGGTTACAGGGTCAAGGTTAATCGGTTATAGTTTACTTCCGCACTGATTCAAACTGCTTTAAATGTGTTAAAGTGGATAATATCACAATAAATGGATTTTGCAGCAATACCTACAGAACAGTCTCAAATTCTACGATAACTAAGTGTAAGAGACTTCATTCTCCTACGTAAAAGAACGATTGTAAAGCTTAAAAACTTGATGTAAATTTAGTCAATAACATGCCATTCCCACGTTTCAGCAGTCAGCTGTAGCGATTAGAACTTCAGGAGAATGTTAGTAAGTAATTATTGGATCATCTAAGTTCACGAGTGTTTAGAATTGTTAGTAGTAAAGGGTGACACTCGTGCCACGTTTTATGGCCACGTCGGCTGGAGACATGCTTGATTTGGGGCGTGGTCATAAAACGTGGCCATAGATGACACCATTTGAGTAAGTTTGAAAAGGCTAGTTTAAAATATCTTAGTCTTTTTCGGGGGAAATGGCATAGGAGATGCCGTAAGAGGCTATGCGTCTGCTATGAGTCTCTTGGTCCTGTATCTCAGGACCTCACTATACCAGAGGCATAACTCTATAGTGTCAGTTGATGGTGTGAGCTGCTGTGGTGTACTCTTGTTCATTTGGTTCAATTTCTGAGGCTTAACAGTGATATGCGTCTGCTATCAGTCTCTTGGTCCTGTATAGTTATTTTCTAATGAATGAATGAATAAATAATATTTCGGAGTCATTTTTTCAGTGTTTGTGTTAAAATTAACCCTAAACTTTAGGAAAAAGTAAACTAAGGATTTCCTGCGATATTTTATTCTTTGACATTTATTCAAGTTGTGATTAACCTTGATGGATTATAACTTTCTAAAATGACTTATTTTATTCATATCATGGCAGCATTTGGTGTGCAAGCAAAACGATATTTATCTGAATCCGTTACTATATTTCTTTAATATAGTTTTATGTACATTTCCATGTGATTTATATGGGGGTAGGGGTAGAGTTTGTCGAGTAAAAAAGAAATAAGCTCGAGGACCCCTGCTTTTCTTTTAATTTTCTGTTTGCTGAATAGTACTGCTTTCAAAATAAAATTGCAGTGTAGCATTTTTCTTCATGGTCCAAAATATTGCAAAGGGCAATTATATTTGAGGACTCGGATTGTAATTAAAATAGATTCGAAAGCATCTTGTACCAGTTTGGTAATTAAGCCTTTGATGGACAGGAGTATCTTTTCCTATATCATGCTGACATGACTGAGTTATTTAAAGTAAAATAAAATTTATTTTGGAACTGATATTTGTCTCTTAGGATGTGTAGGGATATTTTCGGACGAACAGTCTTGGGGTGTACTTTGCCAGTTCAGATATCTTAAAATTTTGCACGACGGTGTATATTTTTTATTTCATTATTGGTGAGCCTATATATGAAATAGAACAAACACAGTCTTAGACAGGTTCCAGTGTAGGAAGTATTTCCTAGCAAATGTCCTTAAGTGCGGTGGGGGTTGTTTGGATATTTTTCTCTCGTCTTTCATCATTCTCTTCTTTCTCCCTCTCTCTGGGAGACGGCTCGATATCAACTGAAATACTGCCGTAAAGAGCCGTAAAACCCAAATCAATCAACGAAATTCTCGAGCGGCACAACGCTCCTGACATCGCCGAGGCATACTCCAACTAAATTTTGAGTTGGTTGTAAGGGTAGTGTTTCCCACTCATGCCTAAGGACTATTGCGAGTTTTTTTCAGTAGTCATTGGTGGACGATGTGAAATGCGTCTGTAAAGCATAACCCATACGTGTTCAATTGGGTTTAAGTCGGGAGAACGCGCAGGCCAGTCCATTTATTCTATTGTCTCACGATAAAGATAATCCAAGGATACTCTTGCCGTATGGAGGCGCACAATTTCCTCCATCAGAATGAAATTGTCGCTGATTGCCCAAGCAAAAGATCTTCTAATAGAAAAAGTTCATTGCGATACCGTAGTCCACTTAGTGGACACCCGTCTATCACATACCATACAAATCAATTCGGCCTTCATAAATTCCGCTCCATACCATTACTGACCTGCATACATGTATATGTATCAGTCTATTTCCACAATATTACAGTCCTCGAACCGTTCTTCTGGTCTTCTCCAGACTCGAACACGTCGATCAGAAGCACTGAGACGAAACCCGGGTCCGAGGTTATAAAACTTGAGTATAAGCTCAAACTCAGAATAAAGCACACTGATTGGCTGCTTCCGAGCATGTGCTCGAAGCAGTCAATCAGTGTGCTTTATTGGCTTGCGCTCTCGGGTGCAAGCCAGTATTCAAGTAGTTTAGTGATACCGAGTTATTTTCGGAAGAAACGATACGTCATGCTTAGTCGGTAAATACCAGGAGAGTGTGTACTGCAACGATTCGTTCTAAACTTTTTTTTAGGGCCGCAATATAGCCAGAGAGATCGGAAAGTTCGTTCCGGTTTGACAGCATTTCTTCATTATTCTCTTCACAGACATAACAAACAAAGACCTCGTCCGATTTTTCCTATTTTTATCCATATCCGATTTGCCTCATCTGCTAAAAATAACAGATGAAAACTTTATTCTATTTTTGATAGTACATGTACTTTTTTAATATTTCCGTTAAAAAGCACGTTTTTCTTTTACAAGTGCCTTGAACTTGGCCCCATTTCTTTTGCTTTTTATAAACTGATTGCATAAAAATGAAACTCTGAATGCAATGCAAAGTATTTGGCTTTGCATCCTAAGAAATATACCAAAACTTGTGTAAGAAACAGTGTTTATATATAGCTTAGCGCAAAGCATTAGTTTTTCCCGAAAAACATGCAGCGGCGTCGCGAAAAACAGGCCTTAAGGCATCGCATAATCTGACTACTCAGAGCGCCCGGCACACTGTCCAGCGCCGATGCATTCGTTGGATCTGATCGGTCTTTTTCGGCATATATATATTCTTCATCTTTCATGCTGAGGCTAGAGTGGGCTGATCTGCGTATCAGTGTAAAATCTGAACGAGCAGAGTTCAAAGGACCTTTATTGTTTAAATTTAGAAACAAGCGCTTTTGACGATTTCCTTCCCTTATCACATTCACTGAAAAAAAATGTATCCCATATATCTGTATGTGTGGCTTATATGTACAACGGACCGTGTTATGTATGTAAAAGTCGGTAATGTCGGTGAGTAATTAACGCATTCGCATTGCAACAGGCATTTCCATGGCACAAAGCGATATATTATGTACACATTTTTAGCATCTGATAAATTTCCTATTGCCCATCAACATGTTCATAAATAGCATGAACTGGAAGCCTCTTACAATGACACAGGTACAGAAAAAGGGGACAATTCAGAATTGACAGCTTTATGACAATGGAGGGGTTGGTTGGATGGTGCGATGATGCTGGGTATAACTTCCAATGCCGGGGGGTTCTACTGATGTGGATTATAGTAGGTGCTGGTGGGGGGGGGGGGGGGGGGTGGACACTTTTCTTGCTTTTATAACACTCTCTAATGTTGCCTTCTTACTTCAGCTGTACAAATATACAGAGGAATATTTTCACTCTTCGACGATTTCCTTAGATGAACCTATACTGGGCTGACGTTGTTCATACATCCACGAACAACACACATTCATGCAATCTTACGCGTAAGCAACGTCATGGATAATTCAGATAGATGATTGGCCGACGTGCCGTTTGATATATGTCATGTCATAGTGACGGCTGCTGTATTTCATTACCAAACACGTTGGTTAATAACTATTTTTCGTCCTTTGCTTGGCGTTAAATTAGTCAGAACTTCACGCATGGGTAACAAAATTGATGTAAAAACATAGCATAAATATAAAAGATAAATTTCATTTGTCGGGAGTTCATGGAAATACGAACGCAATGGGTTCCGTGCTTTGTTGTTCCCAAATGGTGTAAAGCAAGTTATTGTCCCAAACAACTGCAGCATGCATTTTCTTCTCAGAGTGTCAAAATTTTGTTCCAGTCACTGCAACTGATGCCACTTCAGTAAATATAAATTTAGTGTCTTCTTTTGATGCCAAGTTCAGATGTGCCAAGATTCCATAGACATGGGTTTGAAACAGTCTTTCCTAAAATTTTGATTCAGACTAAATGTGACTCAACAGCGGTGAAGAAAAGACTTGAAATAGGTCCATATAGTTATTTTCTAATGAATGAGACAACGAGATGCGACGTTACTTAATGACGTCGGGTTTGCGACAGTATATGGCAGAATATACTGTCGCAAATGTTTGACGTTATCCAATCAGTCGTTTCATTATATTTGTAAGTGCATTAGAATGTATTCATTGACGAGTTAGAGGGTTATCATGCGAACCGAACAACCAACTAAATGTTTTGTACCACTTCAGAAACTGAGGGTGAGGTTGGGCCTGTAAAATCGATTTAAGCCCCCCAGTAATTCATTACTGACCGTTCCAAGGCGGTAGTTCTGTTGTGGTTCTTTGTTGCCTGTTTTTGGTGTCAGAGTTTCTGTGATGTTTTACCTCATGTATGTTATTATTATTTTTGGTTCGGTTTGGGTTGCTGAGTGGCCACCTTTTGGGAACAAGCTGCTCACTCGGTTGGCCATATGTTCTCTGTATCTTGATTATTTGTAATCTTAGTTGTTTCCAACTATGGTTTGAGGGCTGGATTTGGATTTTGATTGTTTCAGTTCCTGGTCTTTGCATACTTTTTACTTTTTCTAAACTTCTACTTCGGCTTTACTGATTAAGAGACTGTCAAGAAGACATATTGAATTACCAAGCAACAAAACGTAAAAACGTAATGTCATAAGTAGCGATTCTGTTTGTAGTAATTAACGAGTTTTCGGTGATACTCTGACAGCAACTGGGCTGGTCGGATGGTGCGATGTAACTGCCAGTGCCGAGGTGTCTTACTCATTTGGAACATTGTAGGGCAAGGGCCTACTGTGTTTGCAGTGGGTGGGGGTTGTTTGGACTTTTTTTCTCTCGTCTACCATTTCTCTTCTTTCTCTCTCGCTCTGGAAGACGGCCTGATATAGACTGAAATACTGTCTCGAAGGGCCGTTAAACCCCCAATCAATCAATTGACAGCACCTGTTCTCTCTAGGTGGCTACATTTAATTTTGGTTTCAAACGATGAAAAAAAAAGATTTTTTTCCTTTGCTCGCCTTAGTGTCGTGGTCCTACTGTCCATGTACATTAAAAACGTGAATACTTTGACGGCAACTGGGGTGGTCGGGTGGTGCGATGTAACTGCCAGTGCCGGAGCTTCTTACTCATTTGAACATTGTAGGGCAAGGGCCTACTGTGTTTGCAGTGGTTGGGGGTTTTTTGGACTTCTTTTTCTTTCGTCTACCATGTCTCTTCTTCTCTCTCGCTCTGGAAGACGGCCTGATATAGGCTGAAATACTGTCTCAAAGGGCCATTAAACCCCCAAACAATCACCTCATCTGTTCTCACTAGATGGCTACATTTAATTTTGGTTTCAAACGATAAAACAGAAGATTTTTTCCTTTGCCCGCCTTAGTGTCGTGGGCCTACTGTTCATGTACATTAAACGTAATGAGGTTGCATTGTATTTGCGCAATTTTCAATATGTTCGCTAACTTTGAGCATTCTTGTTCTAGGGTCAAGATTTTGTTGTGTATCGTGACCGTTTTCCGAAGAAAATTCCCGGCTTCACCGATATATTCCTCGGGGCGGTTGCGGTCGGGCGATGGTGCTGGGTAACTTCCAGTGCCGGAGCGTGCTTGCAGTAGGGGCGGGTGGGGAATGTTTGGACACTTTTCTCTTCCTTATCATATCTCTTTTCTTCCTCACACTCTCGGAGAGACGGCTCGATATAGACTGAAATACTGTCTCAAAGAGCCGCCGTTAAACCAATAACAACCAAATAACCCATATATTCCTCATCGCAGTCTCTGAATTTCATTAAATAGATAACATTTTTAACTTTGCACGACATGCCTTCGTTTACTTTGAAATTGATTCCGAAATCAAATTTAAATGAGTTTCCTTCTAGCAAATGAATACAGAGGCTGCAGTTTGGTCTGTTACATGTTTCACTTCATGGCCCTATTTCATGAAAACTTCGCTGTCGTGAGAAGGCATTTAAGATTATAAGTTTGTCGTTTGCTCTTTAAGTATTGGTATCTTGACAATATGTTACGCATTTTTTCATCTTCCTGTAAGATCGGTAAATTTAAAGTGTAACAACACTTCAGGAACTGACTGAATCAGATCCCAAACCCTATCCCCAACATCAAGGGAAAGATTGACAGAGACATCCCAACAAACAATAAATTACAAGTGATAAGCCGAGTCAGCAGCTCTTTCCCAAATAGGTGGCAACTCAGCTATCTTTATTGAACCAAATAATTTAGACCAACAGAAGGGTTACAACAGACTAAGCAAATTAAACGAAAAACATTTAACAATTATTTTTACCTATTTTCCATTTTTATTATATAAGGGTTAAAATAAGAACACAATAAATTAAACAGCACCTAACATAAAACAAATGCAACCGCAACGAAAGTACCGCTTTGGGACGGTCAGTAATAACTACTGGGGGTTTAAACCGGTTTTACTGGGCCCAAACCTTCACCCTCACCCTCCGCCGCGGTGCACACAATTAGTTGGTAGTTCGGTTCGTATGGAGGTCCCCTAACTCATCAGAGAGTCATCACGGTCAACAATTAAAATCAGGAAACGACCGTGATGAAGCAAGGATGAGGACTCGACAGCCAAAACGTGTTAAGACACCTGGAGATCCCTGGGGCGTCAGCAACACCACTGGAGCGCTGGAGCAAGAGAAGACCACCAGTTGAACCCCGGTGGGCCAAGAAACAGACAAACATCCGACCCCAACCAACTAATATATAGCTTTATGAAGGGGCTATCATAGAGTCTGAGCCCTTACCCACCGGCGCGCAATTAAAGAGGACAGCAAAGTTGTCAACCGTGATTGGGTTAACCACTAAGCATGCGGACTGTCACATTACATCTATGTTATAGCCAATGCGTTTAAATCGTATGATAATTTTCTTAAATTGATCAGGAAATTCTGTTTTCCCTACGATTTTGCGTAATTTATATACTAATTCACCATAAAATTCAGGTTCCGCTAGGCCTTGTTGCAAAAGTGACCTTAACCCTGTATTATATTTAGAAACCAAATCAAAGTGTCTACGATAAAATTTAGAAAAAGCTTTCCGAAGTTTATGATACCGTTACCCCTGCTGTAAAAGCTGTAAAAGAAGTGGTGCGGGGAACATCACCATCCAAAAAACGGAAAATTAACAATGTCGAAATCAAAATCATCGCGTTTGTCATAAATTTTAGATGAAACAAATCCATCTAAAATTGATAAATGTAAATCCAAAAATGGGGCCTCGGTATCAGAAGTATTTGCTTTATTTAACTGCAATTCAGCAGGATAAATTTGACTAACCATTCCTTCAAAATAAGGATTGTCAATATTTAAAAGGTCGTCCAAGTATCTAGACGTTGAGTTGAATGCTTTGAGTATCATCAGAAAGAGACATAATAAAGTCTCTTTCATAGCAAAATAGAAACAAATCTGCTACAAGAGGAGCGCAGTTAGTACCCATCGGAATTCCTATAAATTGTCTGTAACTTAGTAATCTGATGAAAATGTTATCTAGAAGATATACTAAAGCATCACAAACATTTTGGCAAGACCACATTTTAAACCTTTTTAGGTCATCGGAAGTAAAAAAAAAAAAAAACATGTTTATCATTGCAAGCAAGATAAAGAGCACCCTCTCTCTGAAAAGTAGTCTCAATTTAATTTATTAGTTTCTTGTTTATTAAATCATGGGGCAAAGTTGTATAGAGTGTAGAAAAACCGTATGTAGACAAGCTAGAAGCGCGATATCCTCTAGACTTCAGTTTATCAAGAACCTCGGTAGAATTTTTAATTGACCAAAACAAATTTTTTCCTGGCCGTTCGTAAACTTTTTCACAGTACCTAATTACATGAATTTTGATAGCGGTAAGGCAAGAAGTTAATAATTTGGAAAGTTCAGTAGTGGTACAAGCACTAGAATTAGCAATGAACCTGGCTTTATATGGTCATTTATGAAGTTTAGGTAACCAGTACAACGTAGGAAGCTTGTCCTGCCGTTCCTCTACATTTACAGAAAACTTGAGGGCTATATCATTACAGTACCTAAAGACAACTTCTGAAGTCTCTTCATAGGCCTTGGTGCCGCCAAGTTCTTGTTTTAATGTGTTAGTGATGGAGACTTTTTTGGGATAACGAGCAAACTTGGAATATCGAGGTATCCCAAAATTGATCGAGTAATCTCGAGATTGTCCACTGGCGTAGATAACGTATTACGATCGTGTTTGTATTGTTTGAAATAGCTATAGACTGCATATATTAAGCATATGGGAATATATTAATATTATGCCCATATATTTCCGTTAATTAAATCATTTTCATGTAATAGCAGAGCTGGTATACTTGATCTGTGGTAAGTTATGGCACTAAATGGCAAAATAAACAGTTTTTGTTGTTGTTCTTTGACACAGTTATGACAACGATGTTTTAATATGCTGCTAAATAAGTTAGATGGGAAACCTTTACCTTTTGAATTAGTTAATTGGCAGATTTATTACACTACACAACTATTTTCATTCAAGTTGAGAGATAGAGTAATAATGTAACGGGTTTAGGTATATAAACACTTCTACAGCCTTGCTGTAGAAGCCGGCTTTTATGGTGACGCGGGTAGAGTGGAAGGCTCTTTCATGAAGTTAAGCAACGGAGATCGCGGTTAGTACCTGGATGGGTAACCGGTTGCTTGACTTGGTGGACAACCTGGCTAATGCTACATTTGGTGGCAGCGGTGGGATGGGAGATGACAGGTCCATCATCTCCGGACCCAGGTGTACAGGAAAAGGCATCCCTGGTTGGGTTGCATAGGCTCCGTCCTCGGGTCTGCTAAGTGAGCAGTTGGTGACTTGGGGATGAAGTCCAGAGAAGAGGGGGAGAAATGTAATGGGTTTAGGTATATAAACACTTCTACAGCCTTACTGTAGAAGCCGGCTTTAACGGTGATGCGGGTAGAGTGGAAGGCTCTTTCACGAAGTTAAGCAACGGAGATCGCGGTTAGTACCTGGATGGGCGACCGGTTGCTTGATTTAGTGGACGACCCGGCTAACGCTACAATACAAAACAATAAAGTGGGGTCCCATAGTGCAGTGGCTGTAGGACAGTGGGGATTAAAGGTCCAATGTATCTTGAGCACAGCATATGCAAGGTGAAGCCCATTCCCCTCCTTTCACTGCCTAGTCCTTCTCTGTTTAGCCATACTGCATAGCACAGTTGGTAGCACATCCGACTCAAGAGACTGAGGTCCCAGGTTCGATACCTAGTCTGGCCACATAATTTCATTTCTCCTCCCGCTGATTCAAGAAAGGCTGTTGTCAGTTTAATGGGCAAAAGTATGTGCACTTAGTACAGGCTAACTGCTTAGGAGGTCTAAGCCTGTCCAGGAATAGTGTGGTAAGGTTAAATGACCATCCCAACATGACCATAACTGTTTACTGCGGACATAAAGCAGCAAAACAACATTTCCTGATTCCAAAAAATATTCCTGTTTTCTGCTTGGTTAACAGAGTTTTCCAGTCTGGCCCACCCCCGACTAAAACCCACAACCTTCTGCACCATGACCAAGTGGCTCTAATCAACTGACCAGTCCATGTATAAAAACAAAGGTGCACCACTAAAATTAAGTGGTGCACCTGTAAATTTTATTCAATGGACCGATAAACAATGCAGCTAATTTACAGCTCCACCAATATTTTATCGATCCACCGATATTTGGCATTTGTAGGTGGACTGATAAAATTTATAGATGCAGATCAATAAATTATAGGTGCACCCATAAAAGTATGGGTGGACCGATAAATTTTATTGGTCCACTGATAAATTCTATGGGTCCACTGGTAAATTTTACATGTCCAACGATAAAATTATTGATCCAGGTATAAATTTTTCATGACCCCTTTTGGCAGTGATCTTAAATCTAAACAATAAGCCACTGGCCATAACCCTTTTATATTTGGAATATAATCATATCACAGCATATCCTTCTATTCTGTAACATCATACCCCTGGGTGAGGCCTTGGGGTGGGGCATAGGGTCAAAAATTAGGTCACAGTCACTTTACTTGAACTGATGTAAGATACTGGCTTAATTGTGTTTTTACAAAATACTACCCCCACCCCATAGCACTGGATGACCCTGAAGTCAAGGTCATTGATATAGAACTTTGTTTTAAAGCTTTTGTTTCTTTAATGCAAACCATAGCGACAAATGCCTGTGAGATAGGCAAGTACCAATTCAGGAAAGCTATGTTGTCAGGTGACAGCTCTTGTATATATCAGCCAATTAGTTGTCTACTCCAGCTGATATTAATGTCTGACTGGTCTAACTATACAGATGGCTATTATCGCAGCTCTTATAAAATATATACAACCAGGGATAATATATATCCATCAATAAATCTTATAGATGCACAGTATTTTTATAGATGCAAATTGCATCTGCATTTTTATCCATGCAATGTAATTTTATTGGTCAACCAATAAATTCTAAGTATCGGTGGACCAATAAAATGTAGGTGGACCTATAAATTAGCAGTCCACACATATGAATTTTACAGGTTTTGTTGTCCCTGAGTTGGACCCTGTCTCGAAAATCAAACTCAATCCTGTCCTATCTGTCTTCACCACTGAATTGATTGCTATTGAACATGCTATAATTCAGATCCTTGAAAATAGGATCCCAAACTCAGTCATCCTTATTGACTCCCTCAGCTCAATACAGGCAAATCAAAAACTAGTCCCGATAAAGTAAACAGAATCCTAAACTTTACTCAACCTAGCTGCTACAGTAAATTTCAATATTTCTTTGAAATGGATCCCAGCCCATGTAGGAACTGATGGTAATGAAATGGCAGATTATGGCAGATAATGCAGCAAAGGCAGGCAGCTACAACCACGGCACACATGACCATACCTGCTAGATCAGCAGGCCAGCACTTAGCCTACCTAGCTACCGGGTCTCCCCTTCAACAATTCATCCCAACTCCCCAAAAACAACTTCGAGCCCTATTTACCATATTTACCACCAGCAGTAGGACAGCATATATTCCAAAATCTATATCTTGGCCTTCTAAGCTTTCTGTCACCATATCTTCTCCATACAAAGTAACACTAACAAACATTCTCAAATACTCATAACTATGCCTCTTCTCCCAAAATATTTGGACACAAATCAAATCTCTGTTAAGTACAACATTCATGCTAAGATTCTGAGCCCAATAAAAACCACCAGTTCCATCTGTCAGACTATAACCAGACTTTTCCTTTGTCTTGTCATAATACCTCTCTCTATTGACAGTAGGGGGAAAAAATCAATGTGTATCCGGCCACCTTAATTACAGACCTAGACTAATTTCTCTGAAACTAACTAAACCGTAATAAGGTTTAATACTCTTACTACATTACCATAACCAAAAAAAAATATTTTCTTCAACCACTAACCCACAATAAGAATTCTGCTATGGTCATGCTGTTCTCAAGTAACTATCTCTCTTTTACCAAAATATTTGGACATCAACCAATTGTCTGTTAATAAAAGCACTTTCTGTTAATAACAGCACTTATACTAAGATCATGAACCTTATAAAAGCTACCAGCTCGATCTGCCTGATTACAATTAGAATTTTCCTACTGTCCCATAATATTTTCTCTTTACTGACAATAGGGATAAATTGAATGTGAATCCAGACACCCTAATATCACATACTGACCAATATGTTTTGAAACTACTAAACCATAACAAGGTTTAGAACACATACTACAATTCCAGGCCCTAAAAGAATCTCTTTCTCCAACTATTTTCTTCCAATCAGAATTTAGCTACTGTCACCCTATAATTCTTCTAACAGTTTTTTGGGTAAAATTTTACCTGTGTCAGGCAATCTTAATTATACATGAGAACTACAATACTTGGACACAACCTTAACCATGATAAGGTACAGGGGATATATCAGTGTTCTAGACACAAAATCATTTCTCTTCCTACATAGCAGCCATTTCTCAGATTTTCACTATGGTCCTTTTTTCTTTTACCCTTTCCACAGGAAAAAGGGGTAAACTTCCACTAGCATACTATGGTTCTTCTTTGCTATCTCTTTTCAGGGATGCATGGGCAAAACCTATTCTCTAATAGACAAACCTCTTCCTTATTCCATCATTTTTCTCTTTCTTAATTCACCCAACCCAGACAAGTTCACCATCCCCAGGAAACATTTAGCCTAATAACTCCCCTTTGATACCTGACTTCTCACTTCCTGATAATCTGTTCACCTTCCAGATGACCCCTCAACACCATTCAGCCTAGCTTTGTCACTAAGCACGGGGGTGGGTGGGGGGGTCGGGGGGTTGGAGGGGGGAGGGGGGGGGTGGGGGGGGGACCTCCTGATAATCTGCTCACCTTCCAGATGACCCCTCAACACCATTCAGCCTAGCTTTGTCACTAAGCAGGGGGGGAGGGGTAATACGGACTTGGCTACCTGTGCTTTCAACCGAGTCTGTACTATACAAAGTGGCTTTTGACCAAGAATACAATCATTAGCACTACCAATAACGGTAAAAGGTACTATTGTTAATGGCTGTTGACCGAGCTGATACTGCTGTTGATTGTCTCGGTCGACAGCCACTTATGGTAATTGACTTGCTCGGTCGAAAGCACCGTTATTGGTAGTGCTTACGATTGTATTCTCGGTCGAAAGCCACTTTGTATAGTGCAGACTTGGTCGAAAGCACAGGTAGCCAAGTCCGTATTACCCCCCCAATATGGACTTGGCTACCTGTGCTTTCGACCGAGTCTGTACTATACAAAGTGGCTTTCGACCGAGAATACAATCGTAAGCACTACCAATAACGGTAAAAGGTACTATTGTTAATGGCTGTTGACCGAGCTGATACTGCTGTTGATTGTCTCGGTCGACAGCCACTTATGGTAATTGACTTGCTCGGTCGAAAGCACAGGGAGGCAAAATGGTATTACCCCCATGCTAACATTAGATTATCACCCATATTGCACAAATACAGCTTTGCCTAACACATTTAACATGCATCAAAATCCATTAATTACAGAACCAATACTTCTCTATAAGACTAACAGGATTATCTCCCATGTGTCACAAATAAAATTCTATTCTCAGCTGCAATACTTATACAAACTTACGCCACTATTAAACCCTATCGCACAACCACACTCTCCCCACTACCATCCTCTCCCTCTGTCATTACTACAACTACCTGGAATTTGACCCCCAATTCAGAATTTTCTTCCCCTTCCTCCCCCTTCTTTATTTCTCCTTGCCACAAGTCTGACCACAGGCAGGTGTCTGAGGAAGATGCTTATCAGAGGCAGAAGGGTCAAGCATGGTCGTAATTCAGTAAATGCTGCATGGTCCCAAAGCCATTGTGGGACATTTCTTTCTTCAGTATATGGTGCCAGTTGTCTACCTTTGAGCAGCCGAGCCTGTGTACCTGGGCAACGATTTATGTGGTATGACAAACATAGCAGTTTGGGTGCTTAGCCCTCGGTCTATGGTTCCCTTGGGAATGCTGGACTCATAGAGTGGTCATCAAATATTGAAACATGAATTTGGGAATGAATTTGATCTCCAGCATAGAATTTGCTCCTCCTTTTATTTTTTCATGGACACAAGTCTGACCACTGGCAAGAGAACTGCCCTGATGGCCTAGCTCCTTGGCAGATGTCTGAGGGACATCAGGGGCAGAAGAGTCATGCACTGAAGTAATGTTTGCATACCGCGGTACACTGTAGTAAACCCTGCATGGTCCTGAAGCCACTGTGGGATATTTCTTTCTTCAGTCTATGGTGCCAGTTGTCAAACATTGAAACACCAATTCAGAAATGAATTTGACCCCCAGCACAGAATTTGCTCCTCCTTTTTTCAGGATTGGCAGTATCATCCCCTGAAAGACATCTGACGTGGATGGTTTTGCAAGGAACTCAAAATGGCCTTCTCAGGGCCATTTGGTGTTTTTTTATTTTTTTTTATTTTTGTGCGTGTCTTTTCTGGTACACAGTCCATGAAGAGGGAACAGCCTGATGAAGATTCCAACACACATTTAGGTCACACACTATCCCCCAGTCTCTATGATTGTTGCTTTCAATTGAGATATTTGGCATTCTGTATTTTCCAAAGCCCATACTGACAATGGCATGGTCGATACAAATTAGGACCTCTGGAAAATACTGAATGCCAAATATTTGGCATTCTGAACTTTCAAAAGTCCATAACTTGAATCATCAATGGTATGGCATTGTCAATACAAGTTAAGAGCTTTGGAAAATACAATGAAAAGTTTTGAAAAAATAGGCTGGCATAAATGTTACCATCTATACGAGTCACAGGTTTTGGAAAGAACAGAATGCAAAATATCTCACATATTCCAAAATTGATCTCAGGCAAACTTGGAATATTCTATTTAATTATGTCGGCATTTGACAAATAATGTAAAATTATTAACAAATAGGCCGTAGTAATTTTGTCAACATTGGACATATAATGTCAAATTATAAATAAATAGGCAAGAATTAATGGCATGACATTTTCAATACAAGTTAAGAGCTTTGGAAACTATGGAATGACAAATATCACACATATTCCAAATTTGATCATGCAAACTTGGACTATTCTGTCAAATTTTGTTGACATGTCACATATGATGTAAAATAAGTAACAAATTTGCTGCAATTAACAGCATAAAATTGCTGATGCAAGATAAGGAGCTTCCGAATGTACTGAATCTCAGATATCTCACATATTCCAAAATTGATCGCGAGCAAACTTGGAATATTCTGTTAAATTTTGTCAACATTGGACATTTAATGTCAAATTATGAATAAATAGGCCAGAATTAATGGCTTGACATTGTCAATACAAGTTAAGAGCTTTGGAAACTATGGAATGCCAAATATCTCACATATTCCAAAATTGATCGCGAGCAAACTTGGAATATTCTGTTAAATTTTGTTGAAATTTGACATATGATGTAAATTATTAACAAATATGCTGCAATTAACAGCATTATATTACTGATACAAGTTAAAGAGCTTTAGAATGTGCAGAATCTCAAATATCTCACATATTCCAAAATTGATCGTGATCAAACTTGGAATATTCTCATAAATTTTGTTGACATTTGACATACGATGTAAAGTAATCAACAAATTTGCTGCAATTAACAGCATGACATTGTTGATGCAAGTTAAGGAGCTTTTGAATGTACTGAATCACATATATCTCACATATTCCAAACTTGATTGTGAGCAAACTTGGAATATTCTGTTAAATTTTGTCAACATTGGACATATAATGTCAAATTATGAATAAATAGGCCAGAATTAATGGCTTGACATTGTCAATACAAGTTAAGAGCTTTGGAAACTATGGAATGCCAAATATCTCACATATTCCAAAATTGATCGCGAGCAAACTTGGAATATTCTGTTAAATTTTGTTGAAATTTGACATATGATGTAAATTATTAACAAATATGCTGCAATTAACAGCATTATATTACTGATACAAGTTAAAGAGCTTTAGAATGTGCAGAATCTCAAATATCTCACATATTCCAAAATTGATCGAGATCAAACTTGGAACATTCTGTTAAATTTTGTTGACATTTGACATACGATGTAAAGTAATCAACAAATTTGCTGCAATTAACAGCATGACATTGTTGATGCAAGTTAAGGAGCTTTTGAATGTACTAAATCACAAATATCTCACATATTCCAAAATTGATCGTGAGCAATCTTGGAATATTCTGTTAAATTTTGTCAACATTGGACATATAATGTCAAATTATGAATAAATAGGCCAGAATTAATGACATGACATTGTCAATACAAGTTAAGAGCTTTGGAAACTATGGAATGCCAAATGTCTCGCATATTCCTAAATTGACCGCGAGCAAACTTGGAATATTCTGTTAAATTTTGTTGAAATTTGACATATGATGTAAATTATTAACAAATATGCTGCAATTAACAGCATTATATTACTGATACAAGTTAAAGAGCTTTAGAATGTGCAGAATCTCAAATATCTCACATATTCCAAAATTGATCGCGATCAAACTTGGAATATTCTCATAAATTTTGTTGACATTTGACAAATGATGTAAAGTAATTAACAAATTTGCTGCAATTAACAGCATGACAATGATGATGCAAGTTAAAGAACTTTCAAATGTACTGAATCTCAAATATCTCACATATTCCAAAATTGATCATGAGCAAACTTGGAATATTCTGTTAAATTTTGTCAACATTGGACATATAATGTCAAATTATGAATAAATAGGCCAGAATTAATGGCATGACATTGTCAATACAAGTTAAGAGCTTTGGAAACTATGGAATGCCAAATGTCTCGCATATTCCTAAATTGACCGCGAGCAAACTTGGAATATTCTGTTAAATTTTGTTGAAATTTGACATATGATGTAAATTATTAACAAATATGCTGCAATTAACAGCATTATATTACTGATACAAGTTAAAGAGCTTTAGAATGTGCAGAATCTCAAATATCTCACATATTCCAAAATTGATCGCGATCAAACTTGGAATATTCTCATAAATTTTGTTGACATTTGACAAATGATGTAAAGTAATTAACAAATTTGCTGCAATTAACAGCATGACAATGATGATGCAAGTTAAAGAACTTTCAAATGTACTGAATCTCAAATATCTCACATATTCCAAAATTGATCATGAGCAAACTTGGAATATTCTGTTAAATTTTGTCAACATTGGACATATAATGTCAAATTATGAATAAATAGGCCAGAATTAATGGCATGACATTGTCAATACAAGTTAAGAGCTTTGGAAACTATGGAATGCCAAATATCTCACAAATTCCAAAATTGATCACGAGCAAACTTGGAATATTCTATCAAATTTTGTTGACATTTGACATATGATGTAAAATAATCAATCATATACTGCAATTAACAGCATGACATTGTTGATACAAGTTAAGAGCTTTGGAAACTATGGAATTCCAAATATCTCACATATTCCAAAATTGATCGCAAGCAAACTTGGAATATTCTATCAAATTTTGTTGATATTGTCAAATATAAAAAATGTTGAGACCCAAAGAGTATCTCTCCACCCAAACAAAGTCAAAATTTATACAGATGAAAGTAAAGACCCCACAGCTAAAACAGCAGGGGCAGCCTTTGTTGTCCCCGAGATGGACCATGTCCACAAAATTAGACTTAACCCGGTCCTTGCGGTCTGTACCACAGAGTTGATAGTCATTGAACACGCCATCATCTGGATCCTTGAAAACAGGATCCCAAACTCAGTTATCCTTACTGACTCCCTTAGCTCCATACAGGCCCTGCTATCGGGCAAATCAAAAACGAGGCCCGATAAGGTACACAAAATCCTATCCTTACTTAACCTAGCCGCCACTGTAAAGTTCAACATTTCCATGGAATGGATCCCTGCCCATGTAGGAATTGATGGCAACGAAATGGCCGATGGGGCGGCAAAGGCAGCTATGACCACTGGCAGTTATGACCATACCAAACCCTCAAAAATGGAAGTTTACCCCCTAATCAATGAAGCAATAATCGAAAAATGGCAATCCCAATGGACCAATGGCAGCAAGGGCCGCACCTTCCATTTCATCAAACCAAAGGTTAAACTGCAATGTGAAGTATACAGTCCCAATAGACGTTTCGATATCACCTACTCCCGACTAAGGCTAGGACACTGCAGGCTGGGCTGCCATCATTACGGCAACCAGACCGGCCTATGTCCCCATTGCAATGATGCTGACAATCTCGACAACATTTTCTTTGACTGCGTAGCTCACAGCAATCAAAGGCGAGACCTTGAATCCACCATATTTAAATTAGGATATCATTCAATAGACCTGAGACTGCTCCTGTCCCCCCCAAAGAAACATGCAAGTGCAATACAGAAGGCAGTCTTCGAATATCTGAACAAAACCAATATCATTGCCAGGATATAGGTAGAACCCAAGACCATAAGAAAAAATCGCCCCCGAAATTTCTTTACCTCGGGCCCTTGCTGCTAAGGTGTATCCAACCTCCTTAATTCCACATACAAGTCTGGTCACCGGGAAAATAACTGAACCATTATAAAGTTCAACACACTAGTCCCCCAGTCGTACAAATAACCTCTATATGAAGAAAATAACTAAAATTAAGGTGTATCCAATCACCTTAATCTCATAACCAAGCCTAGTCACCTGGAAAATAGTAGAACCATTATAAGGTTCAACACATTTGCCTTCTAGAAACCTCAGGAAAAAATCGCCCTTCCTTCCCAACAACTCACAATAAGAAATATGCTACGGTCCTGTTGTTCATCAATAATCATCCCCACTTCAGCCCAAAAATAATAAGCTCCCCAACCCCCCTTAAAGTTACAAACAGGCTTAGTATCCTGGAAATGGACTGAACCATTATAAGGTTAGACACATTTTCACCCTAGAAATATCGAAAAGAAACCCCCCCTTCCCCTCAACAACTAGCAGCGAGGAAACAGCTACTGTACACCTGCTGTCTCATTAAAACTTTCATTTCCCTAAAGATTGGAACACTACCAAAACTCCCAGGACCAGACAAACTCATAAAACTCTAAATATGTAATATTTTTTGGAAACAACTAAACCAAAATAAGGTTTAGACCAAACGCCAATGATTTATGCCCTAAATGGGATCTTGACCTTACCTACATCTCCAGAAACAAAATTTAGCTACGGTCATCACTGTGACCAACAGGCATAGGCAGATTCCACAATTTCAGGCAAACTCAGTTACAGGTTATGGCCGCGTGGACGGAGACAGTTATAATCTGGATCATCAACTATCCCATGCCCCCACATCCCATGGCATTAGCAAAGAAGGGAATTTGCTCCCTACCCAAGAATTTGCTCCCCATTTGCTCCCCCTTTTTTTTTTTTTTTTTTTATATATCTGCCCTGGGCCCAGCCAAGACAGGGGGCTTGTTCCACCAGAACTAGCAAAGCGAAGTCTGATGGAGGCGTGCAGTTTGGGGAAGACAAAACACATGTTGACATCGGCCCAAAGAGAGCCCCTCATGCCATGTGTCTCCAGAAACCCCGAACTGTACTGCTAAAGCCAGCAGTGGGCTGCGAGGGCTGTGCGCATGGGAAGTGACTTATACGGAACTGCGTACAGGCCCATTTGGGTGCGATCCCACTGCCACTTTATTTATTTCTTGGATTTTTCTTTCTTCACCTTAATTTTTTTTTTTTTTTTTTTGGTTGTCCCCTACCAAAGAACCAGACCTCACCTAAAAACTAGCATCCTGACGAGTCCCAGGCAATCCCAAATTGCTCATACCACTGCAAATTGCAAAAGTTAACAATGGAATTTGCTCCCCATTTAAGAATTTGCTCCCCATTTAAGAATTTGCTCCCTTTTTTCACATACTTGCCCTGGACCCAGCCAGGACAGGGGGCTTGTTCCACCAAAAATAGCATAGCAAAGTCTGGTGGAGGCATGCAGTAAGGGGGATCTAGGACGTATGTTGACGTCGGCCCTGCCTGCTTGTGTGCAGGATGACGGCGGTCTGCATGGGTCCGGGGAGGTCTCTCTGGTGATGGGATGGTCTGGATGTCCGCGACTGTGATGGGGCGTGGGGTGGTCTGGCAGCCTGCGGCTGGGATGTGGATGGTGGACTCCTTCTCTCTGCTGGGACCGTCTTTGACCTGATTCCAAGTAACCTCTCGGCGGCACAACTTCCATTCGGCGAGCACTGGTGCCTGGGACATTTTGTAATAGTCGGAATTGACTTAGTCCTATAGAACACCGTTGGCAGCTCACTTTGGCTGAACACGCAAAAACACAGTAACTTACAGCTAGCTCACACTTTTCCAGCATGGCGTCCGAGCGAGAAGCCCGAGCCAGAATTTGATTTGGGCTTCATGCATGGCTACCAGTGAGCTAAAAAACTAATCCTGTTATACCGGCGTTGCCTCCATGTGCCTCTGGTGCCTGGTAACGTTAAAAAACCGATCATGTCATCATGTCAGAGTATCTCTCCCTCCAACTATTAGCTTCTAATCAGATTTCTACTATGGTCCTGCCATTATTTTCCTTATACAGACAATAAGACAATAGGGTAAAATTTCATCTGTGTCCAGCAACCTTAATCATGCATAAGGTCAAAGGACTGAAATATTTGAACACTAGCTGCACCATAATAAGGTTCAGAATATGTATCACTATACTAATCACAAAACCAATCTCTCCCCACTGATTAGCTTCTATTCAGAATGCTACTATGGTCCTGCTATAATTCTTACTAAACAGACAATAAGGTAAAATTTTATCTGTATCCAGCAAATTTAATCATGCATAAGGTCAAAGGACTGAAATATTTCGGGCCCAGGTCTAGAGGAAAAAAAAGGGGAGCAAATGCTTGGGTGGAGAGCAAATCCCCTTATTAACTAATGGAGTGGGCAGTGGGGGATAAGAGATTGAGGGTGATCTGGAATGCGATTGTCCCATGTTTTTGTGGCGTATGTGTAAATGAGGTTGCCTGGGTTACATAGAATTGCGCCTTATGGTCTCAGAGGACCGTAGCTTAATTCTGTTTGGAGGGAGGTAGGCGGGGTAAAAATTCCTTTTGGGGTCTAGAATTGTAGCATTTGTTCTAAACCTTATCTTGGTTTAGTTGGTTCCAAAATATATTGCATAATTAAAGTTTTAAGGGCCTTTATGTTCATGGGAATTTTGTTAGTGTTCCAATATTTTGGGAAATGGAGAATATAATTTGTGGTATCAGGTGGACTGTAGCTAATTTCTTATTGCGGATTGTTGGGAAGGAAGGGCGGTTTCTTTTGGCTGTTTCTAGGGAGCAAATGTGTTGAACCTTATAATGGTTCGTTAGTTTCTAGGTAACTTAGCCTGGGTGTGAGATTAAGGAGGTTGGATACACATTAATTTTGGGGGAAATGGAGAATATTATTAATGGACAAGAAGTCTGTAGCTTATTTCTTATTGCGAATTATTGGGAGGGGAGGGTGGTTTCTTATGGCTGTTTCTAGGGAGCAAATGTGTTGAACCTTATAATGGTTTAGTTAGTTTCCAGGTAACTAAGCCTGGGTGTGAGATATAAAGAGGTTAGATACACAATAATTTTTTGGGAAATGGAGAATATTATTAATGGACTAGAAGTCTGTAGCTTATTTCTTATTGCGAATTATTGGTTTAAGACTATGCCACTGTGTGCTGGGCTGGGCTATTGTGATCAAACTTGGAATATTCTGTTACCGGTACATTTTGTCGACATTTAACATATACTGTAAAATTAAAAACACATAGGATAGAATAAATGGCATGATATTGTTGGTACCATGGTATGACATACCGGTAATCAATTTGAGCCTCAGGCTTTGCGAAGTACAGAAGTACAGAATGGCGAATATCTCACATATTCCAAAATTGATCACAAGCAAACTTGGTATCTTCATTTAAAGTTGTTGACATTTGACGTATGATGTAAAATTATTATAAAATATGCTGCAATTAACTGCATGACATTGTCAATACAAGTAAGAGAGCTTTTGAATGTACAGAATCTTAAATATCTCACATATTCCAAAATTGATCGCGAGCAAACTTGGAATATTCTGTTAAATTTTGTCAGAACTTGACATAAAGTGTAAAATTATTAACAAATAGGCCAAAATTAATTGCATAACATTGTCAATACAAGTTATGAGCAGTGGAAACTATGGAATGCCAAATATCTCACATATTCCAAATTGATTGCTAGCAAACTTGGAATATTCTCTTAAATTTGTTAACATTTGACATATGAGGTAAAGTAATTAACAAATATGCTGCAATTAACAGCATGTCATAGTTGATACAAATTAAAGAGCTTTTGAATGCACTGAATCTCAAATATCTCACATATTCCAAAATTGATCGCGAGCAAACTTGGAATATTCTGTTAAATTTTGTCAACTTTGGACAAATAATGTAATATTATTAACAAATAGGCCAGAACTAATGGCATGACATTGTTGATACAAGTTAAGAGCAGTGGAAACTATTTAATGCCAAGTATCTCACATATTCCAAAATTGATCACGAGCAAACTTGGAATATTCTATCAAATTTTGTTGATATAGTCAAACATCAAACAAATATTGAACAAACATGCTGAAATAAATGGTATGACACCACTGATTTGAGTCCTGGGCTTTCAGAATGTACAGAATGGCAAATATCTCACATTTTCCAAAATTGATCGCGAGCAAACTTGGAATATATTGTTAAATTTGGTTGACATTTGACATATGATGTAAAATCATTAACAAAAATGCTGCAATTAAATGCATGTTATTGTCAATACAAGTAAAAGAGCTTTTGAATGTACAGAATCTCAAATAGGCTGAAAGTAATGGTTTGACACCAACAGTTTGAGTCATGGGCTTTGGGAAGTAAAGAATGCCAAATACCTCACATATTCCAAAACTGATCATGAGCAAACATGGAATTTCTGTTAAATTTTGTTGACTGATATGACATGTTATGTAAAACTATTAACAAATAGACTAGAATCAATAGCATTGGTATTGTTGTTACTTGTTAAGAGCTTTCCAAAGTAGCAAATGCCAAATATCTCACATATTCTAAAATTCATTATGAGCAAACTTGGAATGCTCTATTAAATTTTGTAGATATTTCATACACAATGAAAATTTTTGAACAAATAGGCTGAAATAAATGGTATGACAACATTGATATGAGTCTATGGGCTTTGGGAAGTACAGAATGGCAAATATCTCAAATTTTCCAAAATTGATTGCGAGCAAACTTGGAATATCCTATTAAATTTTGTAGATATTTCTCTGGGTGGACTGATATTATCGCAGCACACATATTTTATAAGAGTAGTGATTTTAACTCTCATAATTAGACCAACCAGGTTTTAATATCAGATGGAATAGACATCTAATTGGCTGTTAGATATTTAAAAGATCACCGCCAAAATCGGTCATGAAAAATTTATCATTGACAAATAATTTTATCATTGGACCTGAAAAATTTATTGATGGACTGATAAAATTGATCCATCCACTATGGTGTACCAAAAGGGTCAAAACTACCGATACCGGTCCACCTGTAAAAATATACAGGTGCACCGCTAAATTTTCAGCTGTAAATTTTAGCGGTGGACCGATAAAATTTTATCGGTCCACAGTTAATTTACAGGTCCACCAATATTTTATCGGTCCACCGATATTTAGCATATATTGGTGGACCGATATAATATACAGGTGCAGCGATAAAATTACAGGTGGACCTATAAAAGTATCGGTGGACTGATAAATTTTATCGGTCCATCGATAAATTTATAGGTCCACCGATAAAATTAGCTGTCCACGTATATATTTTTCATGACCCGTTTAGGCGCTGATCTTACATCCAAAACAGCCAATCAGATGTCCTCTCTGGCTGATTTTAACACCTAATTGGTCTAGCTGTATCGCTGCTCTTATAAAATGTATGAGCAGCGATAATATCGGTCCATCGCTGAAATTTATCGGTCCACCGACATTTTTACAGGTGCACCTGTAATTTTATCGATGCACCTGTAATTTTATCGATGCACCAATAAGTTCTAAGTATCGGTGGACCGATAAAATATCGATGGACCTGTAAATTAGCGGTGCACCGACAAAATTTATTTGTTAAAATGTTCTTTGGTAGGATGGAGGGTGAGTAGTACAGCCAATTAATGACGTGTAAATATATATATGGGAATATAGAGTGTATTACTGACCAGTCTAACTGGTCTGGACATTTTAGCCTAGTGGTTGTGTGCTTGCTTTATAATCTTGGGGTCCTGAGATCGGTTCCCCGGTTGGGGCACTTGATGAAATTTTCTTTACAGATTATTCTCCTCCAACTACAGTATGAAATTTATTGGTCCACTGATGAAATTTACAGGTGCACGTACCACTGAAATTAAACGATGCACCTATATTTTTTATGTGTGGACTGGTATCAGTAGTTTGGACTCTTTTGGTACACCATAGACACGCGTGGTCAACTAATTAAAGCAGTTTAATTATGATTCAGAAGGTCATAGGTTTGAATCCGGGATGGGCCAGATGGTCACTAGAAAACTCTGTTAACCCAGCAGTTAACAGCTACCTTGTTTCGCATCAGGGATGGATAAGGCAGCGAAAGCAGAGGGATGAGCTTCACTTTTTAAGATATAATGGACCTATGACCCCACTGCCTTACGGCCTCTGCACTGTGGGACCCCATTATTTTTTTTTTTATTCCATTATTTTTTTTTTTTAGTATTAATTCTAGATAGCTTAAATGAAAAGAGTGGTGTGGTAAATCTTAAATGAAAATATTGGTGAAATAAACCTGTCAGTTAACAATTAATCTGCCAATTAACTAAAATAGCATCATATTAAAACATCCTTGTCAAAAAACAACAACAAAAACCGTCTATATAGATCTACAGATGAAATGTGCCATCTCCGCTATTGCCTGAAATTGTCTTAATTAACGGAAATATGGATATAATATTAATAAATTCCCATAAACTTAATATTAATCACTAACAGGTGCAGTCTTTAGCTATTTCAAACAGTATAAACACGATTATAATACCTTAAAGTCCATGCCGTAATCGATGAAAAATCTCAAGATTGCTCGAGTAAACTTAGAATTCCAAGATTGACCGTGAGCAATCTCGAGATTTTTCAAATTCCAAGTTTGACGACAACATTAATATAGTGGAAGTACGTTATCCGCAATATTACACACGGAACATTTCTGGATCTTTCGGATTTTATGTTGAAACACATGGATTAACTTACTTTCAGTTCTTGACATAACTGTACGGAAAATATTCTTGTCGAACACCATTGCTTTCGCTACACCCTGATTAATTACTTGCTCGGGATATTCAAAACTGATATAAGCTCTTCCATGCTGCATTTGGACACAGCTTCCTCCGGTACAATTGACCTAATACGGTGTGCTAGTTGTATAGAATATTTTTCTTAGTATGCCGTGGGTGACAAGAATAAAATAACAAGTACTGCTTGCTGTCTGTGTCTTTGTAAAAGATATCCGTTTCTAATTCATTGATTTTAGCTTTAGAGCTTCCTGTTCAATTAACATGTTTGTTGCTGTCGGTCCGTGCACTGTCGTTGTCTCCGGTTGCGAAGAATTTCCTTTTCAAGATAAGTGCGTATCTGTTCCAGTCTGTTCTAGCAGTTTAATTTTTATACACATTATTATTGTCTTTTATATTTTCACTGCGTTTATAAGTCTTTTCCACTAACACTGTCTTCTATCCGCGAATATATAGTAGATTAAATGATAAGAAGTCGGATCCACTAGATTTCTTTTATTATAGGCTAACCTGTTTCATGTAAAACAATTTACGAAGCCTTCAATAGGTCAGAAACTTTACCTGACTTGAATAAACGTTGTGAAGGTTATAATGACAGATTTAAAGACGTTATGTCTTCAATAACATTACCTCTCTTAACAATGCTACATGTAGACAGGTGGTTGTAATACATTTTCATCTGGCGTCTCCACTCTATGTTTTTTGTGTTGAATTAAGCTCTGGTTTGAATTTATTAATATTTTTTTTTCTAGCTATAATACTGTTGGAGTTCATCTTAAAAAAATAAAGTATTTGGGATATTTATCGGAGCAAGTGGCCACTTACAGGGATCAGTCAGTCGGTTTTCATGTCTAATGCGCTGGGCTTGGTTGCATAAAAGTCCATTAAATCTTAAAGTAAAGAAGATGTACATATTTTTAATCGATACAAGAACTGACCGAACTCTCCCTTGTACAAGCGTGTAAATTACAATGAAATACACTAATCAGGTATAACGACCAAAGCAGCGCCGTGTAGGTTTGGCGAGATTCTGACCCCTGCGCCCCCCACCCCTCCCTCGCACACACACACCAAAGCGGGATTCTAACTCGCCACCCGGTGGTTGGATGAAGTAGGGTGTGCCGTACTGTGATGTGTTTCTAACAATCATAGGATTTGTAAATAAACGCAATACCTGAAAAATAAAGCTTTCGTTGGCAGGATCAAGTCCTGAAAAAGATGGTGTTTGCTGGTATAAATCAATAATTTTTCTTGGCTTGCTGTTAGTGAAGGCACAGGTTTTCCACCGCCGGTCATTCTTGATGATTTCTTTATTTCTGCATCTTTTCTTTTTCCCTCACACACCATGTTTGACCATTTATTTTTTTATTTGCTCTATCGTCCTAAAAAGGACCTTGGCTACACGCCTAAGGCATTTACTCTTTTTGTGCTTCTACTGTAAATTTTCTTCTTTTTTTTGTCACTGATAAAAGCATTGTTTAATCTTGATGAAAGTGTATCTTTGTATTTTTCCAACATAGATATAATCAAATCCTCCTCTTTACTATCGAAATGTTTTGACCGCTTCCTCTTTTCGGCCATTTTTCTAGCAGACAACAGGAAAGTGTAAGCATTCTGGGACGTGAGTTTGCCATTAAGACTTAATACCAGCTTAAGTCGCCATTAGTTAAGCTGACGTTAAAAAAGTTTTATGCAAAGTAAACTTAAGGCCAACTTAACTAACGGAGAATTTAGATTTTAAGGCCAATTTAAATTTTAATGACAGCTTAAGTTAATGGACTTTTATGTAACCCAGCCCTGGTTTTGTAGTGTGATTCGTTTTCTTAACTTATTCGTTTCCTCTATATAATACTTCCCACATCCACGGCACTTTATTACGTATATCATGATTTTTACTGTGCAAAACATGTCTGCATTGACGGTAATACCTGAGTTGACCCTTTGATGTGTTTGCATAGTCCACATCTTGACTCTTTATATTTTGTTATTCCAGGTTTCTTTTGCTCTTTATTGGACAATTTTGCTTTAGTTAGTAGTTCCTTCAGGTTTGGAGGTTGACCTTTACTTTTTAAAAAAATATTTTGTTTATAAATGGTCTTCATTCTGTCTTCTCTTAAGAGGATAGATTTGTTTGCCGAATTTTGGGCTATATTTCTGGGTTGTTCGGGTAAAATGTTGTTAAGTATGGAATTAAATTGTTGTCTTTGTTAATTGATTCATTTGGTTTGAGTAAATCGGGTCTATTTTAATTTTGATTTATGCAATACTGTCATCAATGAGAGATTAACGATATTTTTGCTTCAAAAGAAACATTTTTATTCTTCAAGCCTTACAAGTAGTCTGTTGTCTTCTGGAATTATCATTTTTACTCTTCTTGCTAAATTATTTGGAATTCTGTTTCGTGTATGTCTCGGGTGGCATGATTTGTATAAAAGGTACTGTTTTGAATTGGGTGGTTTATAATAAATGTCTCTTTGAACTTTCTATTTTTATTAATGAGTAATGTATCTAAAAACGAAGGCGGGTCCTGCTTTTCTCTCATAAATTCTCTCTTGGCTCCTGTTCTGTACTCATGGTGGAAATGTGCTGTGAAAACAGCACGACGGGACTCATATAATGTCGTGAATTGTTTCTAAAAGCACCTCCCCGGCTAAAAAAAATGGCTCTGCCAGCCGGTAAACAACTCCCGGAGCTGCCAAGCCGGCTTCCAAGTTCAGCCGTTTACTGATCGTCAAGAAGCCACGGTGAAGACCCGTAATAACAGGTCTGGGCGGCCTGCATGCATAAGCCCCCGAAAACCGACTCTCTGACCAATCAATATAACTACCATATTACTTGGTGTGTGTGTGTGCGGGGGCGGGGGCGGCGGCAGTTGATGTCTTAGTAAGTGTGGAACTGTTCACAGCTCTATGTATAGACAGCAGCAGGGCAATGGTTTTGGTAAAGAGAGAAAGTTCAACCTCACTATGTGAGAATTTTATTGTTCCTCTTAAGAATTAACAAAATTATTTATATTATTTATATACGGCAAAAAGTATAATTTTATTAGTGTTGTAAAGAGAATGCCTTCTTTAAGGGCCTTAGGTGCTTTTCGAGTATGGTGGAGAATCCGGCCGTCGAGTGGGTGATTGTTCAAGTTGGCAAGTAGTTTTTCCTTATTCATATCCTCCATAAAAAGTTGCGCTCCTTCAATTAGATCTTGTGTCATGTTATCCTCAATGTTTCTGAGATACAGGAATGTTTCTAGCATTTTGCCTCAAGTTGTCCTTTAAAGGTGTCTGCGAATCACGTGGCTTCTTTTGTGTCTTATTTGTAGGTAATGTGCATCATCGAAGGTGAAATTATTGCTATGAAAGATGAGTCTTAAAAATGCACAAAGACTCTGATTCGACAAGCGATAATTCAGTTTGTTTCAAGATCAGGACGGTGCCACTGCTGTAAGACTCTCCTGATTTGAGATAATTGTGTATGTATAGCGAAGTGATGTGCATTGTTGCCAAGTAAAATTTTGCGTGGTACACTGGATATGGACTCCACTTTATTGATGAAATCGGTGGTATCTCTAACGTAGGACGGAACGAGTGGGACAAAAGGCTTAATATGTTTATCTAACAGGTTTCTAATTTTTCCTGTATAGTAGCACAGTTGTTCCAGTTGATAATAGTTCGGTCTGGGTCCTAGGTATAAGACATTTATGGACTGGGTAAAGATAGAACCTAGCAGTTTTAGCTTGGTGCAATGGTATTTTTTTTTTTAATACTGCATCAGGGATTTCGCCTTTGTGATTCAATTTATGTTTCAGGGTATTGGTGGCAGTAGTATGTTTCTCTGTAAAGTCCTGGTATAGTATTTATCGTCTAGAAGTTGTCTCAGGACCTCTTTCTTGTATTGTGTTCTTTTGAGTCTTGTAGTGACTTTGTTTTGTTCATAGCCGATTCTTGGATGAAGCTGAGGTCGTTCGACAACCCCCCCCCCCCCCAAAAAAAAAACTGATAAATAGTGACCGTTCCCTAATCCGAACTTGTAATCCGGACTGTTTAGGGTCATATTGCTGAATCTTTGTCAGCCGCTTTTATAACAATCTCGGGGTTGTTCTGGAGTTCTCTCCAGGCCAGTCTCTCTGGTTTAGAGAGATTTGGTGAAACACAGCAAAGTTGTTTGTAATAAATAACAAGTTTTGTTATATGGATAAATGCCTCTAAGGACTGGTTTCTTCCGAGATTCGGTATCTATTTACTGTTAACTTCAGTTTCTTCAGAAAACCTTGTTCTGCTAAGTTAAGTATAGCTTCAACAGGAGACTAGCCTTGGAAGAAGTCGTCTGCAAAAGGCATCTAACTGAGACTGTTGGGTTCCCTACTTTAATTCATGTTCGATTCCCTATTTTTAGGAGCAAAACATGGCCCTTTTTCCAGCAATGAAATGTGATCACTATTCTGATCGAAGTTGGACAAATTAATGGCAAAGTCAGCCTAAAGTAGAAAATTGTATTCGGTTGCATTATCACCATGGTGTTGGTTCTGTTAAATTTGATTAGAGGCATTTAAAATGTTCTGAAAATTTTTATCAGAAGATTTTTTCATGGGTTGATTATTAGTCCCAGTATTAGTCCAAAAGTTGGAAGGACATGGTCTGTCTCAAAACTGGTGGGACTTGATGTATTGTCTACTACTGATTTCTACGATTAGTTGTTCACTGTCGATTGCATGATCGTCGTTGTTCTTCTGTAGGCATGCATCGGTTATTCTTGACCCATTTCAAATTTGCTGAATACTTGTTTTTAAGGGTGAAGTCGAGCCTGTTCTGTATTTGTTCGAGAGCTTTTTCACAAGTTTGCGTTTGCTCCGACTGGAAGGTCAGATAGGCAGATTTGAGTATATTCATAGTTGATTGGATGTGATCATTAGAGGTCTGAAGTAAGTCGTGGAGGCTGATATTAAGGGCTGTCCCCAGCTGTGAAAGGCATCAGAGTTGGGTGCTATGTTTCCATAGGAACAAATCTTCAGTTGGTAGCAGATTATGATCAAGGCTTGCCTTTAAGTTGATCTTGTTTGTGGCCTTAATGCACTTGGACAGGTGGTTCCTCGCAGTTTTGTATAAGGCGTCTCATTAGGTAGTAGTTTGACTGTGCCACATCTTTAAGGTATCTTTGACGTCTCTGTTCATACAAGAAGGGTGGGAAGAAACTAATTTCACTAGCATCTGAGATCCATACAGTAAATGCGAACTGCGTAAAACTGATCACTGACAGACATTTGCCTAATCATGTTTTCGTGACTGCAAAGTAGTTTTAAACGCTGAACTTCATTGTTAGCATGGAATTAGCTACTTTCTCTTGATGCTTCAAACAAAGGGGAAAAAATACTTAATTTGCAAATTATACGTTTGGTGTAAGGTGACAGAAATTAGCCGAAAGTGAAATTTCAATATGAGTCAACCATGTTGGCGTAACGTTGAATACAAGTTCGCATAACAGTGGTCAACGTTGTAGCAGTAAATGCGAACTGCGTAAAACTGATCACTGACAGACATTTGCCTAATCATGTTTTCGTGACTGCAAAGTAGTTTTAAACGCTGAACTTCATTGTTAGCATGGAATTAGCTACTTTCTCTTGATGCTTCAAACAAAGGGGAAAAAAATACTTAATTTGCAAATTATATGTTTGGTGTAAGGTGACAGAAATTAGCCGAAAGTGAAATTTTAATATGAGTCAACCATGTTGGCGTATATTGAATACAAGTTCGCATAACAGTGGTCAACGTTGTAGAAAATAACTTACAACATTGCATGAATGTTGAACCAACATGTTGGCTCAACGTTCGGCCGATGAGCAAAGTAACATTAGCCCAACGTCGGCATCGAACATTTGCCTAACCAAACTGACAACCTTCATCAAATGTTGGCCCAACGTAGTCAATGTATCTGGGATTGCACAAAACTCTGATGCCTTTCACAGTTTAGAAGACCTCAACATCAGTCTTCAGGACCTTTCTTCTGATCTCAAATGATCACAGCCAATCTACTATGAATACACTTTTATCTACCTATCTGATCGGAGCACATGCCAACTTGCACCAACTCAGCTTTATAGGGCAACACTGAAAAAGCACTTCAACTAATCCTATTAATAGACAATAAAACAGGACCCATCATCCTCAAGACAGATCACATCCTTCCAACATTTGGATTTATACTGGGACTAATAACCCACCCATGGACAACTCTTCTTCTGGTAACAATTTTCAGAAAATTTCAAATGCCTTTAATAAATTTAACAAACTTCTGCAGAACCCAAACCATTACAATGCAAATGAATTAATTCTCTACTTTAGGTCCCTGGCTTTGTCATTAAGTTAATGACAAAGCAGGCCCTACGCTTTCCCTACGCTTTCAAAATTCCATATGATGGAGGGTTTGCATTTCATATATGCAATGGCCATAAAAAAATAAGCCTTCCAGTATTTTTTCATACTGCAAAAAGGGTGAAACAGGGGTACAGGCTAAGTAATTCATACACTACACATCTACTGCCTTGTGGTACACGCCAGCTTATATAGGGACCTGGCAGGGTGTTCACCTTTAGATCAAAGGGTTCTTTGTTAGATGCTTGGCCAGGGCATCTGAGATTCTTTCAAAAGAATCCGGGAATAATGGTGCCCATTATGAGGCAATCAACATCTAAGTGATAATGGATAACTTCAAAAGATACTCACTGATCTTTCTGAACAGGAGTCAGTTAGCTAAGAGTTCAGCAAAAGCTCCCTTTGAACAGTTTTTAGTTCATTATGGTTTGTTTGCTTACATACTGATCAGGAAAAAATGTGATAAGAGTTTCAACTGTATTGTTTTGCTGGGGTTCAAAAGTCTAGGACCACACCATATTATCCTTTGGGGAAGGGTAAGGTTGAAAAGTTCAACCAGATGCTTTTGAATGTGCTAGGAACTCCAAAAGACTGGCAGAAGCAAGATCAGAAGTTGCATGTGGTAATAATAGTCTATTCATATAACGCCACAAAATGTTTTTAAAATTATGTAGACCCCCCACCCCACCCCTCCCCCATGTCAACTTCTCAAGTCAAATAAACAAAGAATTGGTACTCAAGAACCCCCAATTACCTGTGTCTGAGTCTGACTCAATTCTGACACAGAAGAGTCAACTTATGTCCCAAGATAGAGTCCCCAACAGGAGAAATAAGGTACATAAAGTTGACAGTTCCCTGAATGGTGCCAATTCTCATCACCAAGAATTACCAAATAATATAGATATTAAACCTCCAGCAGCTGTATCTACAAGTCAGGTAGATTCAATTGGTAGAATTCAGACTGATTTGCTAGGTGGTGAAAGCTTTCATTCTTCTGTTGACAGTTTGCCAGCCTTACCTTGAAAATATTACTTCCTTCCATTATTAAATCATGATGTTTTGGCATATGTGCTGTACGACAGAAACATTGTGTTTACAGCAAGATTTCCTTTTATTAGCTTAGTCTGTTTCTATGTATTTTAATGATAAATTTTGCAAACTCGCGTTTTTGTGGCGCAATTGAATATTGAAAATATATAATTTGTGTTGTTTCAATAGAGAAGTTATTGGTAAAGTATTCTGCATTCAGATGTAGAATATGGCATTGCCCTCTAATCGTGTTATTTATGGGTGTGGTGCTTGTAATTGTATATATAATTAGGCACCCTTTTCTCTGTCAAATATTTTCTGATTAATTGCTTTCATTGAGTATGTGTGTGTCTCTTAATTCTCATAATGATGTTCCCTCCACTTCTCAGCCAAACGTATCCATGGCCACCATACGGGGCACAGTGAGTCTGTACATTCATTGAGAAATTGAACTCAACCATTTGTAGATAAACTGATATCCCGCATCCGTGTGTCCCATGCCATAATTGCATCACTGATGTAAATGGAGCACCTGTGTGATAGACTTCAATATAAATTTATTACTGTGAGGGTGGAATGATACTGTTGCACCCCTCCTCCACTTCAAAATTCCTTGACGTTTTCGAAATTTTCATATTTTTTACCCAATCAAAAAGTTATTTACTCAGTAAACATGTACTTTTTATTGACTTTAACAATGCTGAGGAGGGTAACTATTTCCTTGGACAATAAAACCTCTTGACTTTTCCCTGACCTGGAAAAGGGGTCTTTTTTCTGATGTTTTGCCCTGTGTGGAAAGTGCCTAATTGAGGTATGGATAGCACGCTACGGAATAACTTTGTATCAAAGCCTGGAGTAAATGTTTAATACACCATAGTAAAGTATCAGACACCTTCAGGAACTCAATATCAGAACAAAGGCATTTTAATATTTGATTTGATCCATGTTTCAAGAAAACCTGTCTGCTGACCTATGAAAACTGAGAATGCTCGCCAGCCTGTGCATAGATTGGCATCGTGTAGAAAAGAACTATAAGCCGTGAGTGCACAATAAGCCGTAAAATAGGTCTGCCCAGCTGCATAAACTCATGAAAGACCTCAGTATTCACTTCTAAAATAACCAAGGACTGAATATGTGAACTATTCTGTGTCTGGGCAGGCTACTCTGAGACTTCACTGTTTGCACATGCCTTTAGGTTCATTTTCATAACATGCAAATCACATAGACAGGCTGGTCAAGGCATACACAGTTTACCTGGAGAATAGATCTGACATTGACAATGTCAAAAGCAAACTGCACAAGCACAAACATGTGCACAGGAATTTCACATCTGTGGTATGGACATGGGCAATTTGTATTTTTCCCTCAAGATCAGACTTATTAAATGTTCTAAAATTTCAAATCCCAGTATCTCATACAAATATGCCTAGGCAAACAGTGTAGGCCTAGATCAGTCTGCTACTAGAGCAGTCTGACCAGGGTCTATACTCTTTGCATTTCCATCAAAAATTTTCAGAAATAAAGATCTCAGAAAAAAAAAATAACCTTCTGTACTTTTTCTGAGAAATGAACGTGTACAAAATTTTAGAATAAATGAATGTTAAGTTATTTATAGACGCTCAACCCTGGGAAGGGCATATAGCGTCTAAACTCCAACAATTTAAAACATTCCTATATATAAGGCAGGTTCAAAAACGATCAAATGTTAAAAGTATTGTGTAAACATCCACAAAATTTTAGAACATTGACCCTATATATTAAGACAGGTTGTCTCACAACACAGCTGAATTTATTATTGTTCTTAATGGTACAAATAACAAATATGGTATAATAATAAAATTTGTTGATACATAATGCATTATTCAGATAAACTGTAAAATAGTACAGTATAACTTCATTGGCTCAAACAGGATTGGGACAATGAAAATTAGGTTCAGCCAAGGGTAGTTCTAGACATCCAGGGACAAATTCTGTATAAACTGACCTCTAGGGACCAAGGAAAGAGTTCTAGCCATGCAGGGTTAATGAGCCATCAGGGTTAGAGCCACTGAAATTCTACTGTACTCTGACATTGCTGACCCAATCTGCGGCACCACATAGCGCAGTCGGTCGGGCACCTGACTTGTAAGCCAGAGGTCCTGGGTTCGATACCCGGTCCAGCCACTTACTTTTATTTCCCCTTCCCCTGATTCAAGAAGGGCAGTTGTCAGTTACTGATGAAAGTAAGTGCACTTAGTACTGGTTAACCGTCTAAGCCTGCCCAGGAATATTGTGGTTAGGTTAACTGACCGTCCCGACATGATCATAGCTGTTTACCGTGGACGTTAAACAATAACACAACAAAGCTAACCAATCTTGTATGGCACTCATCCCATCTTAACAGTTAGCACTTGGTGCTCATTTTTCAAAAGAGGAAATATTATATGGGTGGTGTACCTTAAGGTATGAGGGACGAGTCAACACTCAGCTCATTCTGCAAAGTGCAGCACTGTGTGATCAGTCTCCTCTTTTTTTTCAGTTGTATCTAAAGTGAAGTGTAGACTGATCAGTGTGAGCCAATGTAGAGATTTTAGTTGTAACAGTTTACACATCATAAGTGACACCAATCATATAAAATTATGGCAAACAGTGTAGACCCAGATCAGACTGCTCCTTAGGAGCAGTCTGATCTGGGTCTACACCTTTTGCAGGGGCATTTTGTCCAAAAAAAATATTAAGCTACAGTGAACCCTCTTTACAACCACAGCATTTGTTCCCAAACATTTTGACGTTAAACTGAATTTGCTGTTGTAATGAATGCGTTTTTAGACTGAATTTGCTGTTGTAATGAATGCGTTTTTAGAACAATTTAACAATTCTGTGCATATCAAAATGTGGTTATAAAGAATTTTGCTGTTGTAAAGAGTGTTGTTGAATAGAGGGTTGTCTGTATCACACTTTACAATGCCAGCTCTCATAAAACTCATACAATCAGGTCACACACAGGTGACATTTGATTTTTGTTATTACAAAATTATATGTACAATCTTCACATTATGCTTTTAATTTGTTCAGCATAATGAACATTTAAATCAATACATTATTATAGAATATATGGGCAGTAGCACGCAAAAAAACTACAGCTGTGAGCCTACTTTGGCAAATCTTCACTCCAGCTTACCATCAAGAGGTAGTCAAAATACCAGGAGGGGATGCATTGACAACTGACTTAGATCATCAATCATGTACAAGTTCTCTATCATCAATCATGTACAAGTTCTCTATCATCAATCATGTACAAGTTCTCTATCATCAATCATGTACAAGTTCTCTATCATCAATCATGTACAAGTTCTCTATCATCAATCATGTACAATTTCTGCATGAGGGATCTGCCCTCTTGGCCAGAATAGACCTGGGTTGAACTGTGTTTGAACTGTATGGGAACACCTCCCATGTTTTTTACCAATTTTTGGAAAACAACTTTGATGAATTCCTGTTTTGCTTCCCTGGGTGACAAAATCTTTTCAAAGGGTCTACTCTTAAAGGATAGAATTTGCTCCTACAGGAGCAAATTCTCCCTTTAAGAAGTGGCCCTCATGGAGAAGGGAGGCAAAGATGAAAACAGCAGCTGCTTCCCCTGAAAATGTACCTGTTCACCGTAATACATATAAAACCCCTGTTTACATGGCAAAGCTCTTAAGAGCGGCCACACGAGAAAACCAACGAAGTGGCATGTGCATCCAGCAAAGACTCGGATCAGCTTGGGCATCCACCCATTCTGATCATCTTTGCTGTAAGCTTAAAGGTAGCTGAGGGTCTGAGCTACCTCCATGCTGACAGCAATGGCTCTGATCAGACTGGCTGGATGCCCAGGCTGCTCTGCAACTTTGCTAGGGGCAGAAGCCACTTGTTGGTTATGTTGTGTCATGGCTCAATCTACCAGCAGCCACGACACTCCAAAAATGGTATTGTAAGAAGACCACTGCCATACATGCTAAATGAATAAAATTATATTATTTATCATATGACGTTGAATCTAAGAGTGTAATAAAGCCATGCATTAAATTCGATAATCAACTGGTGGATTAAATATGCAAATTACGTCATAAGGCTATGCGTTGACGTCCATAAAACGTCGCGTTTTCTAATGGCGAAATCGTGACGTTTTAATGCAAAAGTTGCTAATAAAATGCGATTTTAGTGTCATATGATAAATAGAATCTTGCATTCGGCAAAGCCTCGCATCTTATCTTTTTCCCCAACTCGTTTGATAAATTCAATAATACATGAGCACTCATGTAAGATCCTCTATATACATGATTCTGTAAATATCAGCCAATGTTTTGCTTAGAGACAGACATGAATTCCAACCCTGAGCCGTATCTATATATTCAGAGCTCCAGATAAGAGGGTACTGAGGATAATTCAAAGATAACATTTCTTACTTCTCAACAAAAAATGTATATTGTGACTGTCATTAGAACCATCTCAGTGAGACTGTTCAGCTTCTAATGATGGTTCACAACGTATGTTTACATGGAATCTCCAAATTATCCCATTTACCCCTTGTTTTCTGCAGCACTGCTATATGATAATTTTGTAAAATGTACATATCATTGGCGTCACATGAAAAAGTACCTTATGACATGTGGAAACAGGGAAGATTCAGATCAGCCTGCATACCCAAGCAATCTGATCAAACTCTTCCCTTTTACCATACACCATCTAGGAATTCAGGGCAATCTAATAATTAAATCAGCTTGCACATATAAGTATTTACAGTGTGCACATGGCTCCTTCTTCACATGATGTCACTCTGTGTACCATAATGTGCTAAAATATTGGAACACCTAAAAACCATTAATTTACCATTTGGGACAAATGGAAAATTAATGGTTTTAGGAGTCCCAATACTTTTAAGAATTTTAACAAAGTTTAAGATATACCCGTTCAAAGCATAAGTTTGTTAAATGTATATACATAAGCATCTAAGCTATGCCATAATAGGGTTTCTAGTATAGCTGTATCAGCCTGCACATTCCCACATTACAGTCAGTCATCACTATTCACTGTAGATTCTTTTTGTGTCACTATTCACATTGTAAAAAGCTACTCTTTGTTATCACACATTATAGCTTCAGAACTTTATGAGTTTTGGCTCATTTTTTTTTTTTTTTCAAATCTGAACAACATTAATGATGGCCATTTTGACTTATACCTGTAATGTATATCAATTATAGACTCCCCAAGTAGTCCCCAAGTAGTGTTATTACTTTTTCTAATCAAAAAATGTGTCTGCAGCATAACATTACCATAGAAACAAAAATTAATTTGAATTTTAAAAGGCAGCATGGTAGGCCTGATGAGACAACACTGTGATTATTGTGTATAGTTTTCCATTTCCCTTTGCTGGGGGAGGCCTCTGGGTATTAAACCATAACAGACACAGCAACCTACCAGCCCCAAGTGTCATTTGTCTGGCATACATGGGTTCCCCATGTCTGTCCTCTACTGTGATTAATAAACAGTCAATAAAATATAAAATGTATTTGCTGAATTTAAAATAGTGAATACAATTCTTTCAATCGCCATTCAAAGATGCCTTTATAAAATTTATATGCATTGATATCTTGTATGTTCATGAAGTCTGTAATTAGGTCAAGGTCATGGTTTTGTCGATAGAGATGATAAAGTACTCCAAGAGCTTGGATACCATCCCAAAAACAACTGAAACAGAAATATAAAATAGAGATATTACACAATATTTTTACAGGTTTAATGTATATGTGCCATTACCATATACATTTGGTTATTAGACAGATATTTCCCCTTCCAAAAGAATCCAAAAATCTAGAGCCATTTTTATCAGATAAACCTAGATTTTTAAGAAGGGGACAGAGCTACCTTTCTAAAACAACCCAAAATATCTAGATCCATCTTGATCTAGTATTTTGGGATTGTTTTGGAAGGGAAAAAAATCTCTTTAAGCAAAAATAATGACAGATTCAAATATTTTGGGTCATAAATGCCCCGTCTTATAGCCAAATAAATATGTTATACCTGTGTGATGCATAACACAACTAGAAAATTGTGTCTGTAAGACACTAATGATGCCCCCGTGCAGCGCCTGTCACATGATATGTATATATCCATAAAGCACCTACAAAGAATCCATTGAAAACATAACCTGCCATGAAAAAAACTGCCCAAAATGACTAACTTACTAAGGCTGTGATTCTGTCAAAATTAATTCTAGACCTATCAATATGCCTCATCATATCTTCAAATATGTCCACCATATATGTAGACAAGGTTTGAAAAGGATCCATTGAAAACTGTGGGGCAAGTTGATACACAAAATCCATACCCTACAATGCAAAATTTCCCTAGAATGACTAAGTTCAAAAGGCCATAATTCTGTCAAAATTAATTCTAGCGCCATTAAAAACCCACATGCACATCTTCAATACATTCACAGCATGTATGCAAAGTTTGAAAAAGATCCATTGAAAACTGTGAGAGGAGCTGATTACACAAACTCTATACCCTACAATGCAAAAATTTGCCTAAAATGACTAAGTTCAAAAGGCCGTAATTCTGTCGAAATTAATTGTAGGTCCAACAAAAATCCACATGCACATCTTCAATATGTCCCCAACATGTATGCAAGGTTTGAAAAAGATCCATTGAAAACTGTGGGAGGAGTTGATTACACAAACTCTATACCCTACAATGCAAAAATTTGCCTAAAATGACTAAGTTCAAAAGGCCGTAATTCTGTCAAAATTAATTCTAGGTCCACCAAAAATGCACATGCACATCTTCAATATGTCCCCAACATGTATGCAAAGTTTGAAACAGATCCACTGAAAACTGTGGGAGGAGTTGATTACACAAACTCTATACCGTAAAGCGTGACGAACAGACAGACAGACAGACAGACAGACAGGGGCAAATCTTAATGCCCCCTAACTATCGTCACGGGGGCATAAAAAAATCTAAATATTATGAAAGAATTCATTGATATATATGTCAAGTAGGGAATGGCTTTTTCATTACACATACATTTATGCCTAATCGAAATTGCAGCCAAAACTTGGGTTTCAGAAATTTACTCATATCTTAATTCACATAATCCACATTTAAAGGAGGTAAATTCTACGTTTAGAAAATTATGTGTTCTATACAGGTTGATCTGAATTGTCCTTGTAGAACAATCAACATCTAATGGAAACTTGACTAGACTTTGCAACCATTGCAAATCAGTTTTGTCTCACAGGTCTTAACCCTTAGAGAGCCAAAAAGAAGGGGACAACAAAATTTACATCTGCAAAATTAAAAAATAAAATGTTTCACCCAAGATAAACCACATTTTCAATACAAAGAATAGCAGGGAAACAGTGTAGATCCAGATGATCCAGCTCATCATGAGCCAGCTCATCAGTATCTACACTGTTAGCAATTCAATCAGTTTCATATTTGGTGTTTGAAGTACACTATGTGTCAATAAAGATCAAAACTTGACAAGACTGTGCAACTGCAATAGGCTTATTACTGTAGATCAAACTTGTCTCACAGGTCTTAACCTATAAAGGACAAAACATACAGAAGACACAAGACCTGTCTGCGTACAGGATAGCTTGTCTGACAGCACCTTGCACGTCAATAAAAAACTTTAATGGAAAACTTTAACATTTTGCTAACGCTGCTGCCAATGCTAACTCTGCCTCCAATGCTAATGCCGCTGCCTATGCCAGAGGTAGTGCAACAGCTCTTCCTGTACATCTGTACCGGCGGGCTAAAAATTACAACTGCAAAATTTCAAAAGATGTTTCCCCCTAGCTATATCACATTTAGAATACAAGACCAGAGGACAAACAGTGTAGATGTAGATGAGGCAGCTCTTTATGAGCTGCCTCATCTGGATCTACACTGTTTACAAAGTCAATTATTTTCATTTTTGGGGATCTAAGTTATAACTGTATCTACACGTAAGCTGGATGCTTTCCCATTATCAGAATTTCAACAGATGCTAGAGAGAAGCTTAGTTGTATGACCTAGAACCTAGAACCCACTGCAGAAGAGTATGTCATATCTAACACTGACAACAGCATGTTAATAGCACCATTCCAGTATAACAGAGGCATGTTATAGAAAAGCATGCTACTTAGTCAAAACAGCAAAGCAGTCAACATTAACAGAGGCTATCAGTCTCCACAAAGAAACTATCAACATCCACAGAGCAACTGTCAACATCCAAAGGAATAGATAAATTTATTGTTACTAACAATACAAAAGGCACCACATAGAACAATAACAGTGTTACATGTTAAGCATTTATGAAATTTCTTCATACACCATCTAACAACTACCCATAATGTGCTTAAGTATTGGGACACCTAAAATATTTAATTTCCAATTTGTCCCAAATGGGCAATTTACTATTTCGGGTGTCAAAAAATTTAGGCACATTACAGTATTCTCATGGGATCATTTGTTTATTCATTTAGTAGACTGAAGTATATTGAACATTAACAACAACCAGAACTGTCAGAGGATCTGACTATAATTTGCCATGGCTATCAATAGTAGTATATAAAATGGGGGTTGCACCTCAGTTTTAGATAGTCGGATGGAAACTTAGCATGCTACTGGTTAAAGAGTACAGCAATGGTTCAGTTTTTTTTTCTTTTTTCTTTCTTTCTTCTCAAATAGAGCTAAAAATTCCAAATTTCAAATACAAAACCAAACTGACAAACAGAACAAAATTTTGCAGTAGGACTTAACAATGCCTAGAACAGCAGCAAGAACAACTTAATTCAGACAAGCTTATTAAATGGAAGAATGATAGAAATGGAAACAATAACAACATGAATGCCAGAATAGTTATTAAAGTGACATGTATGTTGGAATTATCTGTACCACCAGATCTCTACCCCAATGTACCTATGTAAATAATAGCAGTTTTGCCTAATGTAAATAATAACAGTTTGAGCTGAGAACAGTACTTACTAAAATGCTCATCTATAATATTTGGAAAATAACTGCAATGAAATAGAAATCATTTAACCAATCCTTTCAACCAAATCAACAATTTAAGGAATCATTAGTAAGCAGGTCAAGATAAGATGACTAATCATAAGCCCTTCATCTGAGCTACATGGCCTTTTTGTCAATTTATTCTTTCAAAATAACAAGACTTATCCAAAGGCAGAAACAATAGTGTTAGTTTCAGATATTTAGTACTGAAAGGGGTAAATTAGTTAATTTTTCTTGTATGGGTAACGTGATATGCTTCATATATAAGGATGTAATAAACCCTTAATCCATCACCACTTTTGAAAGATTTTTTTTTAAATTTTGAGATTGTTTACAAATCAAACATCGACTGACAGCAGTAGAGAATGGAAAAGAACCTTAACTTTAAGGCAAATGGCTACACTTTCAAGGGAAGCAACTCTGTCATTTTCCTTTTTGCCTCCCTCTTCAGTGGGGGTAAACTCGTTCAGGAAAGCATTTTCTCCCCAAGGTTGGTTGGTTTGATGCTTAACGTCCACGGTAAACAACTAAGGTCATGTCGGGACGGTCAGTTAACCTAACCACACTATTCCTGGGCAGGCTTAGACCTCCTAAGCGGTTAACCAGTACTAAGTGCAAATACTTTCGCCAGTAACTGACAACTGCCCTTCTTGAATCAGCGGAAGAAGAAACGAAAGTATGTGGCCAGACCGGGATTCGAACCCAGGACCTATGACTTATGAGTCAGGTGCCCTACCGATTGCGCTACCCGGCCCGGCAAAAGGAGCAAAATCATTCGGTTAAGAGTAGACCCCATTTCGGAAGCCCTTCATCACCCAAGAAAGCAAACAGGAAGCCATAAAAGTCGGCACCTTTGAAAAAATGGCAGAAAAACATGTGGGTGTACCCATACACCTTAAATGCTCAAAATGAGGCGGGACATGACAAACTCAACAAAAAGACATGTGCACCCAGCAAAGACTCAGGTCAGCCTGGGTACCTGCCCAGTCTGATCAGAGTCTTTTCTGTAAGCTTTAATGGTAGATAAGGCTCTAAGCTACATTCATGCTGACAGCAAAAACTCTGCTCAGACTGGGTAGCTGCCCAGGCTGATCTGAGTCTTAGCTGGGAGTGCACATGCCACTTTGTTGGTTTTGTCATGTCGCAGCTCATTTGCCTTTGATTCCTTTAGAGTTTAGTTGACATGACAGCATTATATCCCAAACAGCAATGAAATGAGTAGCATTATAGAAGCTCTACTTAATATGTTAAGAACAGTAACAGCTCAAATCTGGTGCTAATCCCAATGTCCTGATTCTGATTCTGACCAAAATAGACAGGTGTTTCTGTACCACATTAATCATTAGCTACCCCAGGGATTTGCATTTTACAGAAACGGGACATTATTTAGGCCTTTCAGGGTATTAAATCAGCCAGTAACCAAAGGGCTTCACAGAAGCACTAAATTGGAACAGTGCTTCCATTCTTATCTAAAGCTTGTACTGATATCTTACATGTTCATGTATGTAAATATGTATGTCAATTGAAAAAGCTAAATAAAATATGTTTAAACCAAATTGTTACAGTGAATGTATCGAAGCTGCACTTTGTTATCATAAAAACCAATGATATTTTCGAGAAATATCTTCATTCCACAAAGTTTATTTAATTATGACCAAGTTAAAAGTACAGTATCTGACATTTTTATGCCCTGCACTGTGCGATTTTGGTAAGTCAGTATATTTGTTTCAGCAAAAACAACAGGGAGTGTTTATTAGAGCAAGGGTATTTATACATGTAGCATTAATACATGGGTCAAAATTTAGGAGGAATATTACAATTTCTTATTTCTCCTGAAAATATACCAAAATGTCAAAAGAATTGTCTTGAGTAGATTCCAATGACAAGCCTCAACATAAGCTGCGACACGACAAAACCAACAAAGTGGCAGGTGCACCCAGGGAAGTCTGATCAGAGTCTTCTCTGTCTGCATGAAGCTAGCTCAGACCCTCAGCTAAAATGTAAGCACACAGTAAGGACTCTGATCAGACTGGGTAGCTGTCCAAGCTGATCTGAGTCTTCGCTGGGCCCACATGCCATTTTGTTGGTTTTGTTGTGTCCAGGCTCATGTATTTTCATGGAGAAATATGAAATAACAAAAGATTCATCTCCAAATTTTTGGCATATCAGTTCTAGCATGGGTTTAAAGTGCAAATTTTACCTTGATAAGCACTGCAAATAGTGTTCCAAAAATGAAGAAAGGTAAGTAAGAAGCAAGCCCGGTCTTTTTTGGATTCTTCTTCATTAATTTTCCAATTATATTCAGCTTTTTCTGTGTGAATGGGGGATAGCGAATTCTGTGCGAAATAAAAAAGGAGGTAAGGTTAGTGTAATTTAAGGTATTTTATCAATACTGATAGTGGCATGGTTTGTCAAACCTGCTTTAACAGTCACCTGTCTATGATGGTCACTTGAATTCGTAAGCGAATCGAAATCCTTTATGGAGACAATTTAAGCATTAAGCATAAAATGCGTGACAGGAAAAAAGAGAGTGTCTAAGGCTCATGCAACAACTAACACTAAAACCACCCTGTACATTTGTGTGTGTACTTTCTAAGCATCCTTTTGATGTATCAGGGCTTGGAAATTCTTAAGGTGAACAGGTACACTTTCAGGGGAAGTAACTCTGTCACTTTTATTTTTGCCTCCATTTGCAACTGGAGTGAACTCTAAAGGAGAATTTACTCCTCCAGCCGCAATATTTTTTCTTTCATGGTTGACCCCTTTTGGAAGGGTTTTGTCATCCATGAAAGGAAACAGGAGGTCATTAAAGTTACTTCCCTTAGGAAAATGGTGGAAAAATGTGAAAATGTACTCAAACACCTTAAACATGTTCACATACGACTGTACAGTATTGCAATCAGCATACATTAGCTTTTATTTTTTACTTCACTATATTTAGCAGTCACCTGCTGATAAAGGCCAATTTTGAACCTTTAACCTGTTTGATGCAAGAGGAGTCTTATTGCTAACAGTGTAGATCCAGATCAGACTGCTCCAGGAGCAGTCTGATTTGGATCTACACTGCTTGCTACACAGTTTCTTTCCTGTAATATACCCCCACAAAAAATTATAAGTGCCTGAGTAGTCAAAACTAACAGGCAGAACAGGTGATTATCAAAAACAATCTGCCAATTAAAAGAATATCCAATTTATCAGGTGACCTTTGTAAGCAGGTTTGACAAACTGAGCATTAAAAATATTGCACTTTATCACAGGAAGCCAACTTTGATGTTATTTTAAAGACACCACTGAAGGTGGGTCACTAAATATGTTTTTATGGCAAAATGTGAAAAATTATCCCCAAATAAGCCCTGTTAACCCCTTCTTATCTGAAGCACTGAGTCTGCTATTGGTAACATGGTAGCATACCTTTAACACCTTAAGTACCAATAATGAAAATAGCCAACTTTGCAAAGAGAATAAATCCAAATGAGGCAGCTCATTGTGAGCTTCCTCATCTGGATCTACAATGTTTGCCCTCTATTCTTTGAGTTCTCAATTTGACATAGCTTGATGTATATTTTCATCTGCACTTTTGGCACTGTAAGGGTGAATAGATAGTTCTCCCAAAGATCAAGATAAAGTATACTTTTTCAAACTAATTCAAATTTTATTAAAGCTACATAAGTAAATTATAGTATTTTTAAATATATATCAGAGTTGACTTCTTGTAAGAAAGTAAAGTTCAACAGTAAAATGTGCAAGGTAAAAGCAATGAAAATATCCACTAAGTTCACGATTGCCACTGCTATGCCCTCAGTTACTATATATACAGCTGAATCTCATTACCTCATATTAGTATCCCCAAACTGAGGAGCCATGGTAGTGTAGTGGATAACATGCTGGACTACCAATCAAGGGGTCGCAAGATCAATCTCCCGCTTCAGCAGTCTTTCGGATGAGACTTTAAACTGAGGTCCGTATGACCTCCTTGTTGGTGGGACGTTAAACTCGAGTTCACTCACTCACTATCTCGAAATTCCCAGTTAAGTGAACTGATTATATTGGCAAAAATAACCTCCATATTCTTTCAATATCAACCTCTCTTATATCAGCCTAATGTTATCTGAAGCAAACTTTCCAGTCAGTTGGACTTAAAGAAACCAAGAGTCTGCTATAATACAGTGAAAATTCTAGTTATTGGGACAGAGACCTGAACAAACAGTGCAGACCCAGATTACACTGTTCCTGAAGGAGTCAATCTATCTGCATCTTTTTGATGCATCACTGCTTTGAAAAATCATCCTGTTCAATTTTCAGGATAGTTAGGGTAATAATTTTAGCCTTTAAAGCACCAAAAATGAAAAATTGTTGAATTTGCAAACAGTGTAGATCCAGATGAGGTGGCTCATCATGAGCCACCTCATATGGATCTTCACTGTTTGCCCTATAGTCTTTGAATTCTCAATATAATAGAGCTTAGATGAAAATTTTTTTGAAATGCTGCAGACGTAAATTTTGTCATCTGCTTTTTGGCGCATATCAAGGGTTAGACGTCCCATTTTTTAGAATTTTTTGCTACCCCGAAAGACTTTTCAATCCTAGATGACCTTGTGAATATTTTCATTTGCTATTTCTGTACAAAAGACTGGTACAAAAGTCAAGGTACATGAAAATCTGCTTTGATAAACATCTATCAAGAATCCTAATGCACTTACAAATATGCGACGTCTGATGGGATAACGTCAAAAATTTGCGACAGTAATTTCTGCGATATACTGTTGCAAACCCGACATCATTATAAAACATCGCTTCTCATTGGCTGGCTGACGTTTGGTTTTACACTGCTGAAAGCACTTGCAATGGGTGCAAAGAAGTACACTTGGAATGGTGAAAATGTGAAAAAGTGCATTAGAATGGGGATAACTGTCTTGAAAATTGTCATTTGGGGAGGTAAATCGTTGGTTTTATGGTCCCAAATTCCATTTTACGGCTCCGCTGGCGCGTCGCCGTAAAACGAAATTTCCGACCAAAACCCACAATTTACATCCCCAAATGACAATTTTCAAGACAGTTATCCCCTAAGTATAATATAATCCAAGAATTTCCTGTGCCTTCACTCCTAATGACCAGAATTCCCATACATTCACCTTTATGACCAGAAATTGAAGTAAGAAAAGAATCCGCCTCCTTTCAGTTTCTTTCCCTGAAGCCAAGTCACTGTAGACAATTTTTTGTCAGTGAATGGTGGGTAACGAATGCTGGTAAGAAAAACAACAAGGCATGGTTATCACAGCCATTAATAATTCAAGGGATCAAATGCATATCATAATACATGTAGTAACAAACTGATCAGCAGCTGTGGCCATTACATAGTAATTTGTGGCCAGGAAATACTTGATAACAACGCATGGTCTTGAATAATTCATGGGAAGCTGCAACCTAAATTACCTAACTTATTAAATTATCATTTTGGAAAAAGACAGAAATTAATCGACTCATGAACCATACAGCATATGCCATGCTCCTCTCAATTTATAAGTGAGTTGCTATCTGAAATTCTTACAATTGAAAAGTGTGATTTTTTCACACCTATAATTCATTCCAAAAAATTTAATTCTCTTTTTTAAAACGATTTCGATATATGAACCTATGCACAAAACTATTTAAAATGCTGTATTTCGCAGCCCTTCACACAATGAGACTAATGATTTGTCAAACACTATAGGAATGAATTTTATTTTTGTGGATTTTATTGATTTGTATATGCCCGTGAATCACTCACAAACTGAATAAAGCCAAAAGGGCTTTATGTTACGTTAGTGAGTGATTTGCCTGCATTTACACGGCCATAAAATCCACAAAAATAAGATTCATTTCTTATAATTCCAACACAGTTATTTTTACCTTAAAAATGTTAGGTTATTTTTACCTTAAAAATGTTAGGTATACCGAGTATTTGAGAAACTGCGGCAAAGAAAATAGTCCAAGTAGTTCCCGATTTCTGGTTCAGAGGATTTATCGAAGTATAAACGCCCTTTACTGTACGCTCTTGACCAACCAAATTGCGCTAAATAAGCAGTAGAAAATTGAGTTGGAATTATCAAAGCTTATTATAAGATGGATGGATGGATGACTTGCAATTTTACATCCTTTTGAACAGTATTTTAGTCATATCAGGATGATGGAAGGGTGATAATGAAAGGCTGAGTGCAACAGAGCCCCGTTTATGGTTGGAAAGGTTTCTGCCTCCAGAGGGTTTCCAATCTGGGACCACTAAATCAGCAGCTAGAGCTTAATCTCCTGGGCCCAGCTGTTCGAAGCATCGTTAGCCTAACAAGCTCGATAAGAGGTCAACTTATTGTTTTAAGACTTCATAACCAAAAACACTGATTTTTTTTTGTTGAAAAAATGTGAGAAGCTTTTGCAGTGCAAAAGCTTCTCACATTTTTTCAACAAAAAATACTGGCATATTTGAGATATTAATGTTTGAAATTTAAACGAAATGTTAATGATGATGTCATTAGTTTTGAACAACTGGGCCCTGAGCTACAGGGGCTCCCTTATTATAAGAACTTACTTGTTAACAGTTTCCATCTTAAGTTGTCTCTCCATAACAGCCCGTTTGTGACAGAAGGTGTCATATGAAAATTTGCCATGGTATGCTCCCATTCCGCTTGGCCCAACTCCTCCAAATGGTAATGTGGGAACTATAACAAATAAATACTGTTACATTACTACATGAGTCACTGCATGACAAAGTCAACAAAGTGGCATCTGCGCTCAGCAAACACTCAGATCAGCCTGAGCATCTGCCCAGTAAGATCAGGGTCTTCGCTGTATGCTGGCTTTGACTCTTAGCTAGCCTTAAAGTGCCGAGCAAAGACTCTGATAAGACTGGGTGGATGCCCAGGTTGATCAGAGTCTTCCCTGGGCCCACATGCCACTTTGTTGGTTTTTCTGTCGTGTCACAGCTCATATGTATTATCCCCAAAGTTGCATTATACAGCTCCTCTACAATTATATTTTTGCGCTGGTTAGTTGAAGCTGTTAATAAATGAAGGACCCTTCCAGAATATATATTTAAGGTTGCCAATGTATGTTAGGAATATACAGGGGTAACAACCTACGTCATAGTGTGCGTGACAGAATTAATTATTCGACAGCCATTTTGAAGAAACTCTGACAGATTTTCAGTTTGTAACATATAAGAGACAGGATTTTAGCACAAGATAAAATGGCGAGTCAGTGCCTACATATACATATGGTCCAGATATATAGGGCAAGATTCTTCAAAGGGTGAGAAATTAAAAAACGCCTCACCACAATTTTTGATGTGGACAGCTGAGATAAACATGCATTTAGGCAGAGTCGATACAGATCACTCTGTTGAAGCGTTATCAGATTCAGCAAGTATTTTACGGTGAATTCTGGTAATACTGAGTCCAAAACATCTATAGGTACCAGATCGACTAGATATTTGGTTGTTTCAGTGTTTGCTAAGCCTTCATTATGCAAACCATTTACCTTATTAAGGCCGCTGATAAAACAATAACGAAGTCAGCGCTATGACGTAGGTAGTCACCCTTGATATATCTCTCATATTTAAAAAGAAAATTCAATAATCTTGAATGCGACAAGAAAATTACTTCAGGGTTGCCACTTATCCTCCACTTCAAAATTCCCTGACTTTTCCCTGAGTTTCCCTGACATTTTACAGTTTTTCATGGCCTTCTAAGGATCCAAAAATTGATTTAACTCTTCACACAAACAGTGCTAACTGTATCACTAAAAATTGAGGGCTACCCTTAATGGTAACAATTTGCTCCCCTAAGGAGAGCAAATTCTTTCCTTAAAGGGTAGTCCTCAATCAGGAGGGAGATCTGCTTGAACTTGATATTTCCTAAGACTGCCTCAGCCATAAGTTTTCTAATTCCCTGATTTTCCCCTGACTTTTTAAGTCATTTTCATAGTTCCTTGACCAACCAAATATCCCTTGAGTTTTCCCTGACCCGGAAAAAAATCATTTTCCTGATATTTTTTCCTGACCATGGCAACCCTATAGTTATATCTCAGCATTCCCTATACTGCTCAGTGAGCTGAGCAAAAAAAAACTGGAAAAAATTTACACCATCGATGATGGAAAAACAATAGTTATGTCTTGCTTTCAGTTAACTGCAGACAAAATGAAAATAAATCTTCCAGTCCCAATATCTCCCAGAAGAACTTTAACAAGCAAATTCGACGAATTTATGTCCCCCTCCTTGGAAACTAGGTCTCCACTGTTTATACACTTAGTGTTTGAGCAAAAGCGGCTAAGTTAAACAAGAGGGCCATGGTGGCCCTGAATTCACTCACCTGAGCATTAATCAGTTCACTGGATCTGGTGAAGATTTATAAGAGTTTTTACCATACATGGGAATGGCGTCCACCTTGGTCATGTGACCAAGATCATTTAAAGAACTTTCAATCCTTTGACCCATGTGCAGGCTCCATATGAAATTTGAGTTTAGTCTGCCAAGTGGTTTCAGAGATGTTTGAAAATGTTTATGGATGGATGACAGAGGCAGCTAACACCAATACTGTAAGGCTCAGGTGAGCTATAAATGGCAGAGTCGCTTCTCCGAAAAGTTTCTGTTCATGTTGAGTTCCTTTGATGGATTTGAACTAGACTGAACTAGGCAAACACAGATGATAGAATGGTAGCATCATTATCTCAGTGTTGTGAAACTAATGTATTCCAAGGAGTTTGTGGCTGGCATCATTGCAATGTTAGTTCTGATTCTTGCAGCATAACTATTTAGATTTGACCTAGTGACCTAGCTTTTGACCCGACATGACCCAGTTTCAAATCTGACCTAGATTTTATGGAGATAAACATTCTGACAAAGTTTCATGAAGATTGGATCGAAACTGTGCCCTCTAGCATGTGCACAAAGTTTTTCTAAGATTTGACCTAGTGACCTAGTTTTTGATCTGACATGACCCAGTTTCAAACTTGGCCTGGATATTGTAAGGATAAACATTCTAACAAAGGTATATGAAAATTGGATCAAAACTGTGCCCTCTAGAGTGTACACAAGGCTGTTCTTATATCTGACCTAGTGACGTAGTTTTTGACCCGACATGATCTACTTTCAAACTTGGCCTAAATATTGTGACGATAAACATTCTGACAAAGTTTCAAAAAGATTGGATCAAAACTGTGTCCTCTAGACCATACAACAGGTTTTTCTAAGATCTGACCTAGTTTTTGACCCAACATGACCCAGTTTCAAAGTTGGCCTAGATATTGTGAGGATAAACATTCTGACAATATTTCATTAGGTTTGAAATCAAAACTGTGACCTCTAGAGCGTACACAAGGTTTTCCCAATATTTGACCTAGTTTTTGACCCAACATGACCCAGTTTCAAACTTGGCCTGGATATTATAAGAATAAACATTCTGACAAAGTTTCATTGAGATTGGATCAAAACTGTGCCCTCTGGAGCGTATACAAGGTTGTTCTTATATTTGACCTAGTGACCTAGTTTTTGACCCGACACAACCCAGTTTCAAACTTTACCTAGATTTTATAAAGATAAATATTCTGACAGAGTTTCATGAGGATTGGATCAAAACTGTGCCCTCTAGGGTGTACACAAAGTTTTTCTAAGGTTTGACCTAGTGACCTAGTTTTTGACCCGACCTGACTCAGTTTCATAGGGGGCTTAGATATATGGACAATAAACATTTGTACATAGCTTCATGAAGATTGGATCAAACCTTTGCCTTCTAGTGCCTACACAAGGTTTTCCTAAGATTTGACCTAGTGACCTAGTTTTTGACCAGACATGACCTACTTTCAAACTTAGCCTAGAGTGTATGGAGATAAACATTCTGACAAAGTTTCATAAAGATTGGATCAAACTGTGTCCTCTAGAGTGTACACAAGGTTTTTCTATGATTTGACCTAGTGACCTAGTTTTTGACCCGACATGACCCAGTTTCAAACTTGTCCTACATATTATGAGGATAAACATTCTGACAAAGTTTCATGAAGATTGGATCAAAACTGTGCCTTCTAGAGCGTACACAAGGTTTTTCTAATATTTGACCTGGTGACCTCGTTTTTGACCCAACATGACCCAGTTTCGAATTTGGCCTAGAGTTTATGGAGATAAACATTCTGACAAAGTTGCATAAAGACTGGATCAAAACTGTGTCCTCTAGAGCGTACACAAGGATTTTCTATGATTTGACCTAGTGACCTAGTTTTTGACCCAACATGACCCAGTTTCATTCTTGTCCTAGATATTATGCGGATAAACATTCTGACAAAGTTTCATGAACTTTGGATGAAAACTGTGCCTTCTAGAGCGTACACAAGTTTTTTCTAAGATTTGACCTAGTGACCCAGTATTTGACCCGACATGACCCAGTTTCGAACTTGGCCTAGATTTTATGGAGATAAACATTCTGACAAAGTTTCATAAAGATTGGATCAAAACTGTGCCCGCTAGAGTGTACACAAGCAAAAGTTGATGGACGTCCACACGTACGACGGACATCAGGGTATCCCAAAAGCTCACCCTGAGCACTTCCTGCTCAGGTGAGCTAAAATGTGAAAAAAGTAATAAAAAAAATAATGTGAGGATTATATCCAAACCACATGCATATCTTCAGACCATGATCAAAACACCTGTGAAGTTTCAAAGGAATCGGCATAAAACTGTAGGAGGAGTTGCACACACAAGGTACCCACTATCTATTCACTTTGATAGTAAAAATGTATACAAAATGGCTAAGTTCAATTTGCTAAAAAAGTGATAAAAAAATAATGTGAGGATGATATCCAAACCACATGCATATCTTCAGACCATGACAAAAAATACCTGTGAAGTTTCAAAGGAATCTGCATAAAACTGTAGGAGGAGTTGCGCACACAAGGTACCCACCATCTAGTCACTATGATAGTAAAAACGCCTAAAAATGACTAAGTTCAACCTGTCGAAAAAGTGCCAAAAAATAATGTGAGGATTATATCCAAACCACATGCATATCTTCAGACCATGACCAAAACACCTGTGAAGTTTCAAAGGCATCGGCATAAAACTGTTGGAGGAGTTGCGCACACAAGGTACCCACTATCTAGTCACTTTGAAAGTAAAAACGCCTAAAAAATGACTAAGTTCAACTTGTGGAAAAAGTGACAAAAAATAATCTCAGGATTATATCCAAACCACATGCATATCTTCAGACCATGACAAAAACAGCTGTAAAGTTTCGAAAGAATCGGCAAAAAAATGTAGGAGGAGTTGCGCACACAAGGTACCTACTACTTTAGGGGGACGGATGGACGGAAGGACGGGATTCCGAAAACTATGTCCCTCCGCTTTTCTTCGAAAAGGCGGGGGACAATAAAGCTTGAAACAACTTTTACAAGCAATTGTGATTTTTTAAAACTTTATATTGAACTCTGTTCAGATAAATCTAATTATAATATAAGTGTAACAGATCTGGTAATGACTTTTTTAAGCTTCAGAACAAGTCAGAGTAAAATATGCATTCCTGACAAAGGCTACTGCCATGACTATTATTGCATAAATATCAGTGCAACAGGCTATTTAGAGGCATATTTTAATAAATACAAAACCATGTATTAACAAGGGGATTCACATGCTATAATGACCATCTTTGTGAATTTTTGGTATGCAAGTTGCAGGGCAATACTCCATCAGTACAGAAACAAGTGGCTAGTTTGTAGTTGTAGCTATCGATAAAAGACCTGTATGCAAGAGTTATACAGATTTCAATATTGTAAAAAGGGAAGATAAGCAACAATGAGTGAAAAATTTGAGTGAACAATTAAGTGAAAATTATTTTGACTTGTGAGCTGTGGCTTAAGGTTTGACAAAAATTTACATTAGCTGACCTTGGCCTGAAACAAGGATTTTTATAGAAATGCACAGTGCATGTTGGAATCAGCAAGGTAATGATGATGTGGCTGAAAAATAGTGAAAAAAGTGCCCAAATATTTTCCTTATTTTTATAGTATTGGTTGAATTTATGCAATAACAATGATCAAACATGGTTTTTCATCCCATGTACACCTACCAGGCCCCTCTGGGGTTGTTGAAAACATTAACATTTGCCAGGTCCCCCTGAGGTTGTTGAAAACATTAACATTTGCCAGGTCCCTCTGGGGCTGTTGAAAACCTTGGTTTTCAACAGCTCCTTCTGGATCTGGCAAATGTAAATGCATAAAAAAACATGTTTAATCCTTGTATTAATTTATCTAGCCAATGAGTCTATGTTGTTTGTTTAGGCCCTGCTTTTCCAAGGTTTAGGGTCATTACTGTAACAAATTATAACAAACCTGAACTCTGCATGATACAATCATTAACACAACAACTTCCACTGGTGCAGGCATCCATCAATTTGTCAACAAGTCTTTGGTTGTTAGAATACAGGTACATGGCAAGTGGCTTTGAACTGCAAAACAAATCAGAAAATAGTTTAATTGTAGGTGAAGAAGTGTCTATTTTGAAAATGAGTTGGACTAATTTGAAATCTGGTTCTAATCAGCCCCGCAGCTTTAGAGAAGTTGTGTGAAAGTGCTGACAAACAACGGACCATGGAGGCTGCCTTGCCTATCAGCTCCCTCGAAGCCTTCAGCTCAAGGCAGCTATAAACATCATATATATTATCAGTACATTGTCTTCAATAATCCTATGAAAAATGAGCAACCTAACTCAAAGGATCCAGGTGTTTAAAATTTTACATCACTTTTCACAAATTTACCCCACCCACTAAAGGACTGTTTACAATCCGGCCAGACTGATTTTAGCTGTTTTATATATGGAGGTGCCCCATATGCTTCCTGCAAATAATCAGCCAAATCAGTCCAGTGGTTCTGGATATGTAGTTGTTTGAATGTTGTTGTTTTTTTTTACCATATATGGGCATGACAGCCTTTAGAATTTAGAATCATGACCATTATAGCTATTTTTGTACAACCACCATATAAATACTAAATAAGAAATTTGATTAAAATTGGCTGCCTGGTTTCAGAAGAAATTTGATTTTTTTCATGAACTATTGCCATATCAGCCAGATCAGTCCAGCAGTTCTGGAAAAGAAGTCATCTGAATGTTTTTTACCATATATGGGCATTATGGCCATCTTGTACTTCAAATCATGACCATTTTAGCCATTTTTTGTTCCCCAAATTCATGACTGCTCCTTATAAAATTTGGTGCAAATCAGCAAAGCAGCTTTGGAGAAGAAGTCGTTTGAAAGTGTTGACAAATGACAGATGGACAGACGACTGAGGCTGCCTATCATATAAGCTCCCCTGGAGCCTTCGGCTCAGGGGAGCTGAAAAAAATGTTCCGTTGTCAGTAATTGTCTGCATTCTCAAATGTAAGTCACACACTTACCCTTCATTTATATGGGCAATAGCCTCATCTTCTCCAGACACAGGAATTATGGGTAAGACTGGACCAAATATCTACAAGAGAACAAATCAGTACCGTATTTACTGTATACGTGGTAATTTTTGCCGGTTCAAATTTTCGCGGTTTTGGGGCAAAAACATAAACATGAATTTTCACGATTTTTAATTTTGGTGGATAGCAACATGGACAACAAGGGCTTCGCAAGCGGCGCATAATACGCCCGTTTAAATGTCATAAAGCAGAAACAGAATGAACAAGATTGCCTACAAAAGGATAGACAAAGTGGTACAGGGGAGATAACCTAAACATACTAGATAGGCCTTTTTTGGTTGTACTATATTCCCTTGAAATGATTTTTATAATATACATACCATTTATTTCCAATGGTTAAGGAGTTAGAGTAAACATGAAATTTATGCAAGGGCAGATAATTCAGTAAGTAAGCCAGAGTTGTGGTTCTTGTTCAGGATACATTGCCCCATTATTATACACATTCCTACAAAGCTTCATTCTAATATTTCAAAAGGTTCAGGAGATATGGAGTGAATGAGAAACACCTGAAAATACTAATCAAATGGAGGTTACTCCAAAATTAAGAAAGAGGGAGCAACCATTCTTATATATGACACATTGTCTTGTGATCATGCACATTGCTATAAAGTTTCATCATGATATTCCAAACGGTTACCAAGTTATGGCATGCACAAGATAAGTAAACACAAAAATAGGCTCAAAGTACTAATGAAATTGTCGTAACTCTAAAACGAAGAAACGGAGAGCAGCCATTTTTGTACGCGACACATCGTTAGGAATTCATACACATTGCTATGAAGTTTTATAAAGATACCCCAAACGGTTATCTAGTTATGGCGCGCACAAGACTTGCAGGGAAAAAAATGATCAAAGTTGATCAAAGGGGCATAACTTCGAAACTAAGAAAGGGGGAGCAACCATTCTTGTACGCGACACGTTCCCCCAACCTAATACATATGCCTATAAAATTTCATGAAGATATCCCAAATGGTTACTGAGTTATGGCGCGCACAAGAATGTTTACGGACAGACGGACGGACGGACGGACAGCGCCATGACATAATACGCCTGTTTTTTCAAAACGGGCGTATAAAAAGCAAAATTGCTTGATTTTCATTTGAGCTAGTTCTTTCATTAACCTGCGGTCGCAGGTTAATGAAAGAACTGGCTCAAATGAAATGTACCTGACTTTACTGAAGCAAACAAACAAAATATATGGACGCTGATGATACTTCGTAAGCAACTGGAAATTATTTCATGATTTTAATAAAAGCGTTTTTAAGTGACCGCGAAATACTGCAAAAAATGGAACACTGCGAAAATTATCGCATATACGATATTCAGCTATAAAATGAGGGTTTCCCCTCTCTAGAATGACCCCAAATATCTAAATAAGTCATTCCACTATAACATGGATTTTCCCCTCCAAAACAATCCCAAACTCTAGATTTGTGTTTTAACCCTATTGCACTCAGAATGGCCAAAACTCCATAGAGTTTTGGCCGTTCTGAGTGCAATAGGGTTAAAATGGAACTAGATTTTAGGGATGGTTTTGAAATGGAAGAAATACAGTATGTTTATACTCACTACCTTAAATCACTATTTCTAAACTGAGCTGTGAACAAATAGACTTTGGTTCCAGAATAGAGGACTCTTCATTTTTTTATAGTATACAATTAACTTTTTGTTTCAAAGAACATAATGAAGTTTAACCCTTAAAATGCCAGAGGTGAAAGCAGTCAAATTTGCAAACAGCATAGATCAAGACCCATATGAGGTGGCTTATAGTGAGCCACCCTCATCTGGATCCACACTGTTTGCCCTAAAGTCTTCTGCCCAATAGTCTTCCAATTCTTAATATGATATAGCTTAAAAGAAACATTTCTTGAAACTCTAAAGACATACATTTTGACGTCTGCTTTTTTAGATGTGCTAAGGGCATAACAGAGCATTGTATGGTTTCTGCAGAATCAACAGCTGAATAGTACTGGCTCTCATTAGACTACAAAAGATGACTTTTGAACAATTTGGTGAGACATTTTGTTTAAACATGCACTTAGCTTTATGATAATTTATTCATCTTACCTGAAACAAATTATATGCTACAGATTTACCGCAGAAACCATCCAAACTATGGAGTTGCAGAGTGTCAAGTATTTTTTCTTTTTTTTCTTTTTGTGAGTAAGCTAAATTGTTGCCCATCTTCCTTTCAGACAAACTTTTAAAATTAAAGCATTCTCTGCGAGATGAGTTCATGCCCCTGAAAGGACTAATTACCAACCTCTTCTTGCATGACTCCATCTTTAAATGTGACATCTGCTAGAACTGTTGGTGCTATGTATCTGTCCTGCTCGTTACTATCACCACCTAGCGCCACATTACTGGAACTGTCTACCAGTTTCTTCACCCGCCTGTAAACAAACATGCAAAATGATAATATGAGCTGAGTCTGGTCAAAACTTTCATCCAAGGTTGGGATACATTTTTCTTGCCCAGCTTAACTGAGAACAATATTTGAAATGTCAGCAGGTTCATGAACATTGCAAATCATTTTCAATGAAAGTCATATTAACCTTTTATAAAGCTCCCAAACTAAAAACAGTTGAATTTGCAAACAGTGTTGATCCAAATGAGGTGACTCATCTGTATCTTCAATATTTACCCTTTGGTTTTTGAATTCTCAATATCATATACATGTAGCTTAGCTGATACAGTTTTTGAGATTTTGCAAACATAGATTTTGTTGTTGGCTTTCGGGGACTTTAAGGCTTATAAAAATCTCAAATTGTTTTATTTCATGAATGAACAAAAAAAGCAAACTTAATAGTTTGCAAAACTTGAGCAATCCATAGTGACAATGGACAATTCTCATAATTTTTGCACGTACATTATTGCTGGTCAGTCTTGTCACACATGTCACCAAGCTCATTTTCCAGGTGGGTTTGAACAATTCTTAAGATGAATGGAAACACTTTCAGGGGAAAAAGTCTGTTGTTTTCATTTTTGCCTCCCTTCTTGATGGGGTCAAATCTTAAAGAAAACAATTTGCTCCTCTATGCCATCCAGGGAAGAATACAGGAAGTACAAAATTTGTTCTTCTTATGTTCTTCTTAGTGAAATTGGCAGAAAAAAAAAACTAAGGTACACCAATACACCTTAACATTGATTTTTGACACACTTTTTGACTTACTGGAAATGTCTGTCATTGACTAGTCTGGGGTAATCAGCTGACTTGGCTGGTCCTTCAGGGTAAAACTCTCCAAGTGTGGTCTTCATCTTCTCAATCAACTTATCCTGAAACAGGTTTCCTATTGAGATGACCCCAATAAACAGCATACGCTTGGGAATACAACTGAAGAAATACCAACTCGATACCATGGCCCAGTCATTCAAAGCTAACAATGACATCAGTAATGGAACCGTAAAACTTTTGTCATGTTATATGATAAATACATGTGTGCTGAACTCATCTGCTGAAAAGTATGCAAAATTCTTTTGCAGTGCAAAGGCTGCTTACATTTTTTTCAGCTTGAAGAAATAAAACTGGCATTTTCAATATCCATACTGTGATGAAGCTAGTAGGCAGAGCCAAAATTCCATGTACAATTTTTAGTGATGACCATTAGTTTCATTAAATGATGAGAGCCAACAAACCAAATTTTCATTTTGATATTAATACCATTTTTGTAGATCTTTTCTATGCAATACATGTATTTATGAATTCGTAGTGCTGAGTTAAACAAATCCCTTATGAAGAAAACATCTAAACGACATGTTCAAGAATAACATTAAACAGCAACGAACCTTTTAATGTGATGCTGCTTCATCAGCAAAACATTTAGCGAGTGAACTCAGGTATAACAGCCCACCAATACAACAGTCATATAGAGACTGGAATCTCTGTTTTAAGTCTCATCCACAAGACCAGTTCAGCCAAAATTTGAGCCTGTGAATCCTAGATTGGTAGCCAATTGCATTGCCTTAAGACCACTGCCACTCCTACCAAAAACATTCAGCCTCAAAACGTAACATATATATGAGCTGGGACATGACAAAACCAACAAAGTGGCATGTGCACACAGCCGAGACTCAGATCAGCCTGGGCATCTGCCATGTCTGATCAGAGTCTTTGCTATGGGATACAAGTGTGCTGAAGGTATAAGATACCTCAATGTCCATATCAAAGAGTCTGATCAGACTGGGTGGATCAGTGCCTTTGCTGGGCACACATGCCACTTTTTTGTTTTGTCATGTCGCAGTTCATATGTGGTTGCCAATAATACTGGTAATAGTGCAATATCTTTTTATGTGCATTTTTACATACAGATAGAAGTGCAGTTGAGTATACAAAGCATAAAAAATCTTCCTTACCTGTGTTTCTTTTGAGCACATGATATAATCAGGAGCAATACATGTCTGACCAGCATTCATTGTTTTAGCCCACATGATTCTGTTGGCAACAATTCCCAAGTCAACATCTTTGTCAACATATACAGGGCTGAAAATAACAGTCCAACAGATAAATGGAATTATCTGGAGATAATTTTGGGATAATTCTATCCAATTTTCGATGAAAACATATGTTATGAGGTGATTCTTACATGTATCCACATTATATATGGGGTCAGAGGCAGTACTAGCAATTATCCGTAAATTATCCTTGTTACTCCTCATTATCTGTAGCTCAATTCACATTCTGAAAGAACATGTTTTAAGATTTATGGGTATACTTTCAGGGGAAGCAACTCTACCTTTTCCTTCTCTGCCTTCATTCTCATGGCAGCTAAGTCATAAAAGGAAGAAATACCTCCTAGAGGAGGAAATTCTGGTTTTAAGAGATAACCCCATTTAGAAAGGGCTTGTTGAGCATGTAAGCAAACAAAACATACATGGCTCATCAATAGACAAATGAGGTTCTACAAATAGAACTTTTGCCTCTTTGAACTGTGCAGACTTTCTAAAGTAAACATGCTAGTTTTTGTGTGCAAAGCTTCTGCATACTTTCCTACAAGCATTTAATAACTTTTTTGCAGGATTCCAAAAATATTTTTCATGAGAATATCCTGTACTATTTTTTCAGTCCATACAAGGTGAATGTTTTTTTTTTTTTTTTTTTTTTTGTTGTTGTTGTTAGTTTTTTATGTTTTTTTTTTTTATTTCACTCTAAAACGTATGTTGCCCTTCAATCCTTGAATACAGAATACAAGAATATTTTTGGGAAGTCAACAGAAATTCGCTAGAATGATAATTTATACCCAACTTATCAGCCACATGATATGTATTTCAAATTATATGGTTACACCAAGATGCTTCAGCTACCATTTTTACAAGGGAAAGGACTGTAACAGAATTGTATTTGCTACCCTGGAGAGTGAATCTTTTCTTTCATGGGAGGCACTCTTAAATGACAGAATTTGCTCTCTAGAGAGAGCAATTTCCTTCCTTTAAGAGTGGCTCCCTATGGAAAGGGAAGCAAATATTTTCCATCTGCTAATGAACTCCCTTAAAACTGTATTCCTACACCTGAATACATCCTACCTTTTCCCTCCTAACTCCAGTGTTATTGGAGTCAGATGTTCTGCTGCAGCTTTCATCACAATCTTGCCGACCATGGAGTTACCAGTGTAGAAAATGTAGTCCCATTTTTCCTTCAGCAGTGCTGTTGTTTCTGGGACTCCTCCATTGATCACTTTTATACAATCCTGTATACAAGATTATTTCAGTAAGCAACAATGCTAGATTATCTCCTTTAAGGTAAATAGGTACACTTTCAAGGGAAACAGCTCTACAATTCTCATTTCTGCTTGCATTTTCAATGATATAAGGGTTTTCAAGGATGGATGGATGGATGACTTGTGATTTTACGTCCTTTTCAACAGTATTTCAGTTATATCCGGATGATGGGGGATGATAATGAAAGGCTGTGAGTAATGGAACCCCGTTTACGATAGGAAAGATTCTCGCCTCAAGTGGGATTCGAACCCGGTCCGCTAGATCAGTAGGCCAGCGCTTAACCCACTGTGCTACCGGGGCTCCCGGTTTTCAAGGAAGAATTTCCTTAAAGAGTAGACCCCTTTTTGGATAAGCTACTTCTTTCAGAAAAGACGACAGGAAGTCTAAAAGTTGTTTCTCTTTATCAACTAGAAGGTTGTCCAGGGGCAACTGGTCGAGCCGGCTGTTTGCTATAGTGACCTATAAGTATGTCAAGAGTAAGTTACTGCTTCACTCTGGAAAGAAGCCAAACAACATCCTGCTTAGCCAGCATATCCCTTCTTTTTTTCAAATTTTCACAAAGGAAAATACATGTAAGTAGAAGTGATGACCCAGACAAGCTCAATTTACGACAATTACAATATCTGACCTTCAAGTTCGACCTTGACCTTGGACCTACCCAAACATGTATGTCACTTGACACTTCCACTCATCAAGAAGAACAATTGTGCCAAATTATTTTGAAATCCATGCATAAATGTAGAAGTAATGGCTCGAACAAGCTCAATTTATGACCATTTTATCATTTGACCTTCAGTGTGCCCTTGACTTTGAACCTACTTGAACAAATATTCTAAACGGCACTTCCACTCATCAAGGAGAACAATTGTGCCAAACCATTTTGAAATCCATTTGTAAATGTTGTAGTTATAGCTCGGACAAGCTCAAATTATGGCCATTTTATCATTTGACCTTCAAGTGTGACCTAGACCTTGGACCTACCTGAACAAATGCTCGAAATGGCACTTCTACTCATCAAAGAAAACAATTGTGCCATATCATTTTGAAATCCATCCATAAATGTAGAAGTAATGCCTCGGACAAGCTCAATTTATGGCCATTTTATCATTTGACCTTCAAGTGTGACATTGACCTTGGACCTACCAGATCAAATGTTTCAAATGGCACTTCTACTCATCAAGGAGAACAATTGTGCCAAATTATTTTGAAATCCATCCGTAAATGTAGAAGTTATGGCTCGGACAAGCTCAATTTATGGCCATTTTATCATTTGACCTTCAAGTGTGACCTTGACCTTGGACCTACATCATCAAATGTTTCAAATGGCACTTCTACTCATCAAGGAGAACAACTGTGCCAAATTATTTTGAAATCCATCCATAAATGTAGAAGTTATGACCCGGACAAATCCGGACGGACACACGCACGCACTCATGCATGCACGCACGCACGCACTAACGCACCGGCATACACCGAACTGATGTTGTAACAACTATGTCTCGCTCACCGCAAGCGGGCTCGACAAAAATGGGGAAAACTCAAAGGTGTTCCTATATACCTAATGAAATTGGGTGTGCAGCACCGAATCAACATTGAACAAACATTGATTTAGTGTTGAGTCAAGGTAAAGTGTTTGCTAGAATGATTTGCTATACATATTAATATATGACTGGTACGGCGTGAAATGGGACCTTTGGGTATGTTCGTGAGGTCAATGTTGCGATCAGTCTGTGCACATGTGCAGACTGATCAGTCTTCACATTTCATTTTTGTTGACTCTCTGGGATCTATGAGTTGGGTGTGCAAAGAGGAAGGACTCTGTCTGGGTTTGTGGATGCACAGGCTGATCAGGTTCTTTTAGTTTAGAACATTGTGGAGCACCATTTTGTATATACAATTTATGTAATTTGGGCCTGCAGCCTCTGTAACTAAAGAAATAAACTATTACTTACTCTACTGTTTGCTGAAGCATTGGCCAGTGTATAAAATATACGGTTGTTGCAAATATGGTTGTTAAGTCTACAAACCTGGGGCCATATTTATAAAACGATTTAAGTGGTTGCTATGCTGTTGCTATGAAGGAGATTCCCTACAACTATGAATTTTGCTCTGGAGGAACAGTCTTTTTCAGACTGTTCCTCCATAGCAAATTTCATAGTCGTAGGGAATTTCCAACATGGAAATTTAGCCTTAGCAACAGCATAGCAACAGCTTTAATAAGTGGTTTTATAAATACCGCCCCTGATTCTCTATGTAACTTTTACAGCAACAGACACAATCTGATTTCAGTCTCTACTGATTGCTAAAGCATGATTGTCCAAATACTAGCTGTTATTTTGATAGTTACATTTTGAAATTTAAGGTGTATGCGTATACCTCCATGTTTTACTGCCATTTCTAAAGAAGGGAAACAACTTTTGTGACTTCCTGTTTGCTTTCCTTAACAAAGAAACCCTTCAAAATGCAATCTACTCTAAAATGAAAGAATTTGCTCCTACGGGAGCAAATTCTTCCATAGGAGCAAATTCTTTCCTTTAAGAGTTGATGTCTCTATAGAAGTGAGGCAAAAATGAAAATGGAAGAGTTTCTTCCCCCGAAAGTGTACCCATTCACCTTAAGGTGGAATAGGACAAAACCAAAATTTTCAGTTTTCTAGTTAAACAATATATCATCAAAAACTTCAGTTATTTGTGACTCACTAAATGACTTTCGTGTGAATGTGAAATAAACAATTCCTATTTCAATGACGTCGTGGTAATGTAATGGTTTGACGTTTTTACGTAAAATTTATAGCTCTCAGATATCCGCATTAATCGCCATTGCTCTGCAGTCCGTTGAGGTATTGAAATAAATTCAATACCAAAGTACGTGCCATCCCATAAAGCTGTGCTTTACTTTCTGCACAATCTCTACGCATTACGAGTGAATTGACGCAAACATTAATTTTCATAAACTGTTGAAATATCGCCCTTTTCACATAAAAATTGAAATAGACAAAAAATGTTTCCAAAAAATATTTCTCAAATTTTGATATATTTGAATGAAATGTTAAGTCGGGAAATTAATGAAATAAAATTAAAATTTTACCGTGTAAATATTTCTCAAAGTAGATTTTTCAAACCATACCCCCTGTTCAGATAACGTCGATTTTTTAACGTCAAACTAAATTGGGCGCTAAGAACGGTTTTCGACATATCTTTTAATTCCCATAAAGCAATGTCGAGTTATTCTAGAAAATCTATGAAAATGAAAAACGAAAAAATCGAAGAAATATCTCATTCCGTTTTCTAGACAGAAGAGTTCAAACAGGTCAGGGGCTCATTTTCTCGGTTTTGCTGTTTTTGTAAGTCATTGACGTCGCGAAATAAGCGATTCGTAAGAGTTCAATAAACGGGACGTCACGTTACGCAAAATAAACATCATGGCAAAATGAACCCCTGATACATTGAAATCTTCTTCCCCGGAAGACGGAATAAGATATTAAAGGCCAAGATACAACAGGAGCAGTTTGTAGTTAAACTTTTTAGCACCTAGTTGATAATGGCAATAGCCCTCTCTCTGTCTTAGCATGGTTCCAGTTCAAAGGTGGTGGATTCATTATCATCTAACACATGTAGAATCTCACACCTGTATCTGGATCCACTAACTATTCAGTAGGTAATCACCACTGTTGTTACTGATAAGCATTATACATCACATTAAACTCATATCAGTATAACCAATAAATGTAATGCTAAGTGTCCCATATTGCAAACAGTAAAGACCCAGATCAGTTGGATGCAACAGAGGTTATACCCCCTTATACTGGCAAAGAATGGACTTGTCCGAACTTTGAAAGAAAATATAATTTCGGAAGGTGGTGTTTTTTTTGTTTTGTTTTTTTGGTTATGACACTTGCTGATCAGATGCTTTCCTGTTTGTATATTGCCAGTCGAATAATTTAGCATTTGCTGATTTTAAAACAACTAACATGATGTTCTGACATTTTTTGAATAATGTATTTTTAATGAGGTTTAAATTTGCTTGATTTTGGAAAATTGGGGTAAAAACAGTAGAGGGAGTGACCAGGAATAATTCTGAAATTTTTGGAACGTTTCAAGCTATACTTCTTAGACAATTAAGCTGCAACAACAAAGAGTTTGATCAGCCTGCATTTTGTATACATCTACTGTTAAAGATGGGACATCTAACACAATTACCCCAGTTGTCCTAAAGATTGAACAATTTGGTTTTATAAGGCAGTTATGCATTCAAAAGATAGTGTAGACCCCAATAGGAGCAGTCTGATCTGAGTCCTGTTTGCTCCCGACCTATCTGTCCCAATATTTAGAATATTTACAGCATTATGAAAATTTGGAATAAAATCATACATGGAGTCAGAATACAGACTAGTGAATGAGCAGAGGGCCTTTAAAGTTTTGTACATTATGCAAGAGCATACATGTATCTAAACCAGGAGTCCCAGTAGCTCAGTGGGTTTAGCATTGGTCTGCTGATCTAGTGATCCTAGGTTTGATTACCAAAATCTTCACCATTTATGTGATAGGATTAAAATTTGATTTTATGGAACCAGGAAGATGTTCTGGGGCTTTTTTCTTATGCCCCCAACTTGAGTTGAGGGGGCATATTGGTTTGGGTCTGAACGCCTGTCCGTCCTTCCGTCTGTCCGTCCATAAGTAACACTTCATTTACCCAAGAACCATTACTGCTGGGGTCTTGATATTCCATAGGTAGGTAGACTAAAAAACAAGACAGATGACATGTATTTTTTCTTGTCCATCAGCCTTGAACTTACAGAGTTATGCCCCTTTTTCAAACAAGAGGGCCATGGTGGCCCTGAATCGCTCACCTGAGCATTAATCAGTTCACTGGCTCTGGTGAAGATTTATAAGAGTTTTTACCATACATGGGAATGGCGGCCATCTTGGTCATGTGACCAAGATCATTTGAAGAACTTTCAATCCTTTGACCCATGTGCAGGCTCCATATGAAATTTGATCTGCCCAGTGGTTTCAGAGATGTTTGAAAATGTTTATGGATGGATGAAAGAGGCAGCTAACAGCAATACTGTAAGGCTCAGGTGAGCTGAAAATGGCAGAGTCGCTTCTCCGAAAAGTTCCTGTTCATGTTGAGTTCCTTTGATGGATTTGAACTAGACTTAACTAGGCAAACACAGATGATAGAATGGTAGCATCATTATCTCACTGTGGTGAAACTAATGTATTCCAAAGAGTTTGTGGCTGGCATCATTGCAATGTTAGTTCTGATTCTTGCAACACAACTTAATTTAGATTTGACCTAGTGACCTAGCTTTTGACCCGACATGACCCAGTTTCAAACCAGATATTGTAAGAATAAACATTCTGACAAAGTTTCATTGAGATTGGATCAAAACTGTGCCCTCTGGAGTGTATACAAGGTCGTTCTTATATTTGACCTAGTGACCTAGTTTTTGATCCGACACAAACCAGTTTCAAACTTTACCTAGATTTCATAAAGGTAAACATTCTGACAGAGTTTCATGAAGATTGGATCAAAACTGTGCCCTCTAGGGTGTACACAAAGTTTTTCTTAGATTTGACCTATTGCCCTAGTTTCTGATCTGACGTGACTCAGTTTCATAAGGGGCATATATATATGGACAATAAACATTTTGACATAGTTTCATGAAGATTGGATCAAAACTATTCCTTCTAGTGCGTACACGAGGTTTTTCTAAGATTTGACCTAGTGACCTAGTTTTTGATCTGACATGACCTACTTTCAAACTCGGCCTAAAGTTTATGGAGATAAACATTCTGACAAAGTTTCATAAAGATTGGATCAAAACTGTGTCCTCTAGAGCGTATGGTTTTTCTATGATTTGACCAAGTGACCTAGTTTTTGACCCTACATGACCCAGTTTCAATTTTGTCCTTCATATTATGAGGATAAACATTCTGATAAAGTTTCATGAACTTTGGATCAAAACTGTGCCTTCTAGAGCGTACACAAGGTTTTTCTAAGATCTGACCTAGTGACCTAGTTTTTGACCCGACATGACCAAATTTCGAACTTGGCCTAGAGTTTATGGAGATAAACATTCTGACAATGTTTTATAAAGATTGGATCCAAACTGTGTCCTCTAGAGCGTACACACTGTTTTTCTATGATTTGACCTAGTGACCTAGTTTTTGACCAAACATGACCCAGTTTCATATTTGTCCTAGATATTATAAAGATAAACATTCTGACAAAGTTTCATGAGCTTTGGATGAAAACTGTGCCTTCTAGAGTGTACACAAGGTTTTTCTAAGATTTGACCTGGTGACCTAGTTTTTGACCCAACATGACCCAGTTTCAAACTTGGCCTAGAGTTTATGGAGATATATATTCTGACAATGTTTCATATAGATTGGATCAAAACTGTGTCCTCTAGAGCGTACACAAGGTTTTTCTATGATTTGACCTAGTGACCTAGTTTTTGACCCGACGTGACCCAGTTTCAAACTTGTCCTAGATATTATGAGGATAAACATTCTGACTAAGTTTCATGAACTTTGGATTAAAACTGTGCCTTCTAGAGCGTACACAAGGTTTTTCTAAGATTTGACCTAGTGACCTAGTTTTTGACCCGAAGTGACCCAGTTTCGAACTTGTCCTAGATATTATAAAGATAAACATTCTGACAAAGTTTCATGAACTTTGGATGGAAACTTAGCCTTCTAGAGTGTACACAAGGTTTTTCTATGATTTGACCTAGTGACCTAGTTTTTGACCAGACATGACCCAGTTTCAAACTTGGCCTAGATTTATGGAGATAAACATTCTGACAAAGTTTCAGAAAGATTGGATCAAAACTGTGCCCGCTAGAGTGTACACAAGCAAAAGTTGACGGACGCCCGTCCGGACGTACGACGGACATCAGGGTATCCCAAAAGCTCACCCTGAGCACTTCGTGCTCAGGCGAGCTAAAAATACCATGAAAGTTTGTTCCCAAATTTCTGGGAATACCGTTTGAGCTAGGATGCTCATATTTGCCATACAGCTAGGGACTAAGGTGTAGATCACCTGATTAACTTTAGGGTTAATTCCGTGAAAAAAAAAGACTGAATTATGGCCCTTTGTTGAATTTCGCGTTTTTCCAACTTTCGGACCGTTGACCTAGAACCCTGATTTTTAGTATACTATTAATATTTGATGTGCTGATTATTCTGATGTTAATTGCGTTATGATGCGCTTATTCATCAATGACAGAGTTATTCCCCTTTTCTCATATGTATAAAACATAATTATGGGTGGTCTATTTCCCAAGAACAATAACTGTTGGGGCCTTGATATTTATAAAATGGACAGACCATAAAATATAAACAGACCTGTATTTTTTTCTTTTCCGTCTACCATGTACTGTGACGTAACGTCAGGTTTTGGTGAGAATTTCATTTTCAAGCCATCTTTATAATTTCCCCCTGATACAGTATATCTAACGTACGAGCAAACGTAATAAATTTTATACCATTTAAAAGGTTATTTGTTGAGTATTTGAAAGATAAAAAGAAAATCTTCATTTATGAGACATGAAAATAAATACATCGTGTTGAAATACCAAACAACGTCAGTTTTTACGCCGTAAAACGTTGCAACACAGTCGCAATGCAAATTAGTTATTTCAGCTTAAATTGAAAACCAGACCTCAAAAACCAACAAATTTTTTTACCGTCGGTGTGAGTGAAGTAATGTAAATTAACATCTGAACGCCAACAAGTTAAGCCTTTCCGTCTAGAAGAAACTTAAGATTTAGCAATTCAAGAAAAACGTAAACTTCAGATTTTTGGCTCTAAAAATGGCACCCAACGAAGATCAAGGGAACACCAAAGAGCAATACGCAGCAGAAAAGAGTAGAAAATTTACTAACATACAATACCTATTTGGAATTATTGAACTGTGAAATCAGAATTCGGAATTCAAAGTTATACCAAATTTTCCAAATCTAGCGGTTTTGTCCGCAACGCTTAATTCCTTTATTTTGCATACTGGGTGGCATTTTCTGAGCATAAAAACCATATCGAACTTATTATAAAGCAAATTTAAATCAGGCGGACATGAAATACCTATTCTGAATAGTTCTTTACCATGGATTTTTTTGGAATTTATTTCAGAGAGCTGATGTAATTTACGAATAAGCAAATCTAGCGGTTTTGTCCGCAACTGTATTTGTACGTTGGTTACGTTTTATTGAAATCAATGGAAGGATGGCTAACTTGTGATTTTATGTCCTCTTCAACAGTATTTCAGTCATATCAGAATGATGAGAGGCTGATAATGAAAGGCTGTGTGCAATGGAACCCTGTTTACATTTGAAAAGATTCTCATCTAAAGCGGGGATCGAACCTAAAACCACTGAGCTACCGGGACTCCCTGTTGAAATCGAGTAAAATCGTATGTTTTGCCGAAAATATCTTCCGATATATTTTGCCAGCAGTTGCAGTTGGCAATTAAATTCACATTTAATGAGTATTTATTAAGGAAAATATATGAAGAATAGCCGTTGCTGCGAACTGGCAACAGAACTCAAAATCTGATGCTTTCTGGCGTTACGCTTATTGTCACCCACATCTTCCGTTACGTCTAAGTCTTACAGAATTATGCCCCTTTTTCGAAAAATTACAAGAAAGTTGGTTCCCAAAGTTTGGATTTCCATAAATCAAAAAAAATGGATACTGAAAACAAATTATTGATATCCATAAACAACAAATCAGCACATATTGTCCAAGTTTGATGCTCTCGAATGATGGATATTCGATAGCCATCATGATTTCCTAAATTTCATTTATGCATAGCCATAACTCTGGTTTCATTATCTGTAAATCAATTTATGGATATCACAAAATCAGATATCCATGAATCGAATTATGGATATACAAAAATCGAATTATAGATGATGAATATATCCATCTTTAGATGATTACTGTACATCCAAAAATATATTTAAAATTACAGATGAATTTCTGACATTGATAAAAATCGATTCATGGCTATCAATTTTCTAAATAAATTATGAATATCAAAAAAAAAAAAGAGATGGGAATATATATATAAAAGATGTGACAAGTTCACTTTTCTGTGTGTGTGTGTGAACTACAAATTGCTTGACCATGAACCGAGAGGACTGAAAAGGCTGGTTGTTATACTCTTTTTCCAAAAATAAGATGCTTTAATAAAATTACAGTATGTATTGGACTTATGCTGCCTGAATGGCGCAGGCTGGTGATTGTCAGTTATATGCTGCAACTAGGTAGAAGGAAATTCCAAAAACAATGAAACTGTGAAACTTACTGAAGTTTCATGTCTATTACAAAATAGGAGGATAAGACCACAAGACATGGTATAAAAAAGTAAAGTTACATAGATGAAGATGTTCATTAGGCTACTGCTGCTTGAAGTTAGGTTTTGATTTAAAAAAATCAATTTTCAAAATAAGGGAAAAAAAAAAATTAATCATACTTTCAGTTCTTGAAAATCACACATACACCTTGTTTATTTTAGGGCAATAAATAAACTTTTTAAAATTAGCTATGTATGTCTCCATTCATTCTTTGAACATTCCATCAGTACTGTATTAGTTTCATCAGTAAGTTCTTCTGATGTTAGCTCTGGATCTAATTAGCTGCCCATATGTGTTCTTGATCCTTTGTCTAAAATGGAGATAATTTTAGCATATACCTGCAACCAAGATTGTTTGTTAAATTTGGCCACATTAGGTCCCAAGTAATGAACTTATCCCTATTATGCTACATTATTAACGCCTATTGGCCAACTACAAACTGCTCATGTTGTATCTTGGCCTTTAAGTCAGTTTTTTTCGTTTTTCGTGCAGTTATATTCTCTAGAAGAGATCATAAATGTTTTATAAGAAGCAAAACGTTTACTGGAAAACATTCTCAGGAATAATCTCCCTTTGACGTTGAAAGAAACAACATCATCGGAACAGGGATATAGTTAAACAAATCTACTTTGTGAAAAATTTGCACGGTGAAAACTTAAAATTATCTTAAAAATTACATGTCAACATATTTCATCATAACATATCAAAATTTCAAATATATTTTTCGGAGACGTTTTTTCTCTATTTAAGCGTTTATGTAAAATTAAGCAATATTCAATAGCTAATGAAAGGTCATATTTGCCTAAATCAGCACAAAATTGCGGAAATAACTGGAAGAAGTAAGAACATATCTTTAAAGGCCTCTTGACGACTCGCACTTCGGTATGAAATTTATTGCAATATCTTTACAGACAGCAAAACACAAGCGAAAATCATATATAAACGAGCGCTATTTATTTTGCGTAAAAACACGTCAAACCCTCACGTTTTAATGAAGTCATAGAAAAAGAATTATTTGTTTCACACTTAAAAGAAAGTCATTTCGTAATTTAAAAAGCACTGAACTTCTTGATCGTTGTTCTTTTTACACGAAAACTGAAAGTTTGGGTTTTGTCCTATTCCACCTTAAACTCAGTGTGAGTATTAGTATTGTCAATAAACAATAAAGATGAAAAGTCCTACTGTATCAAAATATTTGGGTACAAGTTCCTCAATCAAAACTGCAGTGTTCCATGAAATCTCCGATGGCTTCAGGACAACACAGTTTCCTATAAAATAGACAAACAGGCCATATGAAGTGTAAATAAATACATTTGAGCCACAACGCGAGAAAAGCAACAATGTGGTATGTTCGCCCAGTCAGACTCAGATAAGCCTGGGCATCCCCCCAGTTTGACCAGACTCTTCGTTAAGTGCTCAAAGGGTAGCTAAGGGTCTAAGCTACCTTCATGCGGACAGCGGAGACTCTGATCAGACTGGGTGGATGCCCAGGCTGATCTGAGTCTGCGATGGGCGCAAAACCATATTGTTGGTTTTCTCGTGTCAGGGCTCATTTGTATTTGCATCTGTATCAGTGAAATATTTCAGAAGTTTTAGATTTTTAAGTGTATGTCAAACAGGTCTTATGGTAAATTTACATAAACCTATGCAACGCATATCTTCTCAGAATTCTGTATAAGTAGTTGATACTTAACACAAGTCATTAAACATACAAGTACAGTCAACTCTTGATATTTCGAAGTCAAATTTCAGCCCAAACTACTGATATCTCAAGGTAAATTTTCTGGTTCCAGAAAATTTACTTTGAGATATTAGTAGTCTGAGATAACAGGAGTTGAAATATAAGTAAAATTAGGAAATACATTCTTTGATATAAGAAGATATTTTGAGATATCAATGTTCGAGATATCGGGAGTTGACTGTATTTCCAGTCACTGTTGCAGCCAGGAATTCACCTTGCCTTGCTAATTCAAATATTCCATATTTAAAAGTAAAATTCCATATTTAAAAAAAACCTGTATAACCTAGGTTTTTTTTGTTGTTTTTTTGCTAGTCTCAGGTGAGAGAACAAGCTTACCAGCAGCAATAGCCCCAATCATGGGTAAGAAGATAAGCTGAATCGGGTAGTTCCAGGCCGACAAGATCAGAGCAACTCCATAGGGCTCTCGGCGGATGTAACATTTGTCCATGAGGTTCAGCAAATTTTTCTTAACCTGTATTAGAAAGATCAAGCTGTTATTCTTACATAGACAGAACTCTAGATAAGAGGGGTATTTGATGATAATTGAGGGATAATTTTTTTTATTTCTCATTGAAACCATATGTTGTGACCCCTCATCTGAGCCGTCTCGTCAAGCCAGTTCAGATGAGGGGTCACAACATATGTTTCTATGTAGAAATAACAAAAATTATCCTTAATTTGGTAATAATACCAAATACTCCCTCTTATCTAGGGCTCTGATAGAAAAGCAAGGCCCGAATATATATACTGGCTGAACAAGCTTTGCCATTCTTACACAGTTTCTGATTTCACCATATAAACATGAAACCCAAAGGAACTAATACCTGTATTCTCTACTTATAACTGAATGTTTTGTGAAAGGTCTTGGCTTCCTTTATATGTGCAACTTAAAGATGTTAGGGCAGACCTCAATGTTTACTCTACTCTTAAGGACCTACTCTTAAGATCTCAAGGACCTACTTTAAAAGGAAAGGATTTGCACATCTAGGAGCAAATTCTTTAAAGAGATGACCTTTATTGAGAAGGGAGGCAAAAATGAAAATTAAACAGCTGAGTAACTTCCCCTGAAAGTATACACTTTAACATTAAGGAATGACAGAGCCCTAGATAAGAGGGAGTATTTGGGGATAATTAGGGATATTTTTGGTTAATTCTGGATAGAAACATATGTTATGACCCCTCATCTGAACCGTCTCGACAAGACGATTCAAATGAGAGGTCACGACATATGGTTTCAATGAGAAATAAAAACAAGAGGGCCATGGTGGCCCTGAATCGCTCACCTGAGCATTAATCAGTTCACTGGCTCTGGTGAAGATTTATAAGAGTTTTTACCATACATGGGAATGGCGGCCACCTTGGTCATGTGACCAAGATCATTTGAAGAACTTTCAATCCTTTGACCCATGTGCAGGCTCCATATGAAATTTGATCTGCCCAGTGGTTTCAGAGATGTTTGAAAATGTTTATGGATGGATGAAAGAGGCAGCTAACACCAATACTGTAAGGCTCGATCAGGTGAGCTGAAAATGGCAGAGTCGCTTCTCCGAAAAGTTCCCGTTCATGTTGAGTTCCTTTGATGGATTTGAACTAGACTTAGCTAGGCAAACACAGATGATAGAATGGTAGCATCATTATCTTAATGTGGTGAAACTAATGTATTCCAAGGAGTTTGTGGCTGGCATCATTGCAATGTTAGTTCTGATTCTTGAAACATAACTTAATTTAGATTTGACCTAGTGACCTAGCTTTTGACCCGACATGACCCAGTTTCAAACCGGATATTGTAAGAATAAACATTCTGACAAAGTTTCATTGAGATTGGATCAAAACTGTGCCCTCTGGAGCGTATACAAGGTCGTTCTTATATTTGACCTAGTGACCTAGTTTTTGATCCGACACAAACCAGTTTCAAACTTACCTAGATTTCATAAAGGTAAACATTCTGACAGAGTTTCATGAAGATTGGATCAAAACTGTGCCCTCTAGGGTGTACACAAAGTTTTTCTTAGATTTGACCTAGTGACCTAGTTTCTGATCTGACGTGACTCAGTTTCATAAAGGGCATATATATATGGACAATAAACATTTTGACATAGTTTCATGAAGATTGGATCAAAACTGTTCCTTCTAGTGCATACACGAGGTTTTTCTAAGATTTGACCTAGTGACCTAGTTTTTGACCTGACATGACCTACTTTCAAACTTGGCCTAGAGTTTATGGAGATAAACATTCTGACAAAGTTTCATAAAGATTGGATCAAAACTGTGTCCTCTAGAGCATACACACGGTTTTTCTATGATTTCACCAAGTGACCTAGTTTTTGACCCTACATGACCCAGTTTCAAATTTGTCCTTCATATTATGAGGATAAACATTCTGATAAAGTTTCAAGAACTTTGGATCAAAACTGTGCCTTCTACAGCGTACACAAGGTTTTTCTAAGATTTGACCTAGTGACCTAGTTTTTGACCCGACATGACCCAATTTCGAACTTGGCCTAGAAGTTATGGAGATAAACATTCTGACAATGTTTTATAAAGATTGGATCAAAACTGTGTCCTCTAGAGCGTACACAATGTTTTTCTATGATTTGACCTAGTGACCTAGTTTTTGACCCAACATAACCCAGTTTCGAACTTGTCCTAGATATTATAAAGATAAACATTCTGACAAAGTTTCATGAACTTTGGATGAAAACTGTGCCTTCTAGAGTGTACACAAGGTTTTTCTAAGATTTGACCTAGTGACCTAGTTTTTGACCCTACATGACCCAGTTTCAAACCTGGTCTAGAGTTTATGGAGATATATATTCTGACAATGTTTCATATAGATTGGATCAAAACTGTGTCCTCTAGAGCGTACACAAGGTTTTTCTATGATTTGACCTAGTGACCTAGTTTTTGACCCGACGTGACCCAGTTTCAAACTTGTCCTAGATATTATGAGGATAAACATTCTGACTAAGTTTCATGAACTTTGGATGAAAACTGTGCCTTCTAGAGTGTACACAAGGTTTTTCTAAGATTTGACCTAGTGACCTAGTTTTTGACCCGACGTGACCCAGTTTTGAACTTGTCCTAGATATTATAAAGATAAACATTCTGACAAAGTTTCATGAACTTTGGATGAAAACTGTGCCTTCGAGACTGTGCACAAGGTTTTTCTAAGATTTGACCTAGTGACCTAGTTTTTGACCCTACATGACCCAGTTTCAAACTTGGCCTAGAGTTTATGGAGATATATATTCTGACAATGTTTCATATAGATTGGATCAAAACTGTGTCCTCTAGAGCTTACACAAGGTTTTTCTATGATTTGACCTAGTGACCTAGTTTTTAACCCGACATGACCCAGTTTCAAACTTGTCCTAGATCATATGAGGATAAACATTCTGACTAAGGTTCATGACCTTTGGATGAAAACTGTGCCTTCTAGAGCGGACACAAGGTTTTTCTAAGATTTGACCTAGTGACCTAGTTTTTGACCCGACGTGACCCAGTTTCGAACTTGTCCTAGATATTATAAAGATAAACATTCTGACAAAGTTTCATGACCTTTGGATGAAAACTGTGCCTTCTAGAGTGTACACAAGGTTTTTCTAAGATTTGACCTAGTGACCTAGTTTTTGACCCGACATGACCCAGTTTCAAACTTGGCCTAGAGTTTACGAAGATATATATTCTGACAATGTTTCATATAGACTGGATCAAAACTGTGTCCTCTAGAGCGTACACAAGGTTTTTCTATGATTTGACCTAGTGACCTAGTTTTTAACCCGACATGACCCAGTTTCAAACTTGTCCTAGATATTATGAGGATAAACATTCTGACTAAGTTTCATGAACTTTGGATGAAAACTGTGCCTTCTAGAGTGTACACAAGGTTTTTCTAAGATTTGACCTAGTGACCTAGTTTTGACCCGACGTGACCCAGTTTCGAACTTGTCCTAGATATTATAAAGATAAACATTCTGACAAAGTTTCATGAACTTTGGATGAAAACTGTGCCTTCTAGAGTGTACACAAGGTTTTTCTAAGATTTGGCCTAGTGACCTAGTTTTTGACCCGACATGACCCAGTTTCGAACTTGGCCTAGATTTTATGGAGATAAACATTCTGACAAAGTTTCAGAAAGATTCGATCAAAACTGTGCCCGCTAGAGTGTACACAAGCAAAAGTTGACGGACGTCCATCCGGACGTCCGGACGACGGACGACGGACATCAGGGTATCCCAAAAGCTCACCCTGAGCACTTCGTGCTCAGGCGAGCTAAAAATTATCCCTCAGTTATCATCAAATATCCCTCTTATCTAGAGCTCTGAATGATTTTATTTCTTCATTTCTTCCAACATTCTATAATGCTTTAAGCATCAAGAATGGAAATAGAATTGCGTACAGCACAGATCAAGATGAGCTGGATCTTTTTTTTGTTTTTTGTTTTATTTTGAAATCATATATGAGCTGTGACATGAGAAAACCGACAATGTGGTTGTGCACCCAGCACAGACTCAGATCAGCCTGACATCAGCCCAGTCTGATCAGACTTATCACTAAGCGCTTAAAGGGTAGCTAATGGTCTAAGCTATCTCCATGTGGACAGCGAAGACTCTGATCAGACTGGGCATCTGCCCAGTCTGATCTGAGTCTTCGCTGGCCACACAAACACTTTGTTGGTTTTCTCGTGTCGCGGCTCAATATTATATTTCTGGCACTTTAAGGATTAAGTATGAATGTTAAAGGATGACTTGGGAAACAAATGAACTGTGATATTTTTGAAACATCAAAATATTATACCCTATTTCAATAATGGATACCTTTTCTGGCTTGACCCAATCATTAAGGTTATTCATGCACAGAATCAGATCATTTCTGCAATAGTCCACTTCTGCTAAACAGGACTCAAACTTGCTCTGTAATATAAATTACATATATGAATGTAGACTGTTTATGAGAGCACATAAATATATGCCAGAAATGTAGACTGTTTATGAGAGCACATAAAAATATGCCAGAAAGATCAAGGCCAAGTTGTTCAAAGTATTGTCAGCTTAATGAAGGATTCTTTAAGCCTTCTAGTACAGCTATGATCAACTGTTTTAATACTGTAATTTTCCTGAAAAAAATGTGAGGAGCTTTTGCACTGCAAGAGTTCCTTACATTCTTTTTCAGCAAACAGTGGCAGTTTTTTTTTTTTCAGAAAATAATGGCAGTTTTCTTTTCTTCTTTTTTTTGCATACAGTACTTTTGAAATTTGACATCTTGATTATCAGCAACGATGTCAGTTTGAAACAACTGGGCCCTGGTTAAGCTGTTCCCAAAAACGTAACACATTGCCTTGGAAAAATATCATCTTTCTGGTCCAAAGAAAATGTCAGCTTTTTCGCCTTGAGAAAATATATTAACTGTGCCTTCAACCAAAAATATCAACTTATAGCCCCAAGATTATAGATTTTCAGCATGATCACCCTTGAGAAAATATCAGCTTGTCATTCCTACAAATGAGGCTCAGCTATGTGCCACTGAAGCATTTATTTCATAATTATGTTGATCATTAGAATTTATTCTGCTAAAAAAAAAAATTCCCATCCAAAATGTCCAAAACAATCCCAAAAATCTAGAACCATCTTTACAAAATGGATTTAGATTTTTGAGATTGTTTTGGCAGGAAAAACTGTTTATATGAATCTTTACATGATAGATTTAGATTTATGGGATTGTTTTGGCAGTGAAAAGGTACCTGTCTTATACCCAAATGGACTTTGCTATTTTCAAGTTTTGGTAAAGTTCATTTTATGTATAAAATAATTTGTGTCTCATGAAAAGGAACCTAAAGCAACACACATACCACACCTATTCAATTAGCATGTACCCTGAACAAATCAATCAGAGACTTAACCTTTCATTTTCTTTTTTTCAGGTTCCCCAGGAATCGTAAATTGTATATGCAAAAGGAGAAGACTCAAATTAGACTGTGCAGATATGAAGGCTGATTTGAGTCTTCCCTGCCTATCTGCATGTCTTAAGGCACCTTTTTACTGGGACACAGTCACAAATCAAACATGAAATTTTTAAAAAATAAAATTTGGACAAGACTCTCACTAGTCCACTAATGTTTGATAAAATTGTTGGCAAAAACCATAGACCCTGATCTGACTGCTAGGAGCAGTCTGATCAGGGTCTGTGCTGTTTACTCAATTATTCCTGTCAAAGCATTCAAGACAAATGAGCCACATCATGTGACTTCCAACAAAGTTGCAATTTCGTCATGTGATATTAAGATCATTCTTCTGTTCCACACATCAGAGACCTCACTATTGGCTCTATGGCTTGGGTCACTTCCATAGAAGGCTGATTTGATAAGCCAAGGCTCTGATCAGACTGCACTTAAGTATAGTCTGATCACAGTTATTGCTTGTCACTAATGCCACATTGCTGGAAGTCATATGATTGGCTGAAATATTGTTGACTTGCCTTATTCAAATCCTGCTTGAGAGCATCACAAAGCTTGTCTCTGTTTTCATCAAACAGTGTTAACATGGCCGCCAACTGCTGCCTTCGCCAGTCCATGGACTTTGTGCGGCCAGACAGGAAAACCCGCCGCAACCCTGTCACCATCTTTAAAAAAAATCAAGAAAGATTAAACAAGCCTCACTCAGCCACAATTCAAGACAAAACCTGTCTGCATTCATGATAGCTTGCCTGACAGGGCCTTGCCCATCACATAAAAGAAAAAACTTTGTCGTAAAAATTTAAGGTGTGCCACACTGTGGCGACCATGCCAATGCCGACGTCAGGGTGACAATAATAGCTCCCTGTACTTTCATACCAGGCGAGCTAAAAAAAGGTGTTTAATGGAATTTGTGAAAAAGTAATACTCAAGTCTGCATGTGTATTAGCGAAGTCTGATTACAGCCCTCCTTATTTTCAACAATAATCTACAAAACCAATAAAGTGCCCTGTTTTTCCACTTTTTTTTCAAAAGGTTGTGACTTCTTATCCAGTTCCCTTAATGACAAAGCCCTTCCAATATAAAGCCTACTCTTAATAGAAAGAATTTGCTTTTAGTGAGCCAATTCTTCCTTATAAGAGCCAACCCGTATTTTGAAGGAAGGCAAAAATGAAAATGGCAAAACATGCCTCCTCGACTGGAAGGTTTAACCCTATTGCACTCAGAATGGAGTTTTAAGGAGACTCTAAGGCTGTTTTGAGTGAAACAGAATTAATCTCTTGACCATACCAAGGAGGTCAATCCTCAAAAGCCTCAGCAGAGGAAATTAGCAAAGGAGGAAGTGTGTTCCAAATAAGGGAAGAAGGAAGCCTGTCTGAATATCTAATTGTGCCTGTGACAGAGCTACAGATAATCAGGGATACTTCAGAGAGAATCTATCTATCTATCTATCTATCTATCTATCTATCTATCTATCTATCTATCTATCTATCTATCTAACTATCTATCTATCTCTTCACACTGCCATACGCCCTCAAGGACATTCTAGGCAGGTTTCTTGATGACAACATATATTGTGACCCCTCATTAGTACCGTCTCAAACAGACGGCAAAAATTCTTTGAGACGGTAAAAAATTCCATTTTGCATAACGAGGGCTCAGTGCAAGACTGGTCTAACTCACTATTTTTCACAAATTCACTTTTTTGCAGTTTTGAAAACTTGATGGTCAAATACACATTCTCTGAAAATATTAAGATTCATGTTTTTTGCAAAAAAAAGCTTTTATTCTTAATTCAAAAATAGTCATGGAGCCAAATCTTTAGTGCAAGACTAGTCTAACTACAATGAAGTGAATTTGATTTTAAAGAGCATACTATGGATAAATGGCTAAGTTTTCAGTTTTATAAATTTAGATACAAGTTTTTATAGTCTTTAACCGTTTATAGGTCTAGGTACAGTGTTTTCTTAATACTTTAGTAAACCGTTTTTCGGTAGTAAAACATGGAATCTTTTCATTTCAAAATATTTTCCTTTTTTTTCTTAGTGCAAGACTAGTCTATCTTGAGATAGACTAGTATTGTGCGAAGAAAAAGTGGATCTTAAGTTAGACTAGTTTTGCACTTACGAAAAAAAAGTTATATAAATTGTCCTTTTAAAATGTTTAAAGTTGTTAAATAGCTATTTCACAGATCATGCTTATTAAGTTTTTGCCTTCAAACTGTAAAAATTGTTAAAATTTGTTTTATAATGCACTTATATTTTGCATTTGAAAAAAAAGTCTATCTCAAGTTAGACTCGTCTTGCACTAAACTTTTCAGCGCAAAAGTAGTCTAAGTCACAAAACAAGAGGGCCATGAGGCCCTGAACCGCTCACCTGAGTTAACAATATGACCATAAATCTCATCTAAGCTAATGTAAGCTTGTGTGAGCAGGTTGCCATTTTGAATCAGGGATCAAAGGTTTATATTTTGGCCAGAAGGCAAGTTTAGTCATGTGACCTAATTAATGTCTGACTACAATAGGATACTGAATACAGGCCGGATATCTAAAACAGGATGGATGATTTTGTGGTGCTTCAGTGGTGTTGTCTGACACCCCAGGAATCTCAAGGTGTTGCAATACGTTGTTTCTGTCAAGTCCTCATCTCTGATTCATCATAGGCCTTATCTGTGATTTGTGTCTTGCCTGTGATTATTTATTGATTCATGCGGATCAAACAGCTAACTAAATGTTCTGAACTATTGCAGATGCAGAGGGTCAGGGTTTCAATCCAGTTTAAGCCCAGCATTAATCTTTAACAAGTAAGTAAGTAAGTAAGTAAAGTCTTTATTTAGTGAGGGTGACAACATTTAGCACATACATATATAAAATAAATGCAGGATGGATGATTTTGTGGTGCTTCAGTGGTGTTGTCTGACACCCCAGGAATCTCAAGGTGTTGCAATACGTTGTTTCTGTCAAGTCCTCATCTCTGATTCATCATAGGCCTTATCTGTGATTTGTGTCTTGCCTGTGATTATTTATTGATTCATGCGGATCAAACAGCTAACTAAATGTTCTGAACTATTGCAGATGCAGAGGGTCAGGGTTTCAATCCAGTTTAAGCCCAGCATTAATCTTTAACAAGTAAGTAAGTAAGTAAGTAAGTAAAGTCTTTATTTAGTGAGGGTGACAACATTTAGCACATACATATATAAAATAAATGTAAAAGCTAATCTTCCATGAGGCCCTCAATATAAATGTACATGTATATACAAGATGAACACCTAACTACAAATAAACAAACAAGTCAGTTATATATACAATAGGACAGGTATAATATATGAATATATGAGGTCTGAATGTACTAACACCCAGTTCAATCATCATTTCAAAGGGATGAGAAGCAACAGATCAAATGAAGCACTGGCAAACCTCACCACCTTAAATCTCAAACATGCACTCCACCACAACAAGTACTTCTGTACTTTTGAAGAGATTGTTTGAAATTGTCAAAATATGAGAGTTCTGAGTCAAAGGTCAAAGAATGACCTTGACCTCTTGTACTCATAAATCTTCATGTACTCATTAGGATGAATTTATAAATCTTCAATAGATTCCATGAAATCTTAAGTTCTAGCATTTTCCCATATAAAAGCACCAGAAAGCAAATTTGACCTTGCAGTAAAAAAGGTCAAGGTCAACCCAAGGTCATAATTTGAACAATCTTGGTAGTACTCGTGTACCCAATGCTACATACCAAGTTTCAAGGCCATCGGCCTATTGGTTCTAGAGAAGAAGATTTTTTTAGGTTTCTACCATATATCGCCATGGCGGCCATGTTGGTCATGTGACCCAAACAGTTTGAACAGCTTTTCAATTCCTAAGGTCCCAGAAGGCTCTATGTGAAATTTGGTTACAATCGGCCCAGCAGTTTCAGAGGAGAAGTCATTTGAAAGTGTGGATGGACGACGGACGGATGGACGACGGACAACGAACCTTACCATCCTATAAGCTCCCCCGTAGTCGCTGGCTAAGGTGAGGTAAAAATGACCTTGACCTCTTGTACTCATAAATCTTCATGTAGTCATTAAGATGACTGTATGTACCAATTTTTAGGCCAAAATCTTCAAAAGTTTCCAAGATATCTTATGTTGCAGCATTTTGCCTCATAAAAGCATAAGGAAGCAAATTTGACCTTACCATAAAAAAGGTCAAGGTCAACCCAAGGTCATAATTTGAACAATCTTGGTAGTACTCGTGTACCCGATGCTACATACCAAGTTTCAAGGCCATTGGCCTATTGGTTCTGGAGAAGAAGATTTTTTCAGGTTTTTACCATATATGGGCATGGCGGCCATGTTGGTCATGTGACCAGGACCGTTTGAACAATTTTTCGTTCCTAAGGTCCCAGAAGGCTCTATGTGAAATTTGGTTACAATCGGCCCAGCAGTTTCAGAGGAGAAGTCATTTGAAAGTGTGGATGGACAACGGACGGATGGACGACGGACGACGGAGCCTTACCATCCTATAAGCTCCCCCGTAGTCGCTGGCTAAGGTGAGGTAAAAATGACCTTGACCTCTTGTACTCATAAATCTTCATGTAGTCATTAAGATGACTGTATGTACCAATTTTTAGGCCAAAATCTTCAACAGTTTCCAAGATATCTTATGTTGCAGCATTTTGCCACATAAAAGCATAAGGAAGCAAATTTGACGTTACCATAAAAAAGAACAAGGTCAACCCAAGGTCATAATTTGAACAATCTTGGTAGGACTCGTGTACCCGATGCTACATACCAAGTTTCAAGGCCATTGGCCTATTGGTTCTGGAGAAGAAGATTTTTTCAGGTTTTTACCATATATGGGCATGGCGGCCATGTTGGTCATGTGACCAGGACCGTTTGAACAATTTTTCGTTCCTAAGGTCCCAAAAGGCTCTATATGAAATTTGGTTACAATCGGCCCAGCGGTTTCAGAGGAGAAGTTTGAAATTGTCAAAATATGAGAGTTCTGGGTCAAAGGTCAAAGAATGACCTTGACCTCTTGTACTCATAAATCTTCATGTAGTAGTATCAATTTTTAGGACAAAATCTTCAACAGTTTCCAAGATATCTTATGATGCAGCATTTTGCCACATAAAAGCATAAGGAAGCAAATTTGACCTTACCATAAAAAAGGTCAAGGTCAACCCAAGGTCATAATTTGAACAATCTTGGTAGTACTCGTGTACCCGATGCTACATACTAAGTTTCAAGGCCATCGGCCTATTGGTTCTGGAGAAGAAGATTTTTTAAGGTTTTTACCATATATGGGCATGGCAGCCATGTTGGTCATGTGACCAGGACCGTTTGGACAATTTTTCGTTCCTAAGGTCCCAAAAGGCTCTGTATGAAATTTGGTTACAATCGGCCCAGGGGTTTCAGAGGAGAAGTTTGAAATTGTCAAAATATGAGAGTTCTGGGTCAAAGGTCAAAGAATGACCTTGACCTCTTGTACTCATAAATCTTCATGTAGTCATTAAGATGACTGTATGTACCAATTTTTAGGCCAAAATCTTCAACAGTTTCCAAGATATCTTATGTTGTAGCAACCTGCCATATAAAACCATAAGGAAGCAAATTTGACCTTACCGTAAAAAAGGTCAAGGTCAACCCAAGGTCATAATTTGAACAATCTTGGTAGTACTCGCGTACCCGATGCTACATACCAAGTTTCAAGGCCATCGGCCTGTTGGTTCTGGAGAAGAAGATTTTTTCAGGTTTTTACCATATATGGGCATGGCGGCCATGTTGGTCATGTGATCAGAACCGTTTGAACATCTTTTCGTTCCTAAGGTCCCAGGAGGCTCTATATGAAATTTGGTTACAATCGGCCCAGCGGTTTCAGAGGAGAAGTCGTTTGAAATTGTGGACGGACGGACGGACGGACGACGGACGGACGACGGAGCCTTACCATCCTATAAGCTCCCCCGGAGCCGCTGGCTCAGGTGAGCTAAAAATAATTTAACAAAAATAAATTAATAAAATTTAATAATGTAAGCATTTCTTCCCATATTTTATGTAAATGTGTCAAATGTCATATTAATATTTTGTTTATGTACTGTAATAATCAGTTTTTTGCTTCTCCTGAAAAGTTTTAAAATATGGAGTTAGACTAGTCTTGCACTAAGCCCTCGACAATTACTTGATGAAACTTTAGACATCTATTTGCCTTTTTATAAATAGCGAGATTTGTGAAATGGCAAATAATTTTTTGATCTACAAATTATGTCATTTTGACAATTTCCTTGACTTGTTTCACTAAAAATGTATGCTACTATAGCCCGGACGCGATAAGTTGGCAATGTTATTGTTTTGTGTTTATTTTGATTTGGTGACTGATTGGCTATATAGCAGAGTTCAGCTTATCCAACTCACAGGAATGAAAGAATAAATTTGAATAATTTTGTTACTATCAATTTTGTTATCAATGATATTCTTAAACTAGAGACAGTTCCTGTCTTTAAGCTTTCAAAAAGTGTCATTTAGATAAATAAGAACTGCCAGTTAACCGTAATGTGCCATTATGACCATAGATCAAGAAGTTACATGAACTGCACCGTAAAGATAGTACAGGTACTGTTGACATTAAAAATGTAAACAAAACATTGCCACTATAGCGCGACCAACCTATATAACTATTATTTTTATTTTATTTTGACAAGTATATCTGGGCAATATCCTGTTATTTGGCCCAGACAGAATAAATCGCATGTAAAGGGAGGTAATAAATTGCAAATTAGGTCTAAAATATGCAAATTTGCTTTAGTGAGTAAAATTCTATCTATCTATCTATCTATCTATCTATCTATCTATCTCCATATACTGCATCAAGCCCTCGCGGACAAGCCGGACATTCTAGGCAGGTACGCGCGTCAAGCAAGAAACAGGCAGAAAATTAATCTGGAAAAGAACAGTAAAAGTAAAAATAGTGCAGGGGATAAAAGATGATAGGTTAAAATAGAGTAGTGAGTTAAAATCAGATTAAAAACAACTACCTCTGGATCTAAGGCCTTGAGTGTTGCAGTCTACCAACCGCATCCTTGAATGCTTCTAGGGTTGGTAGGCGTACAACATACTCAGGAAGGGCATTCCACTAGACAACTGCCAATGGATAAAAAGAATATTTGTATAAATCTCTGGACGTATGAATCTGCCTGAAGGGCATCGAGTGGCAGTACCGGGATTTTCTATTTGACGGTTGGATATAATCAGGAAGAGGTACTGCCACAAGGCCATATACAATCTTATAGAATAAACAAAGACGCGTGTCTGCCCGTCACTGTTCTAGGGTCCGCCAACCTAAATTTTGTAACATGGCTGTCATGCTTGACCGGTAATCGTATTCTATGTCAAACAAATCCAGAGGGTGGGTATCGTGGGAGGAGGTGGAAATATAGGCAGGTCAACAAATAACAGGAATATGCCTATATATAAATATTATGTAGTATTACCTTTGCCACAGTGTGAATAATACTGATAGGGTCACTGAAACTGGTCACTCGAGGATACTGTCCGGATTCTCCATGTGTCCGGACTAACACGTTACAATTTTACTCTTAATTTATGTTGTTCGACATACATTTGTAGTGGTGCGCCATGTCTGACGGATTATCCATTGCGGTCAGTTACTGGTCGATTTGGTTCGGCATTTAGATGGCGCTAATTTCGCTGCACGTGACTGCAGAAGCGCTCTCTTACTTACCTTGACGTCGTAGCGGGAAGACAGGCTTTCTATCTCTGGAGCTCCAGATGAGAATTCTACCGGCTGAGACAAGTTTGTGGCTCTGTTCCATACAGTATAAAGTAATGGGTGAGTTTTACTTTAATGGTGGCAGCTGAACAGAACTTCCAACGCTTCTGAGAGGGAGAATTTACTAGAAAGTCTCAACCGAAAAATTTGCTACCTCGTGGCCCGGACCAGCATGCGTTTTCAGACTTGATAATTCTAATAACTGTATGGTTTTTCCAAAGGTTTACTGTCATTTTTAGAATTATTCAGCACTGTCTGTGACATAATTTCTTCAATATTGTTTGGCATTAATGAAATTAAAAATTTTCGGCTGAACAAAATTGCGCACGTGCACACGTGGCGGCCATTTTGGAAAAAGACAGCTAAGCTTACTTTTTCATTTAATTGGCTATTCCTGCAACTGTTTACAGCTTAATACCCCAGTTTACGAGTTAAATTTCTTTCAAAGGAAGAAAAAAATGTATTTCATTAAAATTTCCTCATTTTAACAGACAGTTTTTGTTTGTATAAAATACATGTTTGCAGACGTGCATTCGGTTTCATAGCATAAGTCAAAGACTTGCGCTAATATTGAAACGTGTTTCGAATGAAATACATATTCAGAGGGGTATAAACCGGTTTTGAAGCTCGTGTTAGTCAAAGACGTGTACACCAGCCATAAACGTGGTTTGAAAACAGTTTTGACGTCATTGTAAGTGAGCAGCCGTTTTGTTGCAGGTAAAAAGAAATAAATTATAAAATTTATTCTTGTGTATTTACTTTGCGACAAAATGTCATCAGACATGCAAAACCCAATTCGTGTGAATTTTGCGACGGTTGAAGATCTCCAACGCATTCCACACATTGGTCCAAAGGTTGCATGTACATTGATTGCATTGCGAGAAAGTCAAGGCAATCTGACCCTAGAAACATTGCAGACGTTTCTCCGAGCAAAGTTTGATGAGGAAACGTTGGCAGTGTTAGATTTTTCTCGCAATGTAGGCTTGCCTATTGTACCAGCGCAATATGGGTTGGAAGAAAGGGAGGAACCTAGGGTGGAGGAAAGGGAGGAACCTAGGGTGGAGGAAAGGCAAAGACCTGTTTCACCAGCCCGAAGTGTTTATGAGGACTCCTTTGACGTAAATCCTTCAACCACTGCAAAGAAAGAGGTAATTGAACAAAGGGCACCCATGTTTGCAGAAAGGCCTCCCATGTATGAACAAAGGCCACCCATGTTTGAAAGGTGGGAAAATTTTAGACAACAGTTTTCCCCAATGACCAGCATGCATGACCAGAAACCGTCTCTTCCTGCTGAAAGGGGCGGTGACCCGTCATGTGATAGGCCCAATCCTAGTTCCTCTGTCCAAAGGACTGAGGAATATAAAGTTCCGAGGCCGACAAAGTTTGCCAAAGAACTGTATCGTAAGAGTTCGAAGAGGGAGAAAAGGGTAGGGAAACTGGAAAAGAGCAAACATCATAAAAAGAGTGCAAAGCACAAGAAAAGAGCTCACAGAGATTCTAGCTCTTCATCCTCTTTCTCGTCTAGTGACAATGCAAAGAAAGAGGGAGAGATGGGGAAGCTGGAAAAAAAGTAGGCATGGTAAGGCTGGAAAGCACAAGAAAAAAGTTCAGAGATATTCCAGCTCTTCTTCCGAAGACCGTGAGTACATTGAGAAAGGGGCAAAGCCCAAGAAAAAGACTAAGAAAAGAAAGTCTAGAGATGAGTCTTCCAGTTCCCCTAGCTCTTCTGATTCTTCTAGCTCTAGTACAGACTCTGATGATGAGTTTAACATCCGTGCAAAGCACCGTTCTCATCATAGGAAGTCTAAGAAAAAGAGTGGGGCTGCAATTCTGAGATTATTGCCTAAAAATCTCAGTTATGACGGGAAAACAAATTGGCTGGCATTCAAACAGAAGTTCACTCGTTATGCCACTGTATGTGAATGGACTTCCGATGAATGTTTGAATTGTTTATGCTGGTGCTTAGCTGACAAAGCAGCAGATTTCTATGCCATCTTGATGGAAAGAAACGAGCATCTGACATATCGACGTCTAATGAGTCGATTAGAAAAACATTTCGGTGTCAAGGAATTGGCGGAAACTGCTCAGGCAAGGTTTCGGCAGGCAACCCAGGAACCAGGGGAATCACTTGAAGACTGGGCTGATAGGATATTGACACTGGCAACTAAGGCATTTAAGATGTTGCCAGAGCAGTATTCTAGCAAGCAGGCTGTCGTTAGATTATGTGAAGGTCTACTCGACAGAGAAGCTGGGTTGCGTGTTGGAATGGATAAGCCTGCTACAATAGAGCAAGCCATCAATAGTATAAGGTGGTATCAACACCTGCATCAGTCCGTTTATGGAAAATCCAGTAAACGGAAACAGGATGAAGTTTTTGAGATGGTTGTTCAAGGGACAAACGTCCAGAATGAGAGTTCTGATGAGCAAAGTTCATCAAGAATCACAGATCTTGAAGCAGCCATGATAAAGCTTCAGAAAAGTTTTGATGCAATGTCATCAAAGTTCTGACCATAGGAGCAGAACTACAGCTCCAAAATGGGGAAGAAAAATGGTGGTATATGGCAGTTTTGCCCTGACTCATGAACAGAAAATACTGTACTACGCCTAAAGTCTCCATAGTCCTATCAGCGGTAAAAACGACTAAATTCAAATCAGTGTAAAAAGCTGTTCAACCTTCACCTTTGATAATAAAATGCGGGTTAGTGTGCATATATTGAGTTATATAACAAGCAAAAAGTAGAGAAAACAAGTTTTTGAAAAATAACAAATCGCTCGCAAAATCAAATTTCCTGGTCTGGTTTCCCGTCTGGCGGTGCTATATAAACACAGGCTGGATACTGATTGGGACTCCACACCTGTACATTGTATTTATACCATTTTATGAAATCGAAAGTAGGTCATTTTAGTTGCCAACTACAATGACCCAAATAAGTTTTCAAACCCTTTTTATGCGAAGCTGAAGGATGTTTTATTTGTTTAAAGCTGGCTAATCACGGTCATTTACAATGATGAAACTATAGTAAAAAGCTTGCAGCGATTCCTCATGATAAAATTTTTCATGCTGATAGAGCAGTGGAGCCTTTAAGGAGCTGCTGGCAACAGTACGGCTTACTAGACAATGCAGGTACTGTTGCTGGGTAGGCTGTTTACGGTACGTACAGATCATTGTTGTCTAACTGGGCTATTACGGTTAAGACCTACAAGGGCAGTTGGTCAGGTGGATAGTGAAACATCGACCTGTGTAACCATGGATATGCTAATGCAATGTCTAGAATACCGGTGTCTAGAGAGCATTGTAATGCATATGGTCTAAGGGTAAAACCCTGTAATCTGCCGTGTGGGGGTGTGAATTCTGCATAAAGGCCGATAAAAATGGGGGTTCCTTTTCCAGGGAGGTGGAAGGTTCAGTAACAAAGGCATCTCCAATGTTGCGGATCATTATCATGATCAATGAACAAAGGATGATGTAACTGGGGAATGTTTAATTGGTATGGAAGAAAATGTTCAGTTCTTAAAATCCTGGGGAATGTAGTATAAGTACAATCGAATTGGAACAGGGGGGCACTCCTGGGGCACGGGGTCATACCAGAAAATGTCAGGGAAAACCTGGGGTATTGAAAAACTTGTAGATATGAATCGGGTAACTCCTGATGGGTGGATTAAAGATACCATGGGAAATGTTCAGATTAATTCTGGGGATTGTGATGAAAGTCAGACTGGATACAATCTGGAAATATTTTGGGACTATGAAAAGGGGTATCTTAGAATATGATCAGGTAGAACCTGGGGTATGTCGTGGAGGGGTATTTCCCAGAGGCCTGAGGTATTGCAGGGAGTAAGTAATAGCCAGTTAGAAACTCAGCTACAGCAACAAAGTTGTTCGTTAGCTGTTAGAGTCAGGATAACAGTGTTCTCCCCAGAAATTTCAGAAGTCATGTCACTTTAAGCACAAAAATCAGATTTTGACTTGTTGATCAATTTTTCAAGAAAACCCTTAAAATAGCCATGTTTTGTCAAAATTAGTCTAAATTTACATTATAATTAATTTGTTGTAAGCCTTAATGCATTTAAAAACTTTACTGGCTAAAAAAATGAAAATAATAGCACTTTAATAAAATTTCTTTGGAATTTAGGCATGTTGCAACGGTAATTTGAAGAAGGCATGTTGCAAGCGACGTGCCTTAATGGTCTGGGGAGATCCCTGGGAGAAATAAGTCCATATAGATAAACTCACGTTGGATGGGTTGGCAGACATCGAGATCAGCCTTGGAGTAACTGAAGAACCATCACGCTGGGTTTCTCATTGGAAGATTTAAGAGAAGGGCAAACTGAAGATGGAAATCTGCATATACTTGACCGGATGAAAAGCGCTAGTAAACCTGAAGAGGGAGCTCTGTTTCTTGCAGGCCCTGCGGCAAAGTCGTACAGGCTTAACAGGGAGCAATTTCTCCTGATTGATGAGGACCTATATAACTCGGAAAGCCACCGACGAGAAGGACCTGGTCATGCCAACAAGTTTGTGAGACGAAGCCATCCAGTTAAGTCATTGCATATACCATCTGCAGGACATAAGGGAGATGCTGAGTGGCCAGAACCAAAGAGAAATTCTGTTGATAGGTCACCCACGCAGAGAGTCCATATTGACCTGGAACCATTGCCAAAACGCCCAGAGGAAATGAAAACATACTATGATGGTAGATCAGTTCACTAAATGGGTAGAATGTATACCACCCCCATCGCAAACTGCTGAAGTAACAGCCCAAGCAGCTGTTGACCATTTTTTCTTGTGTAATGCCCTTGAGATCCATGAATCACAGATTACGATATATAGGCCGTACTGGAAGATTCCGTCCTTGAGATCCATGAATCACGGATTACGACATAAAGGCCATACGGGAAAGGCCAGGCAGAAAGGGATCTACTATGAAGGGAAGGGACAGATTACACCCCACGGTCAGCTACGATACCACTTACAGCTACCTCTGCATGTCAGATGTATCAAGAACCCGAGTCAGCTGTGATACACCTGATAGCTTCTTCTGCATGTCAGATGTATCAAGAAGCCCGAGTCAACTGTGATACACCTGATAGCTTCTTCTGCACGTCAGATGTATCCAGAAGTCACACCCTACAGTCAGCTACGATACAACTGATAGCTTCTTCTGCATGTCAGATGTATCAGGAACCGCCAGTCAGCTACGATAACCAATAGCGCCTTCTGCATGTCAGATGTTTATTGAATATTCTATGACACGCTGCCAACATCAGCTAAACACTGGGAGCTTCACTGCATACCAGGTGTTCTACTGATACTGAGAACGTTCGAGAAGTCGTCGGATCTTTCTTCATAAAATGGGGAGGAGTGTAGTGGTGCGCCATGTCCGACGGATTATCCATTGCGGTCAGTTACTGGTCGATTTGGTTCGGCATTTAGATGGCGCTAATTTCGCTGCACGTGACTGCAGAAGCGCTCTCTTACTTACCTTGACGTCGTAGCGGGAAGACAGGCTTTCTATCTCTGGAGCTCCAGATGAGAATTCTACCGGCTGAGACAAGTTTGCGGCTCTGTTCCATACAGTATAAAGTAATGGGTGAGTTTTACTTTACATTCAAAGAACGTAAATCGTCAGATTTGAATAAATCTATATAAGAATACTATAACTTACCTCTGTATAGTTTGCCATTTCTAAAGTAAGGAGACAAGACCCTTTTTTCGACTGTCAGCGATAACTGAAAGGTCAGGAAACAGGCTGCTGAGGGCAAAGTCCGTTGCATCCGATTTTGATGGCAACTATTCGTATAAACGCACGATGACCATGCTAACAGCTGAACAATAACACGTCCGTCATAGGTAACCTATGCAATCGCCAGTGAATATGTTATAGTTATTGTTATAATAATAATAACAGTAATAAATATAACAATAAAACATTAATTCGTAAAGGTTGTTCTTTTTTCATTAATTGTTCTAAATTGCTCCCTAAAACTGATATAAAAAACAGTTTCTTAACAAGACCATGATCAAGGTCCTGTATCGCCCCCTTGACACGGGCGTAGCTGCCTATATGCAAATACGCAGGTGCGTACTGAAATTTTGTCAAATTGACAAAATTTTAACACACATCTGCGCATTTTCATGTTGAAATGTTGTTAATTGGGCATAATATGAATATTACTGTCAACAGACACGAAAATTTGAAATATATTAGCGGCTTAACCCCCTATTATTGCCCTCAACAACCCCTGTCATTGCCCTCAATGAGCATAAAGCATGATTGTGCGCACTGTGTAATTGTCCCTAGCTACGCCCCTGCTTGAGCCTCTACTTCAACAACAGATATTTAGTAAGACTGATCTAAACTTAGGCTTTTTATTTGTTAATTTCACTGAAACTACCAGCGTAATTCCAATTTTCAGTTTACCCACTGAAATTTAATGGCAATTTCAAGTTCTCATATTAGTCAAGTACTAGACTGATATATCTACCAAAAGCATTTTTTTGTTTTGTTTTATTTATTTATTTATTTATTTATTTTTTATTTTATTTTTTTTTTATTTTTTTTTTTCGTAAGAGGCTCATGCTGTGAACATTTCAACTTACCTAATCTTATGACTTTTTAGGAGTTGATGGTTTAATATTTTGCCATTTTCATCTTTTTTATTATTTTTTTCTCTCTTGCTATACCCAGATAGCAACCAAACCAAATTAAAATGTTGCTCCCAAAGGCATATATCTGATGCAGGATTACGTATCTATGAAAAAGTTCTGAAACAGAATTGTCAACGTCTGCAATGCAGAAAAATGCAGCACAGCAAATGAAAGTACTGAAACGAATTGGGAACCGCCTGAGCAGAATCATCAAATTGTCATTCTTTCAGGCTTTCATTTTTCTGTCCACTAGTTTGGCATTTTCGTTCAAAGGGGAACACAAAAAAGATGAAAAAGATACAAGAAAGAGCTGTTCGTTTTTTTATAACGGTTTTATAATTTCTTATGAAGAGCTCTTTAAGTTAATTTACACACTTTAAGGAGAATGAGAACAACGGCCAATGAGGTTTTTAAGATTTTATAGTTTGTGCTAATCTTATCTGATCTTGCACAGAAAAGGGAACATCCATACAATCTTAGGTATTTTAATATTTTGCAGGCTCCATCAGTGCGCACATGTACTGTCGGAAAGAGTTCTTTTAGGTATGCTGCATCAGTGCTATGGAACTTAATTGCACCTTGATGATTTTATGGAATGTATATATTTTAACCAGCTTCCAGGTCTGGAAGAAAATGTAACTGTATAGTTTGTAAATCGGAGCACGACTCTTTAGCAGAAGGCAAACAAGGTTGAATCAACCTTGATTCAACTTCTTGAAGTTGAATCAAGGTTGATTCAACCTTGTGTGCCCAGTGGGCTTAGCACTGTCCATGCCGTTTTGTGTCTTATTTGTCTTGAGATTTAGTCTTTAATTTTAATGTATTTGATTTTTATTGCTTTTAACCTGTGCTTGTACTCTATCTGTGCTGAACTTTTTTTGTATGTAGTTAAATTTGTTCTAAGTGAAATTACACCGATGCATTGGATGGGGTCGGGTTCTCTCCACATTGATTGGATGGTGGGTGGAGCTTGACGTCTAGCGATGGGGTTGCCACTTGCGAAGCACCGCCCTCTAATGCAGTGTTTGATAGACCCATATTATGAAGCCTGCTCTATCCAGGCATATCAACTTTGGATTGTGCTTTTACTGTATATATATATATATATATATATATATATATATATATATATATATATATATATATATATATATATATATATGGTAGGATTAAATCATTTGATTCATATGATTTAATCCTACCATATACTTATTTCAATCATTTTGAATCCATTTGTTGGATCCAGTGCTACCGGGAAGATTCTTGTTTGATGTTTGTCTCATTTCTCCCTATATATATATATATATATATATATATATATATATATATATATATATATATATATATATATATATATATATATTTCTCTTACTTTGTGCTTATCTTTTAAAAGATGTAGCATATATTTGTAATCGATATTTTTTATGTTTTGTTGCAATAATTGATTTGCTGTAGTTGGGATGTGGCTCTCCTCACACTGATTTGTGGATGTTGTGGAACTTGATGGTTCGAAATTGAGCTGCCCAGGGGCGTAGCTAGGTGTAATTACACAGTACGCACAATCATGTTTTATAATCATTAAGGGCAATAATAGGGGGCTAAGCCGCCGAGATATTTCAAATGTTCGTGTCTGTTGCCAGTTAGTACACGTATTAAAATCATGCCCAACAAACAACATTTGAGCATGAAAATACACAGGTGTGTGTTGAAATTTTGTCAATTTGACAAAATTTCAATACGCACCTGCGTATTTGCGTATACGTAGCTACGCCCTTGCTGCCACTTGGGAAGCACTGCCCTCCAGTGCAGTGTTTTGATGGATCCCTAAATTGAGCGTCAGGGTAAATGATATGGAATCTGCAAGTTATAGAAGCTTGGCGCCTGTCCACCAGTCTTTGGTCAGGCCGGTCGTGTAACAGTTATTGGGTTTCTTTTATTTTGGCTTTAGACTGCACCAACTTCTGTTTATCATAGTTTGTGATGCGTTTATGTCTCGCTGAGAAGCTAGGAAGGCCCTATGCCGACCAAACAACTGCTTGTTTTCGGAGCTGCATAAGAACTGTGAGAAATCCATTTAAATCCCAATAGCTTCGCTGCTGACCGTTCCTGGGTGATTTTTCTATTGCAGAACTCTTTGTTGAGCTGGGTATGTCCGTTATCGAGATTGTGCTGTTCTGTTCTGTTGTTTGTCTTCCATCAGTGCTTTAGGTGGGTTGTTGTAGAGGCATTTCCCGAGTTTGTATTCCAGTAAAAATACTAAAAAAAAAAAAACTGAAAAATATTCCGTAAAATTTTACGGCGGAATCCTGGCAACTTGTTTCCAGCCGATTACCGTAATATTTACGGACAGAACCGTAATTTTTATAATACAGCAGGGCGCTAGGATACGTTTTCTTTATTGCTTTAGTACCGACACAATTCTATGATATTTGGTACACACCTGCGCAGCAGCTTACATGGAAGAACTCTCAGAGGAAATTTGCCGACAAAAGTATACGCCCCAGCTGTATGTGAATTACAAGTTTGTTGTTCTGTTCTGTTTCAATTCTCGTAAGACGTTCCCCAATTTTCAGTTCAGTTCAATTCTAACGACGTTCCCCAAGTGACTCAGCGGTACGTAACCTCAGTTGCACGCACTTGGCGCCGTGTGTCCGTCCAAGACTTTCCCAAGTGGAATTTAGTCATTATTATTTATCTGCAGGGATTATGATTTTGTGGTGCACTGGTGTCAAATTATAAATATGTATTTTTTAGCAATTCTAAATATTTTTGTTTTGTTGTTATTGATGCCGCATCAATATCAAATTTCAATGTAAAATTCAAGTATGTCTACGTCTTTCTTCAACTGCAGTTTCGTCTTTCTGAAATTAACAACATTATTGTTCATTTTCGCCAGTATATGTCGAGATTTATTTTACGACCAACCCGTAATGAACAGTAAAATGACTTACAGTGCTAAAACCGTTGATATTTACAGATTCATTCAATGAATGACAGTTACGGTAATTACACCCGGAAAAAATACCGTAAAATTTAAGTTAAATTTTACGGTAATTTTTTTCCGGGTGTAATTACCGTGACTGTCCTAAAATTGAAAAATTGTTCAACAGAATAGTTATGCACCCAGAAGATGCAGATAGCAGCCCCGGATCCAGGGGGTGGGCTTTGGGGCTTGAGCCCCGCCACCTGGGCCTGGTTATATTAAAATATATGTTGTGACATCTCATTAGAATCGCCTCGCGGAGGCGATTCTAATGAGATATCACAACATATATTTCAAGCCAAAAAAGACATTAGCAAAACTTCTCATCATATGTCATATAGTTTCAAGCCCCGCTCCCACCCTCCCCCTCCCCCCTCCCATACATATATATCTCGGCACCTTCCAGCACCACCAGTTATCCAGAGCCCCACCAGTACGTGGTGGTCTGGATCCGGGCTTCGATAGAATGGCAAACATGATAGTCCCTGATCAGACTGGTCCCTTTGATCTGGGTCTGCGCTGTTTACTCAGACGCATATCTGTCCTGATACTTTGAAATTTCACGGTAATTTCTACAACTTATAGTGTATGATTTTCTCCGGTCTAGAACTTCAGGGACGAATCCAGGTTGGTTGGGAAGGGTATCACATGGTTTAGGTATTACACATATTGCAGCATAGGTAAGAGTATACATGTGCATCACCGTGAAGTTGCATCAATGTTGTCACAGCACTGTTACAAATTAATAATATTCCCAGTAACTTATGCTAACAAATTTTAAGGTGAATTGGGAAGCAACTGCCATTTTCAATTCTGCTTCCCTTTCAATGAGCATCGGGTTTTGGAGGAAGGAGTTTGATGCTCTTGGAGCAAAATGTTCCCTTTAAGAATGCATCTCAGTGTGGAAGGGATACATCGTCCAAGGAGATGAACAGGAAGTCACGGAAGGTGTTCGCCGATTTTGAGAAAATGACTCGTGAACAGCTTGAGTATTTTGGAAGATCATGAAAATGGTCGCTAAAATTTGATTGGAGGATTTTTGAGGACTAGCTCACACCGGGTAGGCGGCAATCCTGAACACTCGCAGCAATCACGAACGCAGGTAAAAAAAAATTTACGCGACTGTTTAGGATGAGTCGACAAAACTTCTTTTTTCAGCAGGAAGAATCAGTTAACAAATAAAGGTAACTAAATCACGACTTTTAGATATGTTCAAGGATATTCGTCACAAATTTTAGTTGTTGAATTCTTATTAAGTTGCTTGTAGTTTAGGCGTAAACGTAAAATCTGTGACTTTTAAACCCCCAAAACAACAAAATAGACCAAAATGTTCAAGTTTGCTACACATTTTGATCATTTTCATAATATACAGATAAAATTTAATGTTTTCTAGACAGACTGTGCGTATTCATTTGACTCTGTCTTGTACACAAACGAAGTTACATCGATTTGAAAACAATAGGGTAGAGAACGGCGGCAATCGAAAACGCTGTTCATGGCAATCGCCTAACGTCAAACAAATGTTTGAAAGGCAATCGATGAACATTTATAGCTTCTGCCGATTTTTAATTCAGATTTAGCCAAGAACCTGTAGAATGTGTTTTTTTTTTATTAATTTATTTCTTCCTACAAATGGCGCCAGGCATTAAACGTGCAACACATGTACACTTGGGATACATCTTACTATTGTGGAGCATGTTCTTTCCAAAAACTAATTAACTTCTGGAATCAACAGAATAAAGCAAACTTATTCAACCATCGATATTTTGACTCATTTCGCTAATACTCTTGTTTACGAAATAGATCAGCTCTAGCAATGAATTGTTGACTAATAATTCACTGTTTGGAGGTCAGTTGTAAAGTAGATCATATCACGAGCGCGGAGAGCGAGTGATATATCTACTTACAACAGGCCGACAAAGAGTGAATTATTATTCAACAATTCAATGCTAGCGCTGAACTATTTCGATTCTAACAATCAAAAACGCTGAAAAAATATTCTTTGCATTCAAATTCTCCCAACCTTCCTGCCAGCGCGTTCATGTTCCCGCTATTATTTTAACTGTATCTAAAATATATGTATGTTTTTGTGGCAATTTTAGATAGGAAAAGAGACGTTACACCGTCCAACGTCTCAAAACGTCACAAAATTACGTCAGTATTGCCAGTGACGTCGACAATTAGACTCACGCGCTCCGAAACAGTGAATTGTTGCAGAATAAAACACGGAAACTTACCATTGCTTCTATAGGCGCACTGTGTTAGAATATATGATACATGTAAATGTCCCTTGTAAGAACGTTGTTTTAAAACATAAACTATGGTGCTCATTATAATTGCCCCACTGAGACAATTTAATGAGAACCAACTATATATGCTTTAAGCAAAAATTATGATAACCAATGTTCAGTCTTACAAACCTCTACTTTCTATGTACGTTATAGGAAAGAAAACGAGGGGTAGTCAATAATGTAATGTACTGTTTGTTTTAAGTTTGAAATTCAAACTTAAGAGAGGCGTATCAGGCACCAGTAGAGACGCTGTGATTCAGCCACCGGTTGTCGTTCCTGAATATGTCCGAACTGAAAAACGTTGCTGTTTCCTGTCCACTGTACTGCGATAGAAATTTGTATATCTGCAAGAACATATGCTGTCTTTTTTTTCGTATTTCTCACTCTCTGCTGTGTGCTGTTCACTGTCTACTTTCTACTGCGTCCTGTCTACTGTTTACCTTCTTCTTCCTACAACCACATAAATTTTGTGCATGTGATGTGCATTAGTACGCAAATACATCCATAGCATTTGCCCATGTTCTTGCATATGCACAAATTCGATCTTGCAGTAGACCTTAAATAGACAGGAAGCAGTGACAGTTAACAGGACACAGTAGACAGTAAGACAGTAAAAATGGCATAAAAAGCATGGACTACCTGTGGTGTATGTTGACGAGCGTGTGTGCATGCAGGCATGTTTGAGTGCTTGATATTGGATAGCATAGGATTCGCCATTAAATTCTGAAGAATATCTTGCATTGCATTTGAATTTCATGTACGGTATGGTCCAGTATGGTACTGGCTATTATGTAGTTTGCCATTTGGCGAATCCTGTGCATGGTAAACGATTCCTATGCATGTAATTACCCAGCATGAGCTTGTAATTCGACGAATCCCATGCATGATATTTAAACTTCAATTCTGGTATTGCCAAGCATGGTTTTGCCAAGCATGGGATTTTTTTAAATATGCGAATCCCATGCACGGTATTGACCATTATCGCATTTGGTTTTGACAATTCCCATGCATGATATTGGCCAGAATCGTATTGGCTAGCACAAGTTTGCCATTCGACGAATCCCATGCATGGTATTTAATTAGCACTCCTCCCTAAGAATCAGGCAGGTCCTATAGAAAAGGTGACGAGTGACCTTTTTAAAATACCAAAAAATGTTTAGTGCATTTGTTTCTTTACGTTAAAAAAGTCGCAAAGGGAAAGTCACATCGTTGCCATGGCAACGGCCGATAGTAGTTTTTGCCTCCAGAAGCAGGATTTCTTCTCTTTTTTTGAAACATGAAAAATCATAATTTTGAAGACTATAAATCAGACCAATTTTAAATAGTCATATAAATTAATCTATTTGATGAGATCAAGTCGTGTATGAGCTTTTATAAGCATGCATCAAAAAGTAAATACAAACACACAGAATGTGTTTCCATGGTAAGCAACAGGAACAGTGTCAAGCAAGTTTTCTGCTGGCTGAAAACGAGGAATTTCCGTCTCAATCATCTCGCAACAGCAAAGCTGGGGCGCAAGGAGTGAGCATATGGTGCATACACTAGGATCTTGTGTTGGTAACGCAAAAACATAAAATAAAAGTTTTACAATGTTGCATTTTCCTGGTTTCCATGATGACCAAAGTGGCCATGGTAACGTAAATTAGGAACATTGTAAAACTTTTTATTTCCAATATGTGAAAAGCAAATATGAGTTATTTTGATTTTGTAGGAATACTGATATACACCTCTGCTAAAGAGAAATAATGTACTGCTAAAATGCTATATTTTTATGTACGGTTGCTTACAGTTTGACATTTTGGTTGCCATGGTAACGTAAATTTGGAACAAAGAATAAATTTTTGTTTTAAGCATTGGTAGACCAGATATGGGTTATCTATAATTTGTATGGATTCTTAGTATGCACCTTTGCTAAAGGTAGATAATTTGCTTTGAAAATGTTTTTAGATAAATTCACTGACGGTTCGGTGTTTCTATTACCATGGCAACGTCGATTTGGAACATTGTAATACTTTTTATTTCTTATATAAGTAAAACAGATGTTGATTAGCTGGACCTTGCATGAATTGTTTCTGCACACCATCAACAAATAGACATCATCAAATGCCAAAAAGCAAACGTTCAACCCAATGCCATGCTGTGCATTCAAATTCCATGTAAGGATTTTATCGAATGACGAAACTAAATCTAGCCAATACCTTGCTGAGTAATAACATGCATGTGATTTGAATACTGGTCTGCATGAGGTTTATCGACTGACAAACCCCATATTAACCAATAAAATACTGAGCAAAATACCATGCAGGCGGATTCGTCGAATGGTGAACTCTATGTATCCAATACCATGCTGGGCAATACTATGTATGAATTTCGAATACATAAATAATGAACCCCATGCTAGACTTGCTAGTTGACATCATGCTGTGCAATTTCATGAATGGGATTTGAATACCATTCTTGGTATCCATCGAATGGCAAATCCAATGCTACACAATACCATGGTGAGCAATATAATGCATAAGATTCAGATACCATGTATGAAATTTGTCGAATGGCGAACCTTAGGGTATATGTACCCGATAGCAAGCTGGACAATACCATGCATGGGATTCGAATACCTGCCAAGGTATTCGTTGATAAATGGCAAATCTCATGCTAGCAAATTGATTCATGGAATTCGTATATTGATCTACGTTGAGCCTGACAGCAGCAATAACAATAATCACAACAGCAACAATATATAGTTGGCTCTGTGTTATATTGGGGAACGATGGGTATTTAGAGCAATAATACATGTACTACGCTTCGTTGTGTTTTTCGAGAGTCTGATTTTGAAAATGACTTGAAAAAACGACAACAATAATTACAACATTCTCAACAACAAATCAATAACAAGAACAACAATTTCAGCGACAAAAACAAGCAAAAGGCTTTTACCCCTATAGAATATATTTGAATGTTTCCAGGCATAACTCTTCTTCAAGACATACATGGATTTCAGTGCCATCTCGTGTCTGTTAACAGAAACACTCAATCTTGACCGCGCATGTCATTAAATGAAAAATATTGCAGCATAGCTTTATCTAGAAACAGTTTGTTATACAGCTTCTTCGTCATCGATTGCCACGCCCTGCGTTAGTCGATTGCAACCGATTTTAGAAAACAGCGTTTTCGATTGCCAGAAGTTTTTACCCTTGCATTTTCATCCCCCTCCAAGTACGGTGAAAATTAAACGTAGAACATAGAACTTTTACAGGTGTTTAGGAAAGACATTCAAGTTTATCAGAAGGCTGTGTTTTATTTAATTTGACCTCGAATAATTTGGAATATAAGCCAGAAATCTGAATTTGCCAGTCTAAAATTTCATGGTCAAAATCACGCTATGTAATCACGTGACCAAACTGTACTACGACAGATGCTGCTTTGGTGACCGTACTGCTTAATTGTAAAGGAAAATGGTGGTCACGCGCTTCGTTGTGACGGTAAGCTGGTTTATTTCTTGTCTAATTACTTCAAAATTGAAATGATTTACATCGAGCAAGTGGTATCAGTGAATAATCTGCTTTGTACTTTGACAACTAATCTGTGAATACGGTATTTAAGCGACAATCTGAAGAAATCTGCATCGGCCATGTGCTTCAGTTTGTTGTCATCTCAAATTTTTGTGTTTTCACTCGATTTATTATATTATTTTTGAATGATCACATATGTATTATACATCATTTATACTGATGTTTTGTAAAAATACTGGTATTTATTACGTGAAAAAAAACAGGGGGCCGTTTTGCATATTTTGTTTAATGTACTGCTTTTTGTTGTGATGAACTGCTTTTTAGGTATTGCATTCCTTCAACTGTACTGCTTTTCGTAAAACGATGTATCACAGTTTAGGATTTCAGACTACCGTATCGGCCTGAAAATTAAAAAAAAAAGGGTCGAAGTACAGTCAAACTTGTCTTAAGGGGTCACCCAAATGAAAACTGGCTTCTTAAAACAAGTGACTCCTTAACACAGGTTCATTTTCACTGTAATTTGGTTCAAGAGACCAAGATAAGGTGGCTGCTAAATGCAAGTGGCCCCTTAATGGAGGTGACCACATAAGCAAGTTTGACTCTAACAGCGATGCGCCTCGAATTGAACCTTAAAGTATGGTTAAAGATGCCTATGCTGTACTGCCTCTACACTGCTCTTCCTAATGAACCACCGTTGCTTTATTTAAGTACCTCTTATAATGGCAGAACTGTGTGAATATCGCAGCCTATTTGTATTTGGTATGCTAGGTCTCATATCTTTCTCACTCCATATTTGCTAGAGGCAAGAAATTCTACAGGAGTTAAATTCCTGTCTATATTGTTGAGAAGAAGAATGTTTATTAGTGTTGAGGCCCTACCAGGGGGGTCAGTGCTCCCTAGCTCCCTAAAAATATTGCCAAAATCTCCCCAGCTCCCTGAAAATGTTTTGCCTTGCTCCCTAAAATTATTTTGCCCCTGCTCCCCAAATCCCTAAAACTAATACAGCTTCTCCCCAGCTCCCTAAAAATATTCAGGAATGCTCCCTAAAATGTTCGACGTTCAATGTATAATTGCATAATTTTTTTATCAGATATTCGGTGAAGTAACTATAATCAGAGGCCAAAGGAAGTATACACTTTTTGAATATCTATATCTTAATATCATTTACTGTCCATGCAAATTCTGCAGGATTTGGTTTTTTCTCAAAGTTAACTGCTAACTCAACTAGGGCAGCTGAAGACAGGACTACAGTGGAAACAATGTTATGGGATAGACTATACATGGTTAACTAAATAACTGTACGAAATGCTTGACAAGCTGCACTTTATGTACGTGTCAGTTTTGCACATTTTCATATGCAGCAAACTAGACAATATGATTTTGCTGTTAATCTGTATTTCAAATTTCGGATGTTTTCCTTACTCAAACTACAACATTTGTGTGTGTGTGGTTTTTTTATATACTGAAAGGGCTCTCAATCACATATTCAGAGGTGAAAGCAAGTACACACCTTTTAAATGCCTGTTTTGGCCTTATTTAACAGGAAATTTACAAAATGGTCTCTTCGCAGCATACCTTGTCTGCAACTGTTTTTGCACAAATATTAAGCCAGTTGTTTGCTCTGCTAGGCTAAGCTCATAGTATAGTGCCGTGGTTCAGTGTCTGTCAGCACGCCGTTCATTTTAAACATTTTCAAATGATATATTGGCCCCTAGTAATCGAAATGTAACATCTGTGGGATGGGGGAGTAATACGTTCTGATTCATGCTAACTGCGACGTTACTTCGGTTGCTATGATAGTTAAAAGTTGTCATTGGCTTTAACGGGAACGCTAAAAAAAAATTGTGTGCTCTTACAGCCTTTGTATTGCGGATATAACAATAGATAAACATTTCTTCAGTGGTGCCCTATCAATAATTTGCCTTTAATGCCATCTGCTTGAACTTCTGCTGCCATACAGCTGGAAAAGCAAACGCTTCATAGAAATGCCAAGTATAGCATAAGCCTCTGCAAACATACTTTTACTAGACTGGGTGCAACTTGGTTCAGAACTTTGCTTGTTTTGCTTATGGAACTTGGTCCAGAACTTTGCTTGCTTTGCTAGGGCAACTTGGTCCAGAACTTTGCTTGCTTTGCTTGTACAACTTGGTTCAGAACTTTGCTTGCTTTGCTTGTACAACTTGGTTCAGAACTTTGCTTGCTTTGCTAGTGCAACTTGGTCCAGAACTTTGCTTGCTTTGCTTGAACAACTTGGTTCAGAACTTTGCTTCCTTTGCTAGTGCAACTTGGTTCAGAACTTTGCTTGCTTTGCTTATGCAACTTGGTTCAGAACTTTGCTTGCTTTGCTAGTGCAACTTTGCCCAGAACTTTGCTTGATTTGCTTGTACAACTTGGTCGAGAACTCTGCTTGCTTTGCTTGTGCAACTTGGTCCAGAACTTTGGTTGCTTTGCTTGTGCAACTTGGTCCAGAACTTCGCTTGCTTTGCTTGTACAACTTGGTTCAGAACTATGCTTGCTTTGCTTGTACAACTTGGTTCAGAACTTTGCTTGCTTTGCTTGTACAACTTGGTCCAGAACTTTGCTTGCTTTGCTTGTACAACTTGGTTCAGAACTTTGCTTGCACAACTTGGTCCAGAACTTTGCTTGTACAACTTGGTTCAGAACTTTGCTTGCTTTGGGAACCTGAAACCCCTATTGACTTTCAGTGGGCTTTTGCGCTCTTGACAGAGCAGACCTGATTGCAACTGTTGATTTACAAACAGAAATCCTTATTCTAAATCAGTCTAACCAAGCGGTACGTATCTGGTTCTTATAGGAGGGAAGTACAAACTGTTCTGGAAAAGGGGTTTCTGTTGCTGATGTATAGGATCTAAATGCTATGATCTATTAATTGTTTAAAGCAAATTATTCTGCAAGAGTCCCTATCTTTCTTAGTGTTGCACATGCATAACAGAGAATGTGTTTAGTGGGATATTGAGGTCCTGTTTTTCAGTCAAGATTTTTGCAGGTGTCTGGTGCATGCCAGTTAGACATTTTGTATCGCTAGAACATAGGAATGTATTATAACAGATGTAAATAACTCATATAAAGGGGGGAGGGGGTCTGGGGGCACAGCCCCCTACCCCAGAAGACAAAACAATTTAGAAAATCACATTCTGATAGACAGTGCTCCCCAGCTCCCCAAAATTCAAAGCTTGCACCCTAGCTCCCTGAAAATAATTGCAAGTGCTCCCCAGCTCCCTGAAAATAAATGGCTTTTCTCCCCAGCTTCCCAAAACCCCTGGGAGGGCCTCAGTGCTATAGGCTCTGTAGCCTTTGAGCATATGCATGTACATACATGCAATATCTTTTCCCTGATTGGTTACGAACATGTTGCTTTACCTGTTTTATAATGCACTGAAACAAAACGATAGCCCCCACCCGTTAATGTCACTTGATGTAGGCGTAACCATAGCAAACGTATATTTTCGCGTGTTACTTGTGTAGATGAAGAAAAGTTTTACTCCTTACATGAGGGGTGCCCATAAAGGGCAGCGTGAACTATAATTGTTTCTACCATAGACTTCTATAGTGACCTCTACTCCCTTTGACAGTGCCCCGCCCTTTATACAATGTTGCTTCACTATCCAGATTTGCCCTTATTTCAAGCTAAAATGTTAATCAGCAAGACGGAAAAGGAAAACACCACTTTCCCAGCAAGTTTTGACACTTACAGGAACACATGCACTAACACATGCATCATCGCATGTCACCCTACACTAGTACACTTACAGCAATACTTAGTACTATAATCTGTAAATTTTAGGTATTTTGCAGTTTATTCTGTTTTATTTGAATAACATTTAGTCATTCTGTAGTCGCAGTAACAGACTCCTGGAACCCAAAAATGCAGTTCAGTTGGATTTGTTTCGTGCTAGGAAAGCAGTTCACCTTTTCCTACGCAAAATCCTATTTTTCTCATAGAGTATTGATCTAGTCAAGCTAAACTCTATTTAATTTGGAAAATGCACTTTCTGTCGCATCATAGGCAGACTTTTCTCTGTCTTTTTCGTTGTATTTCTAGGTAAAAATTTACTTTTTTCGTACAACCATCGTGGTAAACGACTAAGTCGAACCCGTTAAATTGCGATATTCTCATTTGTTTTCCATCCATTCAAAATGGCACCTCTGCTGCAAGTACCAACATATATGGTGTAATTATTTGTGCAAGAACTTTCACCTTTCTGGCTATATTAGAGAAGGAATTCTTATAAATACTCACATGGTGCAAACGCAGTTCTGCGGAAGTCGTCCCAATTAAGCAGTACGGTTACCAAAGCAGCATCTGTCGTAGTACAGTTAGGTCACGTGATTACATAGCGTGAAAATGTAAGTAGGCAGTGCGACATTTAGTAAAGACTTTGTGAAGAAAATTCTTCTTCAGGGAAATTTTCAGATATGCTGCTTCAGACCAGGGGCCTATTTCACAAAAATTAACCGTACGATGAATCGTGCGATAATCGTACGTTTGGTCGTACGAGAATCGCACGATCGTTTCATAAAAATATCGTACGACAGATAGTACGATTCTCGTAGGATTTTAGTTGTACGATGGATCGCAGACGTGATGTGTATTAGCTTTGACAGATGTGTATTGGGTTTTATAAACACAAACAGTAGCGATTTGTACTACAACGACATCATGTCAAAGAAAAAGGTCAAAAGGACCTCAAATGAGTTTAAAGCCCTTCTCTCTGAAGTAAGGAAGATGGATGGCTGAATGGCTTGCGATTTTACGTCCGTTTCAACAGATTTTCAGTCGTATCAGGACGGTGGAAGGGTGATTATGAAAGGTTATTTGCAAGGGAACCCTGTTTACAACTGAAACGATTTCCGCCTCCGGAAACGACCTCAGGACCGCTTGATTAGCAGGCCAGCGCTTAAACCACTGAGCTACCGGTGGATTCTAAGTAAACATGAACGACACCTAACCAAAGACACGAAGGATCGCACCTGGGAAGTTTTCAATCCAAGGTTCAAAGGTTTTTATCCTTAGCTGCAGATCTTCAAAACCAAGATATGAAAACAGAATTCCTATATAAATTCATTTTACAAAAGTGGGGATTGGAGATCCAAAACCTAGGACTGAAACTCTGAAACAAGGCTGAAACTCAGGGTTTTGAAATTCATTGTGCATTGGCTTGCCATGTCCTTCCTCGATTTTCGAAATACAGTTTTGAGATAGAAGTTCCGAGGAATTAAACCCGGGTCTTGTTATTTTGCCAAATGCTGTTTGTGATTGTATCAGCTCTTTCAGACTTGCACTGCAGAACCTTGTTGTGGTCAGCGCAATAATTCGTTTGTTTAGCAAGACAAATTTCACATTCTCAATTTTAGGTGTTAAGTTTTCAGTCCTTTGTTTTAACTTCAAATCTAACTTTTGAAAATTGAAATTTTCTATAACCGTTTTTACAAATCCGGGTATTGAAGTCAGATTTGAAGCCTATAACTGAACTGAAACTTAGGTTTGAAGCTCAACTTATAGTAACATTTCTTAAACCTAGTTTACAGATTTATTGTGCATTTGGCGTGCCATACCGTTAAACACAAACATGCAGTCTCCTCAGATCAGAGATCACGTAATTAGGGGTTCAAACCGTCCTAAGACCTCCCATTTTCTTGTAAGATAATTTCTCTCTATTTGATCAAATGCTGCCGCCATGATTTTGAGAATAGTCTCTTATACATTGCAGGTAAATTATCCCTCAAGAATCGCACGATAATCGTACAGGAAAAACTTCATTCAAAATCACCCTTAGATGATTTATCATAAATTTAGAATTTTTTTAATTGGCTGATTTGCTCAAAACTTGGTATGTGCTTTTCAGAAAGACAGTAGATAAATGTAATCTATTCAAAAGTTAAGTATGAGTATGCTGAGCGGTGAAAGAGGAGAACAAGTGAAATTTACGACTGCCCTTTAGGTATCGTAGATTTGATCGTAAATTGAGTTCTACGAGGACAATAGTGAAACAGAGATTTTTTTCATGAAAGCGATTTTTGGTCGTAAGATTCTCGTACGATCATCTTACGACGAATTTTAATCGTACGATTCGTTGTGAAACAGGCCCCAGTAATAAATGTTTTACCCCAAACCGTTCGATTAAATGAAATAAAACATGTTAAACTGAGTTACCCTAAATCGTCGCGTAAATATTTGATCCGCGTTCTGGATTGCCGCGAGTGTTCAGGATTGCCGCCTACCCGGTGTGTAGCTGTTCCACCGAATATGTGGCTAGATCATCCTACCGTAAAACACTTTTAAAATATCTGCTGTATCAAAAATTCGCGGTTAAATAAAAATGACATAATGGTGCATTTTAATTTTGGCGTTCATGATATACCATGGCTTCAGATAGTAAAGAAAATTTGAAATAATATTGAAACAATTTTAATTATTTTCATATTAAACTATACATTGTGGCATCTATTAAAATCGCCTCATCGAGGCGATTCTAATGGGATGTCAGAAGGTATGGTTTCACAGAAAGGTATAGAAAATATCTTAAATATGCACCAGGTTCTCCTTTGTTGGACTGTGCCAACGTAAGTGTATTGAAAATCAAATATTGGCGGACTTATATTTTAGGGATCTTTGCCTATACCGCCACTATCGCCAAAATTCAGTAACCGCCAAATAAAATCAAATATTGAAAAGATCTTTGCCTTAACCGCCACTATCGCCAAAATTCAGTAACCGCCAAATATGTAAGTTTTTACAGTATATATTTGAATGTGTATAGATCTGCTTCTTACTGATGGCAGTATGGCCCAACCGATCTGTTCACCGGTTTACTCTATACGCAGGCCCGGATCCAGACCACCGCCTACTGGTAGGGCTCTGGATAACTGGTGGGGCTTGGAGGTTCCGAGATGTATGTGTGTGTTACGGGGCAGCGGGGGCGGGGGGAGAGCATTGAAAATATATGACTCAATTAGGGATCAATTTGATGAGTTTTCGATATTATCTTTTTTGCTCTGAAACATATAGTTTAATCTAACCACATGGTTGAATTGTCTCAAACTGTCATCAGATTCTCATTATCTGGGGCCCGGTTAGGGGCTTATTTACATAACACATAGGCCCAGATGGCAGGGCTGAAGCCCCAAAGCCCACCCCCTGGATCCGGGGCTGATACGCTCAATGCAGGTCTGATCCTCGGACTGGCAATGAGTGCATAGAGCATTGTTTTGGAGACGGACTGGCATGGCTAGTATTATGTTTAGATTTTATGGAATCTGTTCCCATTCCTGTGTATAGGAGTGTGGTTGTGCGACATGTTCATTGTCGCCATCTTGTCCCCATTGCCTGTTCACTAACATAACTGTTGCTTTCTATAATTGAGCCGCGACACGAGAAAACCAACAATGTGGTTGTGCGCCCAGCGCAGACTCAGATCAGCCTGGGCATCTGCCCAGACTGATCAGAGTCTTCGCTGTCCGCATGGAGGTAGCTTAGACCCTTAGCTACCCTTTAAGCGCACAGCGAAGTCTAGTCAGACATTAAATGACATATTTTAAATAAAATTATATATTGGTCAACATAAAGTGTATTTTGGTAAACGTTGATAAGGATTGACCTGGCACTCATTTATTTCCGTCATTACACTCGGATGTTTTCGTCGGTTTTAGCGATGATTTACCGAAAAATACTGCTATTAAATATAATGCAGACTACGCTTTGTCGTTTACGCCGTAGCGTAGTGGTGAAGGCTTCCGACGGCCAATACAGATATCGGACACCGTGAATTAATTTACGGAGGCGAACGGAATATTCATGAGTGCCTCGTCAATACTTACGAACAATATTTTGGTATATTCCGGTAGATTCCGGTATATTTTGGTATGTTCCGGTAATTATGTGTATTCCGGTATTTCTAGTACCCGCTGAAAATGGGTTTCTTCCCACAAAATTTGGTAAAACTTTTGGTCCATAGTCCAAGATGACAGCCTGCTCACTTAATCTCACATTAGCTTAGAAGTGATTTATTGTAAACTCGGGTGAGCGATGATTTAGGGCCTCATGGCTCTGTTGCTAATAAAAATCTTCTGCAGGACTGACCGATGGCCATGAAAATTGGCGTGTAGGATCAGGTACTTGAGTACTACCAGTCTAGTTCAAATGATGACCTTGGCTTGACTTGAACTTCTTTTTGCAAAGTCAAATTTGGTTTCTGTTGCATTTATATGGGAAAATACTAAAACATGAGTGTTCAAAGAAATTACAGACGATTTTTGCATAAAGCTTGGTGTATATATCGTATAGTACAAATGAGTACATGTAGATTTGTGAGTACAAAAAGTCAATGTCATTCTTTGACCTTTGACCCAGGTCTCTCATATTTCGACAATTTCAATCAAGTCCTCAAAAACCACTGTGTCAATTGTAACCAAATTTCATATACAGCCTCCAGGGCTTGCAGGAACAAAATTTGTTTAAGGATTGCTTAAGAAAAGACAGAAAAGGACTTTTGCCACCGAAAAGAACTTTCGGGCACCGAAAAGGACTTGTATTTGCAGTTAAATGCCATATAAAACGTATGTTTTTATAATTTTAATGTCATCATGAATTCAATCAGCGCTTAAATAATATTTTTGTGAATTTTAATAGCTTCATCCAAAAATTTCACAAAAATATTACAGCACCGAAAAGGACTCCACTTCTGGTCAGTGAAGAGATGCCATATACTGAAAAGGACATCGCAAATGCAGCATTTTGGGCATTCTTCCCACAAAATTTGGTAAAACTTTTGGTCCATAGTCCAAGATGACAGCCTGCTCACTTAATCTCACATTAGCTTAGAAGTGATTTATTGTAAACTCGGGTGAGCGATGATTTAGGGCCTCATGGCTCTGTTGCTAATAAAAATCTTCTGCAGGACTGACCGATGGCCATGAAAATTGGCGTGTAGGATCTTCTATCAGCTATATGTTTTTTTGCCCACTGCTCCTTTTATTGGTTGCCATGGAAACCGAAATGCAAAAAAATGGAAAAAATACTTAAAAAATTATCTCCTCTGAAGCCACTGGGCCAATAAGGCCCAGATTTCATCTGTGGCATCCTTGGGCTGGGGGGTTGAAAGTTTGTGTTTTTTATGATCATCGGCCCTTAATTTGGTTGCTATGGCAACTTAGAGTTCCCATTGACTTATAATGGGAAAAATTGAAAAATGACATTTTCTGCCAAGCCATTGCAGATATATTGATAAAACTTTTATAGAAACGTTCCTCCAGATGTCCTCTATCACTATATGTTTTTTCGCCCACTGCTCCTTTTATTGGTTGCCATGAAAACCAACATGAAAAAAAATGGAAAAAATACTTAAAAAAATTATCTCCTCTGAAGCCACTGGGCTGATAAGGCTCAGATTTCATCTGTGGCATCCTTGGGCTGGGGGATTGAAAGTTTGTGTTTTTTATGAAAATCAGCCTTTTAGTTTGGTTGCAATGGCAACTTAGAGTTGCATTGACTTATAATGGGGAAAATTGAAAAATGGCATTTACGGCCAAGCCATTGCAAATATGTTGACAAAACTTTTATAGATTGTTCCTTGAGAAGTCTCTTATTAGCTATGTTTTTTTGCCCACTGCTCCTTTTATTGGTTGCCATGGAAACCAAAATGCAAAAAAAATGAAAAAAAAAATACTTGAAAAAAATTATCTCCTCAGAAGCTACTGAGCTGATAAGGCCCAGATTTCATCTGTAGTATCCTTAGGCTGGGGGATTGAAAACTTTTTTTTTTTATAAAATCGGCTCATTAGTTTGGATGCTGTGGCAACTTAGAGTTGCATTGACTTGTAATGGGGAAAATATAAAAATGGCATTTACCGCAATTAATATATCGAAAATAGTTATATATTTTGTTATCAACGCAACAGACTGTCAGACTGAGACTTTGTAGTTGTATATTTTGTATTAGCCTGTACAAATGTGACAGCAATTTTGAGCCTATACAAATTTGAGATCTGGTGAGCTTTGTGGCCCGTGGGCCTCTTGTTTAAGTTTGTATTAAGTACTGTATACATATAACAATTAGTTTTACTTATAATGCCCAATCAGTTCACTCAATTATATAATCACGGCGGCATATACATTAAACATATTACGCTATGCGATTAAACTGCAACAAAGAAAGATTAGAGAGAGAGAGAGAGAGAGAGAGAGAGAAAGATGGGAAAAGAGAAAGAATATGCCAAAACTAAAATGCAGACATGACGACAGGAGGTTCCAAATGTTTTGCAGGAGGAAATGTTTTGCGTATTTTTAATATTGTATGTAGTATATAGAATAGACTGTATAACGTTTTTGCCTGTTCTCCTGTGTGCCCGTTTGCTCGTCCGTAAGGTCTCTTTCGTGTAAAAATTTCGCGTTAATTTTTTCCAATAGTGTTTCGTATGAACACAATATTAGTAAGTATCGATCTTAATTTATTTGCAATTTGTTGATGCTGATGCTGTTGCTGACTTAAGGCCAAGGCCACAGACTTTGAACTTTTGTATCATTTGGGTTAATTTTTTGCGTCACGTTATATCTCTCTGAAATTCTTAATGAGAACTTGTCATACGTGTATAAGCAAAGTATTATAAGCAGTATCATAACAGGGCTGAGACTGACTAGTGTGCATCCTGTTGATGCTGGTGTTGACTTAAGGATGCTGGTGTTGACTTAAGGTCGTGTGCCGCTAGCGCTAGGAGTCTAACCCACGACCACCAATCCCCTTCCCCCACCCCAACCCCGACCGCCATGAGTCGGGGAACACACAATTCACCAGGCCTTGCGGTCCGCTTTGATTAGTTAATTAATTATCAGAGCTGGGAAGCAATCAGCCATAAACGTCTTTTGTCCCAATTCGTATTGTAACAGCTGGAGGCGTTCCGAGTAATTTAAGTTCTTTGTGGTGATTTCGGTCAATCGTCGAAAAGGTGATTTCGAACCCAAAACCTCGGGAAAAGAACTTTATTATTAATTTATTTCTGTATTTATTAGTTTTTTAATTGATTTAGAAGCAATTTTAATATGTCTGCCAAACAAAAAACTAGACATTTACTCCTTTTTCCAATACTGAGGCTGATACCAACACAGACTTTTCGATGCAGGCCCATGGGTGATTTCTGTTTATTCTATCTTAATACATCTATAAAAAAATATAATTTATTTCTTTTTTTTCACAAATAAATTCAATACATATTATCATTAAAAAGTGATTTCAGATGAATTCAGTGGTGATTTCTGAAAATTCTACGGTGATTTCGGTGATTTCAGTAGATTTCGGTGATTTCGGTCAATCGTCTTACCCTAAGCAATCCATGTCAAATGACCAACATGGCTACCATGTCCATATATGGTAAAAACCCTTTTAAATCTTCCTAGCGCCAGTTGACAGATGGCCTTGAAGCTTGGTATGTATCATTGGAAACCTGAGTACTATACACCTGGAAAAAAGTTAAGCACCCCCAATTATTGTAACAGAAGTTAAATTTAAACTTTCACAACTTTTCACTAATAGTAGTCCAAACCATGTCTTTTCGTAAGTATTAAGCCTTGATATACTGCTTCTTGATATCCGACTAAAAGGGCATCAGTTGGAAGTACATCAGTCAAAAAATTTAATTGAAAGCGCGGGCTATGCTTTGAACGAGAAATGTGGCCTGTATAACTTTGGGGCTGCAGTCAAGGAACTCCGTGTTTCATTGGTTGTTTACATCCAAAAGTGACTGATTTGACACGCACATGAAGTCCAAAGCTTGTAAAAGTTATGTAACTCAATGCGTCCGTGAATAAGAGTGTCAAATTCAACCCCTACATAAAATAGGACCGCCTTGCTATTCCAGAAAAAAGTGTCATCATTTTGACAAATGATGGCCCCAAATTCAGTCAGAGCTTGTTAGATAGACCGATTTTTAATTGCATTCAAAATCAGTTTCAGTATATGGTTTTTCTTCCTCTGATGCTCGATGGAAAAGAATGAAATTTTACTGGGGGATCAAACCTGGGGTATTTTGATTGGTAGTCTAGTGCATAAACCGCTACACTACCACTGCTCCACCTTGTGTTGAAAGGGAACAAAAGAATAATAACCATAGAATATGTGTAATAGTATTTTTATTACAAAACAAATTAGAAATGGCATGAGGACAAGAACATAAGGACATGTGTGAACAGTGAACTCAGACCAGACTAACGCCGACGCCGGGGATAGTGCAATAGCTCTTCCTGTACATTCGTACAGGCGAGCTAAAATGGCACACCATTGTTTCAATGTCTGAGGTCTTTAAGTATACCTCCATGTTTTTCTGCCATATTTTACAAAGGGAAACAACTTTTCTTACTTTCTGTTTGCTTCTCTATGCAACATCATATGCTCTACTCATAACAGGAAGAATTTGCTCCTTCAGGAGAAATTCTTTCCTTTAAGACCTGACCCAACTGAAAAGAGGATGGCAGAGTCTACACTGTTTGCCCAAACACGTCAAACAGTAAACAACGATTCATGCTCAGTCTACCATAAAAATTGTAAGTATTAAACACTTCAAACAGTAAACAACGATTCATGCTCAGTCTACCATAAAAATTGTAAGTATTGGGATAGATAGATCTAAGCAAACAGTGCCGGTACAGAAGGAGCAGTCTGATCAGGGTCTACACTGTTTGTCATTCTAACTGCATGTTTGAAATGCATCACTGTATTGTAATTATACTATAATGAAACAACTCCATGTTTAGGTCAAATACAGAGACTATTTAGATGTCCTAATATCTAGTATTTTATGGTATTTTCTCAGCCAATAACCTTTCTTTTACTAGAATCGGGAAAATAAATAATAATACAACCATTGTTTCCTTGCTAAACTGTTCCTGAAGGACCTGAAACTTATTTTGTCTTAAGTATTAAAAAAGAAAATAGTCGAGCCGCGACACGACAAAACCAACAATGTGGTTGTGCGCCCAGCACAGACTCAGATCAGCCTGGGCATCCGCCCAGTCTGATCAGAGTCTTCGCTGTCCGCATGGAGGTAGCTCAGTCCCTTAGCTACCCTGTAAGCACTTAGGGAAGAGACTGAGCAGACAGGGCGGATGCCCAGGCTGATCTGAGTCTGCGCTGGGCGCACAACCACATTGTTGGTTTTCTCGTGTCGCGGCTCAGTTGAATTTGCAGACAGTGTAAATCCAGATGATTGGCTTATCATGAGCTGCCTCATTTGGATCTACACTGTTTGCTCTCTACGTATTTCATTTCTCAATTTGAAATAGAAGCTTTGCAGGGGCGTAGCTAGGGGCAATTTCATAATACGCACAACCATGTTTTATTCTCAACTTCTTGAAGGGAAAGCTAGTATTTCAGCCACTTTGGTAATTGGTATTGAAATCTGGTCTAATTTATAAATTTTCAGCTTGCAAATTTGCAGGTGCGTTTTGAAATTTTGTCAATTTTGACAAAATTTCAATACGCACTTGCGTATTTGCCGTATACGCAGCTACGCCCTTGCTTTGACAAAATCCTTCTGAAATTTAATTATACCTTGTCACCTCCTTTTTGTTTAAGTGTTAAGATTTCATTGAAGCTCAGGCTCTTTCCAGAGATTATTTTTCTTCTCTGGATAGCCCTAAGCTTTATGTAACCTAACATTTGTATGTTTTCAGTATACACTTCCATTTGAGATCATTTTTGACCTCTGTAACTACTTGCTGAATACTGATCTTGAACGAAGGAATTTGCCCCCCAACCCATGGGGAAGCAAGTCCTTCCTTTATGTAAAAGCAGACCCAAACAAAACACTTCTAAACACTTTGAAAACGCACTCTTTTCAGCAAGTCTTTTAGTATGAGTAACTCTTGCTGGAAACTATGTGTTCTCAGAGGGTTTTTGAATTGCTTCTGAGTAACCTCCCTTTTCAAAGAGAATCAATATGCTCAGAATTTGGAAAGGTCTCTCTGTCTGAGGTACCCATACACTGTATACTAAAGTGTATGGGTACCTTCTAAATTTTGAATACAGTGTATGGGTACCTCAGACAGAGGCCTTTCTAAATTTTGAATACAGTGTATGGGTTGATTTGATGCTTAACGTCCACGGTAAACAACTAAGGTCATGTCGGGACGGTCAGTTAACCTAACCACACTATTCCTGGGCAGGCTTAGACCTCCTAAGCGGTTAACCAGTACTAAGTGCACATACTTTCGCCAGTAACTGACAGTGTATGGGTACCTCAAACAGAGGCCTTTCTAAATTTTGAACATATTGATTCTCTTTGAAAAGGGCAGTATATGTTGTTTTTCAATAAGGCAAAATTTAATATGTCAAAGTGATTGGGTGAAGTTTCAGGGGAAGCAACACCACCAATTTCATATTTGGCTCCCTGATCAATGAGGCTCAGCTCCAACAGAAAAGAATTTACTCCCCCAGGAGCATATTCTTTCCATTAAGAGGGGTCCCAAATCGGATGGGTCATCCAGGAAGCCAGTAGGAAGTCATAAAGGTAGTTTCCCCTCATAAAAATGGTGTAAAAACGTAAGGATGTACCCATACATACTAAGTCAGTAAAGCAAAATACACATAACAGAAATTTTCATGATTTAATTTTGGGATACCTACCAATTACTTAAATACATGTATAGTTAAGGAATGAATTTCATTTTTCTGAGGTTTATCGAAGTGTAAACTACATTGGGTCACGTGCAAAGTGAATGAACCCCAAAGGGGTTCATGTAAACTTTGCTAGTGACCCAATGCAGTTTACACTTCGATAAACATCAGAAAAATTAAGTTCATTGCTTATATTTACATTCGTTTTAATCAAATCTTTCATGAAAAATCTTCTATAAGCGCTAAAATTGAAACAATAAAACATGTACACGCAGTTTTTTCTGTTAACAGCAGAACGGCATGCATGACGTCATGACGTTGCTGACGTCCAATCAAGTTGTAGAGAGCTATTGTTTATTTTGACGTCATTGACGTCGCGTGTCTAAATGTAATTATTGGAATGTAAACTACATTACGTCTCAATGGTTAACTATAGGGCTTTTCAGAAAATACACCAAGAATGTAAATATTTAAAATTAGACCACAACAAAATGTATGATTTGAATTGTCATAAATGCAAAACATCTGAATTTGACAATATTTTATTCTTTCAAAAAACATTTAACTGCAAGATTTCAGAAACATACAAGCTTAAGATAATTCTAAGATAAGTTCCCATTTCTTCTTATTTCTCCTTAATATAACAAGAATGCGTCATCCTATCAGTAAAGTGATTTTACTGATAATCACAGATTATCGAAAGAGTAATACCAATTTCCCTACTTGTGCTGTAGACTGAGCCAGTAAGTTACCATGCACGTAAAAGTGGCTGTCAATTGAGACAATAAACAGCAGTATCAGCTCAGTTGACAAAAGTATCATTTACCATTATTGGTAATGATTACACCCAAATTCTCAGTTGACAGTCTCTTTGTATAGTACCAAATTGGTCAACAGCACAGGTAAGCAAATTAATTGGTATTACTCCAACAAATATGTATACAGAAGAAAACTTCCAACAATGATCATAAGTATAATATATGCCAGCCTTACTGAAGTAATCACTGGCCTTATTCAAGTAACGCTCCAAATACAGTGTGTGGGAGAACTTCCATGCTGGAGTAATTGCTGTTAATTACCCGTAAAAACATATAGGCAATTTTGAGATGACTGCCAAATTATCACTGAGCCACATATTACATCTATATAGCTCTGCATCGGTATCAAAGTATCTCCTGTCTGGAGTTCTGTCAGATTAGATTTGAATTTTGTTTGGACAAAGCATGAAAATGAAACAAGCAAGAACCAAGATGTATCTACAGTGCCCACCTCATGCCTTATCTGAAAAACTACCAGTAACAAAACAAGAAATCCCAAGAACATTTTACCTCTTTCAGCATTTCTGTTGCTGTAGTTACCCAACCATTTTAGCAGCTGGCACAAAATTCATATACCACTATCTAGGGAACACTTCTGTAAAAGTGTTGTCATTGTATCTGCAATGCTACGACTGAGCCAATTTTCCCCACTAACAACCTAAAGCTGCCAAATCAACCAAATCACTCAACATATTGGCAGTGAAGTCTGTGAAAATGATACGTAAAAGAAAAATTCCTAAGGATAAGAACAGTAACATTAAATAGTTATTAAGGTTAACTTCTAGTATGTTGTAATTAGACCTTGTTTTTGCTATGTAAATAGTGAGATAATTTAGTGGAACAATCAGATTTTGTTCAGTATTTTTTTTAAGATGAATATGATACACTGTGTATTCAGCCTTATGTTAATTAGCTATTCCTATGCCATGTCAACTTCTGAAAACTTAATTTTTCAAAAGACAAATGAAATTAAGTTAATGATGCTCACTGATTTGTAATATTTGTCCATGATTTAAGACCAGCAATCAATTAAAAAGACTAGCCTTGATAATACAGAAAATATTTTCAGAAGAATAACTAATAGACATAGTAAATGGAATTTAATGGGCTATGCAAAAACATTCAAAAGTTTGAGTTTGAGGTTGATCAACTATCTGACTCATACAAATCTGTTACTGATACATTTTATGGTTATAAGATTTACTCACTCAATAATCAAAGAAATAAATGATCAATCTTACCAACTGTAGGTCAATTAACGAGTAGATTATTTGGCACAGCTTCAGAATATGATCACGAGAGAAATATCAAAGGTATTTAGAGGTGAAGAGTTTTAAATAAAGTCCTCCTGTACATCCTGAAGGTGTGCAGAGGTGAAGTTAATCATATTTTACGTTAGAACAAAGTCCTCCTGTATCTCCTAAAACATGCAGAGGAGAAGATAATTAGAAATGATTTCTTCAGATAAATGTTCTATTTACAGCCAATAGTTAGTGACAGAGACATGATAAAGAAAGAGTATAGTCATGGTACAACAAAGGTATATCCCCGTTGCAATGATTAACAACTTGTACGCAGTTGAAAAGCCCAATGATAGCATAGTATGACCACTGAATCAGGTAGCAGTTATCCCGATTTGTAAAGATGGTCATAAGCACTACTTGTCAGTAGATGACTAAGCGTATTACCTCTCAAATGTAACCGATGATCCATGTTTGAGACTGTTTGTTCCAAAACATCTGAGAAACTTTGTTGTAATACAATATCACGATCAGAATGGACATATTGTTGTTCAGAAAACTTTTGGTTTCATACGTAAGAAGTTTATATAATTGGCCAACTCTGTTTACAGAAATTAATCAGTATGTTTCTGAAAGTACAGTCTCTGTAAGACAAGGTCTTTGCAGAAAATAAGTTTGCCTTTTCAAGAAACTGACATTCCACCATATCCTATGGCTAAACTTAGTTTAGATCTCTCAGGACCATAGCCTACAACTTTGTCAGGAAACAAGTATATCATTGCTTCTGTAGATTGGTATAGTGGTTGGCCAGAACCATTTGCTGTACCAGACAAAACTGCTGATACAGTAGCGCACTTGATTATTGAGAAAATCTTCCAATGCTTTGGTTGTACTTTACATATTGTTTCAAAGACAATAGACTGAGAACGTTAACAAAAATTGTCAGAGTAACGATGGCAAACTTACGATAGATCATGTTTTGACTAGTGTCTATCATCCTCAAACTATCACAAAAGTTGAAAGATTCCACAGAACTTTGCATGACATTTTGGCTAAGAAAGTAGCTAATGATCAACAATTTTGGGGAATGTTGTTAAACCAAGTTTTGGCAGCAATTAGATTTAATGTTAGTGAGTCAGTAAAATACTCGCCATTCTTCTTGCTCTATAACAGAGACATTGTTTTACTGGTAGATATTTTGAAACCAAGGAGGAAATATTGTTACATAGTGACCCCCTGACATGTATACATGTACTTTTTAATTAATTAAAATAATCATCTTAATTGCCTTGATTGATAGTATGAAAGTGTACTCTTTTAAATAGTAGGTATAGGAACAGTTATAAGTTTGCATACTTTGATAAATACATGAGTTTATTATTGTTGGAGTCCATTCAAATCAATTGGACACTGTTCAAGTCAAAGTAAACATCAGGCCTTTGGAATTTGATGACAAATGTCATATGAGTTTTGGTCAACTTTTAAAGGTCAGATGATTCTGCGCTGTTCCACAGATGTTTGGCAGGTGTTAGGAATATTTTAAGTTCAATTTACATACTTGTCAATCATTAGGGTGTTTTGTTTAATATTTCATCAGAAACCCTAGTACATGTTATCATTATTGTCACTCACAGAGTGCTTCGACATTTTAAAAGAATGTTATTCTACCCTAATGATTGACTTGATATTTAAACAATATTAAATAATAGTAACATGATTGATGCTTTGTACAAACAACAGGTGGGGTGTTTTTGCGTTATGAAATGTATTGGAATGTTGTGGAATGTGAAAAAGCCTATATATACCCAGAGCTTTCCAGACTCATCAGTCATGTAGTTCAGTGTGGTTTCGGGTTATTAGTGTGTTCAGTAGTTTTAGTTCAGTCTTGCTGAAACTCATTTTTGGCATTTAAAAATAAAATATGAAATTGATAAATCTTTGTTAATTTAAAACTTTAAAAGACTTTAAAGAAACACAACGCGAAGTTACTTGACTTTAACCTTGCTACGCAACAAGGTTATTGATTTGGTGCCGTGACCAGGATTATTCCACTGGCATTCTTCAATCAAGGACATGGAGAGAACCTCAACTAGAAAGGTAGGCGTTTTGTTCTGTTTTCACTTGTTTATGTAGATTGGCTAACTGTTTACAATTATTTAAATTAAATTATAACAGTAAATCAAAATGGCTGAACCGACTGTGGCTGAGGTATTTCAGGCTTTAAATCATGAACTGACAAATGTATCAAACGCTTTGACTGCACAGGGAATCTCAAATATAGTTGTCAAATATGATGGCAGTCCGAAAAATTTTAGGGAATGGATAAAGTCTATTGAGAAATATGCCACCTTAGTTAATATTCATGATGACAGGAAAAAACTTATTGCATATCAATCATTTAGTGGTGCGGTTAGTGGTTTTATACACAGATATATGGAAGCAAACCCTCGCAATACATGGGGTCAATTGAGGCAACAGTTAGCACTAAGATTTTCAGATGTAACTGACCCACAAATTGCTTTAACAATGTTAAGATCAGTTAAGCAAAAAGTAGGGGAAAATATTCAAATTTATGCAGAGCGCATACTTTCTTTGGCTGAAGAGGCATATAATGGCCAAGGGGGTGAGGCTGTTGAAAGGCAACTAATTGATACCTTTGTAGATGGTTTACACAATGACCAATTAAAACTTAAGATATTAAGGGATAAGCCCGACACTTTACAAGGGGCAATAGGCATTGCAACAAATGAACAGAATTTAAGGGCAAGGGTGTCAATGTCTGGTTTAAACAGAACTTGGTCACAAACAGACACAAATAGCAGAGGTACACCCATGGAAGTAGACCACTCTAGAGGTCAAAGATACTTCAGACACACAAATAGGGACCGTAGGATTAATGAGGTCCATTCAAATCAGAGGACAATCAAATGCTGGGGTTGTGGTCAGATAGGTCACATTTTAAGGGATTGTAAGGCTGAAAATGTAAATAAACCACCAATGGGACATGGCAGAAGTAGATTTGCTCAAAATAAAACTGTAGGCAATCAGGAAAACTAGGACACTCTTTACATGAAGAGGTCAATGTAAAGGGTTTAGAAAACAACATAACAGAAAATCTAAATTCAAAAACTTTCAAAATTAATGTTTCAGGCAATCCAAATTCTTGTATTGTTAGAATTGGAAAACAAAGGTATAGGTCTCTTGTTGACACAGGGGCAGAATGTTCATTGATGCACCGTAGAATTTATGATCAATTAAAATGTAAACCAAGGTTGCAAAATAAAAGAATTAGTTTACAATCAGCTAATGGTACTGAATTGAAAGTTGACGGTTGCATTAATGTTCAATTTTGTATCGGTGGAACCGAAATGTCACAAGATTTCTATGTTGTTAGAGACTTGAATAGAAACTTGATATTAGGTTTGGATTGGTTGAAAGAAAATAATGTTAGACTTTATTTTGATTTAAAATGTCTTAGAATTAATGGAAAACACTATGTTAGTTTGGAGGAAGACATTCATGTAGCATCAACTGTTAGGATGAAAAGAACTTGTGTTCTTAAACCACAATCTGCTAGGATTTGTTATGGCAAAGTTAGAAATAATCCTGATTTACCATCAGAACAAATGTATGAAATTTCAGAAATTGATAGGGGATTTCTCACAAATGAGCCAGGTTTGAAAATTATAAATACAATCTCAACTTTGACTAAGGATAGATCTTTACCAGTTTTAATAGTAAATAACACAAATAAATTTATTAAAATTTATAGGCATGGTCTTCTGGCAAGAATTTCAAATACTGAAAACTCTAACTTGAAAACTATTAATACAGTTATGCAAATGGAAAATCAAGACAGTAAAATGGATATCAAAGATTTAGATGTACCTGACAAATATAGGTCAAGAATAGAAAATCTTATTCTTAAAAATCAAGACTTGTTTGCAAGTAAAGATTCTGAATTAGGTCATACAGATACCGTTAAAATGAAGATTGATACTGGAAATAGTAAACCAATTAAAATGAGACCCTATAGGACACCTCTTAAAAATAGAGAAGTTATTGATAAAGCCATTGATGAAATGTTAGATGCTAATGTAATTCGTAGGTCTAGGTCACCATGGTCTTTTCCTGTAGTTATTGTTGACAAGAAAGATGGTAGTAAAAGATTCTGTGTAGACTTCAGGAAACTGAATCAAATATCAAAGAAAAATTCGTATCCTTTACCACTGATAGATGACATCTTAGCCTTATTGGGAAATGCAAAATTCTTCTCTTCCCTAGATTTGAAAAGTGGTTATTGGCAAGTTTTGATGGATGAAAAAGACAAAGAGAAAACAGCTTTTGCATGTCATAGAGGTTTATATGAGTTCAATGTTATGCCCTTTGGTCTTTCAAATGCACCGGCAATATTCCAAGAGTTAATGTCAGTAGTTTTGCAGGATTGTTGTGAATTTGCAACTGCATATTTGGATGACATTCTGATATTCAGTTCAACTTTCGAAGAACATCTGACTCATTTGAATATTATATTTGGGAAGTTAAGGCAGCACAAATTAAAATTGAAACTTAAGAAGTGTAGTTTTCTTAAGACTGAAACAAATTATCTTGGTTTTGTCATAGATGAGGAAGGAATTAAACCAGATCAAAAGAAAGTAGAAGCAATTAGGTCTTTACCTGTTCCCACTTGTGTAAGAGAAGTAAGATCTTTTGTAGGCATGTGTTCCTACTATCGAAGGTTCATTCCAAATTTCTCTCAAATAGCAGAACCTATCATAGCTTTGACTAGAAAATATGCTCATTTCAAATGGACTGACGAACATCAAAAGGCTTTTGAATATATCAAAGATAGTTTAACTACAGTTCCTCTTTTGGTTTATCCAAATTGCAACAAGCCATATACTCTTTATACAGATGCAAGTGACACGTGCATAGGGGCATGCCTTACACAGATCTGTGACAGTGATGAGAAACCAATTTACTACTTATCCCACAAATTAAGTAAATCCCAATGTAAGTGGTCAAGAGTAGAAAAAGAGGCTTATGCAATTCATTTTGCCCTTCAAAAATTAGATTATTACTTACATAATGCTCAGTTTGTCATTAAAACTGACCATAAGCCTTTGAAATATCTTCTAGAGTCCCCAATGCAGAATAAGAAGATACAACTTTGGGCTTTGAGCATGTCTGGATATAACTGTACAATTGAATACATAGAAGGAACCACCAATACATGTGCCGATTTACTTTCGAGACATCCAGATAATGTTAGTGTAGAGAAGGTTTCAGATACTTGTTTACTTGAGAATGATGAAGATGACGTTGTCCTTGACGTAAATGATAACTTGTATGAAGTTAATGTCTTGGATTCCTCTCAGTTTGAACCTAAGTCGTTTGCTAGTTGTGACTTACAAGAAAAAGATACCTTAGAGAAGTCTGATTTTTCTGATTTTACAAAGGTAGGCCTTGATATGAAACTAGAACAGCTAAGAGATGATGAAATCTCTGAAATCAGATCAATGATCCTTGGAAACAAAGAAAGTAAGGATATTCAGAAACATTACCTTCTGGTAGATGATTTGGTCTATTACTTGTCTAATTCTGATGATGACCCTTGTCTTAGATTGTATGTTCCAAAACATCTCAGATCTTTGATTGTTACCCAATATCATGAGAACAATGGACACATGGGAGTTCAGAAAACTTTCAATTCAATAAAGAGAAAATATTATTGGCCAAATTTATTTAAGGAACTGAATCAATATGTTTCTATGTGTACTGTCTGTCAAACAAGATCTTTGCAGAAAATCAAACAACCTTTGCAAGAAACAGATATTCCACCCTATCCTATGGCAAAGATTAGCCTTGATCTTTCGGGACCGTATCCAACTTCTTTGTCTGGAAATAAGTACATAATTGCTTTTGTTGATTGGTTTAGTGGATGGCCAGAAGCTTTTGCTGTACCTGATAAAACTGCGGATACAGTTGCACATTTGTTAATAGAAGAAATTTTCCCACGCTTTGGTTGTCCTTTACAAATTGTATCTGATAATGGAACAGAAAATGTAAATAAGATTGTAAAAGAAACTTTGGACAGTCTTAGAATAGATCATGTTTTGACAAGTGTGTATCATCCACAAAGCAATGCTAAAGTTGAAAGATTTCATCGTACTTTGCATGACGTTTTGTCTAAAAAGTTGGCAGATAATCAACAAACTTGGGATATGTTTTTGAATCAAGCTTTGGGTGCAATTAGATTCAATGTAAGTGAATCATCCAAGTTTTCTCCTTTTTACCTGTTGTATAACAGAGATGTTGTCTTACCAATAGATAACCTTCTTAAACCTCGAAGAAAGTATCAGGGTGAAGAAACACATAAGATAGCTTTGCAAGAGCAACATAAAGCTTTTGTTACAGTTAGAAATAATCTCAAAAAGGCAAAGAAAAGACAAGCAAAATATGCAAACAAGAATACTAAAGTTGTTGAATTTGAGGTTGGTGATCCAGTTTATTACAAGAATAATCAAAGAAAAGGTAAATTGGACATGAAATGGAAACCGTTTCATAGAATTCTCGAGAAAAGGGGTCCTGTTAGCTATGTAATTAAAAATCAGTTGGATGGTTCGACAAGTAAGGTTCATGCTGAAATGTTAAGGCTTGCAAATATTGATGACTGGCAAATTTCCACAGCTAAGGATGATAGGCAATTACGTGATGCAGCTTATGTGATTCCACCTCAGGCTTCTGATTCGGAATTAGGTTCAGATTCAGACTCAGAAATGGATATTCCTTTGGCAAAATTAGCAAAGAAATATAGGCATGAGAGAGAAACTTCTGAAGATGAGGATGATATCCCTTTGATGGAATTGGCAAAGAGAATGAAATGTCAAAAAGAATCCGTTAAGTCTGGTGATAATGACAGTCAAGTTGAAAATATGGATTATAATGATGAGTTAATCTCTGACAAAGATCCATATTATTCAACTGAGACTGCGTTAGACTGTTCAGACAACAAAATGTGTGTTAATGAGGCCATTAAACCAAAGAAATCTGTTAAAAAGATGCAGAAAAGAAAGTCTCCTAAGGATAAGGACAGTAATGTAAAACAGTTATTGAGGTTAATTTCTAATATGTTGTAATTAGACCTCGTTTTGCTATGTAAATAATCAGTGAGATTATTCAGTGAAATAATCAGTGAATTCGGTGAGAGTAATCAAACTTTATTTTTTTTTATGTTTTTCAGATGAATACGATGTACTGTGTATTCAGCATAGGTCTTATGTTAATTAGCTATTCCTGTGGCATGTTCACTTCTGAAAACGTAGTTTTTCAAAAGACAAATGAAATATATATTAATGACGCTCACTGGTTTGTAACATTTGTCCATGATTTAAGACCATATAATAAGCTTATCAATCAAATAAAGACTGACCTTAATAATACAGATAATATTATTAGAACAATAACTAACAGATATACTAAATGGAATTTAACGGGCTATGCAGAAATATTTAAAAGTTTGAGTATTGAGGTTGATTTACTATCTGACACATACAAATCTGTCTATGATACATTTGATGAGTATAAGATATTCTCACCAAATAATCAAAGAAGTAAGCGGTCAATCTTACCAATTGTAGGTCAATTAATGAGTACATTATTTGGCACAGTTTCAGAAGCTGACCTTGAAAATATAAATAGAAACATTAAAAACTTGGCAGAAAATCAAGAACAAATTATACATGATCTAGACATGAGTTTATCTATTTTAAATTTGACTACAATACAAGTAGCAGAAAATAGAAGATCTATTATGGATTTGATAATAGTTGTTCAAAAACTTGACGCAAAAGTTATACAGTTAGGAACATTGTTTGAACAAAAATTTATGAGGCTTGAACAATTTATTCATACATATTTACAGTTTAAGATGATTCTTGATGAAATAAGGCAAACTACTCAAAATGCTGTAATTTATCTAGAAAATATTAAGACTGAACTTAATATGCTCTCAATGTTACACTTATCAACAAGTACTATTTCTCCTAGAAATCTAAGATCATTACTTGTAGAGATAAAATCAAAATTACCAAATAACTTTGAGTTACCAAAAAGTCCTATAACTGATATTTGGTATTTTTATAAGACGCTTACATGTGTAACTTACATGGAAGATGATGAAATCAGAGTTGTACTGAAAATTCCCTTAATTAATACAAGAGAAAAATATGAAGTTTATAAAGTACATAACCTACCATTACCATTGTATAGTTCCTTCAAAAATGAAACTTCAACTCCCTATTTAGTTAAATATGAATTAGAAACTGAAACGCTTATGGTATCACAGGATAAAACAAAATTCTCATTGTTATCTGAAAATAGTTATCATGTTTGTAATAGTCATCATACACAATTTTGTGACCCTGAAACAGCACTTTATCAAACAAACTTACACAAATTATGTGTCATGGCTTTGTTTATGCAAGCTCGGGATGACATTAAACAACTATGTAAACAAACTGTCATTTTAAATGCAAAATTGCCAATGACAAAATATTTGTCATCTGGTCTTTGGATTATAACAACAAATTCACACTTGAAGTTTACAGTTAGTTGTCAGTCAAACATTGCTGAACCCTCAGAAATTGAAGTCAAACCACCATTTGGGATTGTAACATTAAACAATACATGCAAGGCTTCCAATAAATATTTACAATTATCTGAGTACTTTGACAAACGAAGCACCTTTGAAAGGTCAGATCCTTTAAAATCTCTTTTGAAATTGCGCAATATTTCCCAATTTGAGATTTGGCAAGACTCCAAAACAAACTTTGAAAAATTGTCACCAATTAAACTCCCACCACGTTTGACAGAACTTAATGAGATTCCAATGCAAGGTTTTCTGCGCGAGATGCACGCTTATAAAAAGATTAATGTTGAAGATAAACCGACTTGGACATTTGCTACTACCATAATTGTTATTATTATAGTTATTGTAGTCATCGTGACTATTATTTGCATTATAAAAAGATTCAGCCACATTAAATGTAAGGGGTTAGCTAATTTGCATGACCATGGGATTACAGTAATGAAACCAATACCTTCAAACGTTGCTGGTGAAGATATTGAGTTGATGTCTGTCGAACGACCAAGTGGAAATGTCAGTCACATTTCGGAGGGACAATCTAATCCCCTCAGACAGATGGATGCCACGATGGCATGGGTCAGAAGTGACCAAAAGAAAAGTTAATAGTGGTCCACGGCACCTTCATTTGTATATAATCATCATATATGTACTTTAATTTTAATTGCTTAATAATTAAGTCCTCCTGTATACCCTAAAGGTACGCAGAGGTGAAGATATTAGGGTTAAGGTTAATACAAAGTCCTCTTGTACACCCTAAAGGTGTGCAGAGGTGAAGATAAATATAATTTAAGGTAGAACGAAGTATTAGACATGCACGGTTGAAGATGATAAGAACTGATTTCTTAAATATCATCTACTATGTAGATAAAACATTCTATTTGCAGACAACTGTTAGTGACATTGAGATCATGAAAGAAGAATATGGACAAAATACAACAACAGTATATCCTGTTGTCATGGTTATCAACAAACACACCATCGAGCAGCAGAATGATGGCGTATTTCGACCAAGGAATCGGGTACCTATCATCCCGATTCCATCCAGGCCAACACAAGTGAGGAAAGAGTGACAGTGAGGTGACAGTTAAAAAGAAGGACATATTCTGACTTGAATTATAATTTATCAAAATTGTATATAATGTGTTAATTCCCTTTGTTTTAATTATGCTTTTATTTTCATTATTAAAGTGTCAACTATTGTTTACATTACAAGAGACTAGAAGTACTGTGAACAGTGAACAGTAAAACTGTGACTTTAAAATGTGACTTTTAAAGTTGTTTCATTGATATGTTTTAATCTGTCTAGTAATATGCCTTTTGATATATTGAAATGTTGTCAATTGCATGATGTGTTTATTGTATTGTAATATATGTTGATTTAATGAGCTCTGGTCAGCTGGGTAATATGATTGTTTAGTACATGTATTCTGTCATTTTTCAATTTATTAATTTGAGAAATTAATAAATTTCTTAAAAAGGGGAGGTATGTTACATAGTGACCCCCTGACATGTATACATGTACTTTTTAATTAATTAAAATAATCATCTTAATTGCCTTGATTGATAGTATGAAAGTGTACTCTTTTAAATAGTAGGTATAGGAACAGTTATAAGTTTGCATACTTTGATAAATACATGAGTTTATTATTGTTGGAGTCCATTCAAATCAATTGGACACTGTTCAAGTCAAAGTAAACATCAGGCCTTTGGAATTTGATGACAAATGTCATATGAGTTTTGGTCAACTTTTAAAGGTCAGATGATTCTGCGCTGTTCCACAGATGTTTGGCAGGTGTTAGGAATATTTTAAGTTCAATTTACATACTTGTCAATCATTAGGGTGTTTTGTTTAATATTTCATCAGAAACCCTAGTACATGTTATCATTATTGTCACTCACAGAGTGCTTCGACATTTTAAAAGAATGTTATTCTACCCTAATGATTGACTTGATATTTAAACAATATTAAATAATAGTAACATGATTGATGCTTTGTACAAACAACAGGTGGGGTGTTTTTGCGTTATGAAATGTATTGGAATGTTGTGGAATGTGAAAAAGCCTATATATACCCAGAGCTTTCCAGACTCATCAGTCATGTAGTTCAGTGTGGTTTCGGGTTATTAGTGTGTTCAGTAGTTTTAGTTCAGTCTTGCTGAAACTCATTTTTGGCATTTAAAAATAAAATATAAAATTGATAAATCTTTGTTAATTTAAAACTTTAAAAGACTTTAAAGAAACACAACGCGAAGTTACTTGACTTTAACCTTGCTACGCAACAATATTTGGGTGAAGAAAGTCATCAGATTGCTTTGTAAGAACAGAGCATTATAAAAAGATTCAGCCACTTTAAATGTAAGGGATTAGCTAGTTTGCATGACCATGGGATCACAGTAATGAAACCAATACCTTCCAATGTTGCTGGTGAAGATATTGAGCTGATGTCTGTCGCACGACCAAGTGGAAATGTCAGTCACATTTCGGAGGGACAATCTAATCCTCTCAGACAGATTAATGCCACGATGGCATGGGTCAGAAGTGACCAAAAGAAAAGTTAACAGTGGCCCACGGAAATATTGGCACCTTCATTTGTATAAAATTATCATATATGTACTTTAATTTTAATTGTTTAATAATTAAGTCCTCCTGTATACCCTAAAGGTATGCAGAGGTGAAGATTTTAAGTTAAAGGTTAATACAAAGTCCTCCTGTACACCCTAAAGGTGTGCAGAGGTGAAGATACTTGTAATTTAAGTAAGAACAAAGTCTTTCTGTATGTCCTTAAGACATGCAGGGATCAAGACAGGGATCAAGATAATAAGAACTGATTTCTTAAATATTATCTAATATGTAGATAAAACATTCTGTTTGCAGAAAACCACTAGTGACATTAAGATAATGAAAGAAGACTATGGACAGAACACAACAGCAGTATATCCTGTTGCCATGGTAATTAACATACACACCACCGAACAGCTGAATGATGGAGTATTTCGACCAAGGAATCGGGTACCCATTATCCCGATTCCATCCAAGCCCACACAAGTGAAGAACGAGGGACAGTGAGGTGACGGTTGAAAAGAAGGACATACTCTGACTTAAATTTATTTATCAAAATTGTATAATATATGTATATATGAAGGTTGATCCAGAAGTAATGACACTACATTTGTAAAATCGTTTTGAATAAAGACGGAGCAATAAAATTTCGTCTCCATGTACCTTGTTCTATTTGCAGTATAGTCTGAAAATGTCATAAAATTATAATGCACAGTTATCGAGATATCAAGATAGACAGGAGGCATGGTAACGACACGCACCGCACGTCAATGACGTTGTTGATGTTCAAGTCGAAGTTTGGATATTGTGTCATGTCTTAAGTAGCATTCATTGTTCTAGCATAGCACTAATGTCTGTTCACCCATGTTTATCTTGTCTTTGAATATTATTTGAACAGCCCCACAGCTCATGTTCAAGAATTTACGCAATCTTCGAATGGCAGAACATGGATATTCATTTATGGGGTCCAAGCAAGAATGATGTCATTGTCTGACATTGCACATAAAGGTCTTCGGGTATTCGGACGATCTTCTAGCGACTGATGTGCACCCTTACAGCGCTGATTGCACCTTTACACAAGCCTCATAATCATGGTTATATAACCGCATGTCTAATTAAACAGCCCAGAGTCTCTAATGGTGATATTTTTAATTTGTGGCAAAACCGCATAAATATCTGCTGACGCGTTTATCAGAAATCAGCATTTATTCACTTGGCAGTTACAAGCATTAGCACTACATGGCGAACTTCAAACTGCAATGACGATATTAAAGTTTCAACAGTGGGTGGCAGAAATATATTTCGTCATCGTATCAAATTTTCATCTGATTTGGAGCGTTAGTTTGATTTTAATTTGCGTTTGCCTTTGAAAATTATGTTCATGTAATTAACGTTATTCTAAGTGTGGCGATGGTGACGGTGGCATACTTTGAACGTCTATATAATTAGAACGGGAAAAGATTCCAATTTTATATTTATTCTGTTAATCAGAACTGAATTACAGTGTATCTTGATAAATTTTTAAAAATAATGCGACGATGAATAAGCGCGCAATGGACACAGTGACATTATTTCTGGATCAACCCTTGTATGTGTTAATTTCCTTTGTTTTAATTATGCTAATATTTTCAGTGTTAAAGTGTCAACTATTGTTTACATTACAAGGGACTAGAAGTACTGTGATCAATGAACTGTGAAAATGTGACTTTTGAAGTTGTTTCATTGATATGTTTTAATCAGTTTCGTAACGTGTCTTTCCATATATTGAAATGTTGTGAAATGCAAGATGTGTTTATTGTATTAAAAAAGGGGAGGTGTGTTACATAGTGGCCCCCCTGTATTTACGACGATTAAGCTACTATGACATTATTTATATTTTTTGCAGTGTCAGATTGGGCTGGTTTCTCAAAAGCTGCTACGTCGTCGGCGAAACCAGCATCTGTTGCTGGAGAAACGTTGAGCTTTCGGAATATAAAATTAAAAACAATCTATGAGGTACAAGAGGCTCGGGTTGTAGACACGGTGTATGGAAGACGAGTCGTTGTGTCTATTCAAGAGGCGCATAAAGATGACGTACAAGACCGGTGGTGTTTCCCTCGTTTAGCTAAACTTTTTGTAAATGATTCGTATGAACTGAAACCTCATGCAGAGTGGCCTAAGAAGATCGGGTTTACGCAAACATATCCACAAGCCTATATTTTTAAGTATACAAAATAACTCATTAATGGAATTAGAAGATGAAATTTCTCGTGTCTGGGTTTGTCGTTTTTACGCTACACTTTATGATGAGATTGAACCGATTAAGGACCACATGTTTCTGACAAAATTTGCAGATATCTGTTTTATTGATAACTGTGGCGCGTGCAAAAAATGGTTTGTGTTGCCATGAAGATTATTTTTATGTAACTGCATTTTCTCATTTCTGTGTTGGGTGTGAACTTGAATACTATTTGTGTAAAACGTGTTTGGCACAATCGGCCATTGATAGGGGGACCTTATGTCAAAAATGTGATGAACATTATGGGTCTTAGAAAAGACTTGTCTGATATTCGCTATGCTATTTTTTGGTATTCGGAGATTGTTGGAAGTATAAACTCATTGCCAAGATCTTGTGATCCTATTGTCCGTTATACGCACTGTCAAAACCTAGTTGTTGGAGAAATTGATTGTAAAAGATATATAGGAAATCACCATTTCATTTTAGAATTTTTAAATTGTGTGTGTACTATGTGCGGACTGGTATTTTTAGTTGAATATGATAAACTCTATTGTAATGAGAAGATCCCTGTTTCCAGTGATTCATCTGAAAATTCAACGAGTGACAATGAATAGATCCCGAGTCTCGTCCGGCATTACCTCTTCAAAGTCTATTACGTGGAATGGTGTGCGATGTGTTGACTGGACTGGAAAATTACGTTGTATGGACCCTGAGCATTAATGGTGTATTGCGTGGATACCTGAAAACTATCGAGAAACTCGTTGTACAATTTGTGACCAATAAAACTTTAACACTTTCAGGAAACACAATGCGAAGTTAACTTGTCTTTAACCTTGCTATGGTACAAATGTAAGCAGTGCCATCGGAGGTTTGCCAGCATAAAAGGGTTGTCAGTGCACTAGGGAGCTGCATATGGGCCATCATTCCAGTGTTTCTGGTGCCCCTACACCGAGGAGAGCAGACATTTGGACAACTTGAAGAGGCATGCCCAGAAAGAGCACCCCTTCCACTGGTGCACCTTCTGGAGGAGTATTCTACACTTAAGGCAGCCTACACGAACAGGTTCCCTGCCCTGTTCAACCGGGATCCTATGAAACTAAGTGTTCCACAGCCACCTACTTCCACAGCCACCAGACCAGCTCATCCTTTAACACCACTCACCACTCCAGCCACAGATACGATTACGATGGACTGAAATAACCAGGATTCTGTATGTGGAGAGTCCCACTTTCAGGAGAGACGTATACAGAGGATACACTCATGGATCCACCTTAAACACCCCAGAGGTGCCAGTATTATCTCTTAACGCTGTCAGTCCTCCAACCATCCAGGCCACCACTCCTCTTTCAGAAGTTCTGCCACAGAACTTCTCTTTAATGGAACCTTTGGACCTAGTGCTAAAACTCAAAGTGATCTTTCATACACCTCTTCCCCAGTGACACAGGAGCCCACCTCAAAATCTGACCCTAAAGAGTATTTGGCAGCTGGGATGGACATCCACCGAGACAGAGCTCTTTCATCCTCTTTCATGGTTTGCGTGGTAAATAGTGAGCATACTATGGAGACTGTGGAGGAGCGGGGGGGAGGGGGTCAAATACTTCAGGTTGGCGACCATAATTCAGGGACAGTGATGCAGATATTTCATAGTTTAACTAACTTATGTGAAAGGAATGATAGCAATTTACTATAAGCGGACAGGAAAGTATCCTTTTTGACTCCTAAACAAAAAAATCGACTTCGAAGTACCATCTACAAAGTGATGCAAACTATTATTTGGTTGACCAAGTAACATCGATCCAGGGCAATTAAACTGAAACAAAACTACTGTGTTTATGAAATGGTGTTTAAACTGTGTTATTTTCTCACCTATTTCAATTGTTTACTAGATTATTATGATTTTCTTTTTACTTACTCTAGTCCAGTGTGTATGTGTGTGTGTTAGTTAAAACAAGTAATCACGAGCAATACAATCCCCTCGCACAGGACAATTTATCATACTAATTTGATCGCTGGATGGATACTCATTTGCTAATGTATATAAGTTAACCAAGAGACATGGTATGAATATTTATTACAGATAAAAAAAAGAGTTATCTGGTATTTTCAAAAAACAAGTATGATAAACCTTACGATTCTTGTCAAGACATTATTAACAAGGTTTACAAGAATAAAATACAGCCAGTTTGCGATGATACCTGTTTCCAAGGCATAACATTGGTTCATATGCTTGGACCCTTGAATGAACTTATCGTCAGGCTACAAGTGCTAGGATTATTTAATAACTATTTTCATTACTTTTTTTGAAGCTCATGATTCAGTGACAAAAAAAATATAATCAGTTTGGATGTATTCAACAGTTATCCTGAAAGTAGAAATTTAGCTCACTTTTCTAAAAATAACGTTTTCCTATTTCCACCAAGAGGTTAATATTTCAACAAGTATCAAGATGTCAGCAGCCGCCACAGGAGGATTTTTAAGTGACCAGTTAGTGTTACAATTCATTGCATCTAATAAGATAAACAATAGTTTATATATAAAGGAAACGGAACAATATGGAAGAGGTGTTTACTCAAATTCGATCATCTTTCCAGGAGAGTTTATTTGTGAGTATAAGGGAGATCTTATAACCTATACTGAAGCGCTGAACAGGGAAAAAAATACGGAGATGACAAAGGGTGTTACATTTTCTTTTTCAAACATCATGAAAAAACTGTTGCTGTAGACGCCACAGAAGAGCCACCTCATTTTCAGCAATACGAAAACATTGGTAGATTGATAAATCATTCCACTGAAGCTAATATTGTACCTAGAGTTGTAACTGATGCATCTGATATGCCTCACTTGTATTTTGTTTCTTCGAAGAGAATTGAAAAAGATGAACAACTCTTTTTTTCTTACGGTGATAATAGGAGAAATGTTATCAAAGAAAATCCATGGCTAAAAAAACCGTCCAAAAAAGGGGGTCCAATAGGGGGTCTAACCACCTGGGAACATTTATTAATGACGAGGCTGAGGTGTCCGGTGATGATTCAGGTGATGAGTCCCAGGTTGTTCTTGAAGAAACGGAATCAGATAAAGAGTTTTTAGATGATAATTTGTCAGAAACATCTGATATTCCACCTAATCCTTACCTTGATAAGGTATCTGTAACTCTAGAAAAAAACATTGAAGATAACATATTCTCGCCACAGTCGTCTGTTGACATTCAGTCACCACCTGCTGCTGTAATAACTCAATCTCAAATTCCTCCTACCCCAGAAAAAACAGCACGTAAATCTTCTTTCGAGTCCAAGCCCCAGGATTTTATTGATAACAACATTTTCAATTGTTTACTACCTTTAGAAAATGCACATCAACATCCTAGAGAAATTTACGCAGTTATGATTTTGAAATGGACATTTGATGATAACAGGCCATTTTCTATAGTACAAAAAGATTTTGACATAGATTTTTTTGGCAAGTCAAACTAAACCTATTAGTGGAATATTTATGACTGAATTCCAGGAATGCTGTTTTCTTGTGGTACAGTATTCATCAAAAGTCTATTTCAAAACCTTTTTGAATTCTCTTCAAAGAATTATTTGCCGTCCCTTAGCTGCCTTTTATGTAAACAAAGGTGTTAAGAATGGTAATGTTATGAAATTGAACGATCTTATTCAAAAGTGTGATACAAAGTCTTACACTGTTGGAGTTGTCACATTTTTGGGTCCTGATAAGCTTGAAGATGACAGTCAAATGTTGTCTGTCAAAGCTGGACAATTCAATATTAGCATGTTGAAAGACTTTGCTATTGAATACAACATAACTGTCCATGATGATCTGATTGTTAGATATTCTAGATTAAGAAACCCATCAGTTAGGGGTACTGTTGGTTCTAAAAAATGTAATTGTGGATGTGGTGTGCCTGCTGATGTACATGAATACTACAGAGTAAACGCATCTATATTCTATATGTCAGCACAATCAAGTAAATGGGCTAAGACTTGCTCTAGCGAGGCTCAAGCACATGTTCATGCTCATCTAGCAAACACACCCATCAGCAAAGTGTTTTCTGAATGGTTTGTTAACTATTCTCCTTTCAAAAATAGAAATGTTAACGAGATCTTCATTGAGGAACATCAGGACCAACTGAATATGAATTTCTTGCCATTTTCAAGTAATCCCTCAATGGTCAGAAAATCCCAACCAACAAAAATGGCTTGCATGGCTATTCATGAGGTAATAAAACTCTTTTGTTCTGCAGAGGAACAATGGAAACAGAGAACTCTAGTAATATCTGGCCCCTCAGATTCTGGGAAGAGCACCTTCTGTTCTGTCCTCTTGTCAATTTTAGGGAATTTAGATTCTGTTGCAATTTCCCTTGAACACAAAGATGATATGTATGAGCTTGGGCATACTTACAAGAAACGCTGCGTCCTAATAGAGGATGCATTGATTCCTGGGAAAAAATGCTTACAAATCTCAGAAATGCCTTTGACGGTCAAATTATGACATTTAATCCAAAATATGGAAAAACTAGATCAGGAATTTTCGGTAGGTCTATGGTAACTACTAATATGTCATCTGAGGAAGTTCTGGCAGGTGTTGGGAATCGCAGATCTGAAGAGATCGCAAGAACTGGTTTAAAAAGATTTCCCACTTGGATATATTTACGGCAACCTCCTCCCTTTCCAGATTCCAAGAAATACAGTCTTAATAAGGCCGATTGTGAATATTTGTTTCACCTCAATATTCAGTCAATGGTAAAACTATTAGTAAATGAAACTGACCATGATAGGGTTTTTAAAACCGTAGACGGTGCTCAAGTATTTTTTGAGAAAATGGATGTTTTGGCTCAAAATGATTTGATATCTGCATTTGACAACACTGGGAATTCGGACAAATGGCCATGCAATCTGCAGAGTCTCACATTCAGCAACTCCGCTTCCATGTGCAGCCCTGTAAACCAAATGTTGGGATATGTGGACCATTTACTATCAGTGATGTGTACTCAGGACTATTTTCATAATTCTTAGAACCATATGAACAAATAGATTCTGAAGAATTTATTGAATCAGGCAAGTTTGCTCTGTTTTGTAAAGACGGTAGATATATTAGAAAGAAATGTATTCAGTGGCAGGAAAAAAATAGAAAACTGCGAAGTATTACGCAGGGATGAATTAAAAGAAGAGTTGGAACTGGATACCCCAAATTTATATGCCCGTTTGATTGATTTAAATCATATCATTAATGGGAAATACGCAAACTTTTCATTGCAAGGGTATTAGAGAGACTGCTGTAGTGCGCATGTGCGCGCTTTACCAATTGCAGGGTATTGATGTTATGCGCATCATTCAATATCATGCAATTAGTAGTGAGTGAGTGAGTGAGTGAACTCGGGTTTAACGTCCCGCCAACAACGAGGTCATATGGAGACGAGACCTCGGTTTAAAGTCTCATCCGAAAGACCGGAGAAGCGGGGGATCGAACCTGCGACCCCTGGATTGGTAGTCTGGAGTGTTATCCACTACGCTACAGCCGCTCCTTCATGCAATTAGTAAGTGCTGCTTGAGTGCGCATGCGCATGCCTAGTTGCGCGGGCATATAGACTGTGTGTGACTTCACATTTAGAAAGCAATCCTGAGTACTTTATAATAGGTATGAATAATACTATGTATACTTGTTTACAATGTGGACAATTAGGGTTTTATGTTTGCCCTTATTGTTTAGAGTGGTGGACTTTTGATGTTGAATGTTATTGTGAATACCAAGATGATGAAGGATTTGATGAAGGTATTTGTCATTTACACTGCCTATAGCATCCAGATATGTTAATGTTATATTGTCATGAGGTGTTACACTTAGATGACGATTATGATGATGATGTTGATGAAGGGATTTTTGTCTATTAATTAAGTTTATCTGATTGCAGGAAGATGGGTGAACAATGTAGACGTACATCAGCAGCAAGCATTCTCAGACAGGTGCATGAGATGTACATTTACGAGTCCTTACAAGAGTTTGGATTTAATGTCTATAATAAACATTTATCGCAAGAGGAGGCAGTTAATTTGTTACTTAATTTTAAAGACTGCGACCTCGCAGTCTTGCAGTTGGTGCAACATATTGTCACCTATAGGATTTGTGACCAGACTTTGGATTTAAACATTAAAAATACATTGTTTGCATGGATCAGAAATCTACCATCATATCAAATATAATTCAAATCCATTGAAGGGTTCAGAAGCTATGAGATTTCAAAGACTTTGACATAAAAATTAAAAATAAAATCCTCTTAATCTGTGACCTTGATTTAAAGGTCATGTCCAGGGGTGGGGATATGGCTGAACAGAATTTCTAACTTATATCTATCATTAAAACAAATATAAATCAAATCGATCAAATTCTTTAGAAACTACGAGATCTATAAATTTTATTGTAAAACTTTAACATAAAATTGCTAAGTCTGTGACCTTGACCTTTAGGTCATGTCCAGGGGTGGGGATGCAGTTGAATAAAATTTCCAAAATATGAGAGTCCTGGGTCAAATATTAAAGAATGACCTTGACCTCTTCTACTCACAAATCTTCAGGTACTCATTAAAATGACTGTATATACCAATTTTTTAAGGTTTTTACCATATATGGGCATGGCGGTTATGTTGGTCATGTGGCCTAAATCATTTGAACAATATTTCTTTCCCGCAAGCCCTGGAGGCTATATATGAAATTTGTTACCATTGGCCCATAAGTTTCAGAAAAGAAGTTGTTTGAAATTGTGGATGGACGGATGACGAAGCCTGCCTATACTATAAGCTCCCCCGGAGCCTCTGGCTCAGGTGAGCTAAAATCTGCTCAGGATGACTACCTTCAGATCTGTCAAAATAAATTTCGGCTCCATCAAAGAGCTACATGAATATTTTCATTTTGTCTCAAAAATGTACATATAGTTTGAAAAGAATCCACTGAAAACCATATGAAAAATTTATTACACAAATCCCATACCCTACAGCGCAAAAAAGCTGCCCAAAATGACTAAGTTTGAAAGGTCGCAATTATGTCAAAATTAATCGTATCTCCACTTAAAAGCCACATGCACATCTTCATTATATCCCCAACACACTGTCAAAGTGTTAGAGCATGGTTTGTCCCCCTGTACATAGGGATACTCCACAAGCTTTAGCGAGAGAATTATTGACCATATAGGCAGACTAACTAGTTTCTACTCACTTATAGCTTAATACCAAGTTTAAACCTTGTTATTTATGGGGTATATCATGCTAAAGATTCGGGTATCTGGGGATCATATCATAAAGTTTTAAAAGAATCTACTGCAAACTGTAGTAGGAGTGCACAACCCTTGCGAAAATCAAACGCAGCTGTGCTTTAAACCTTCATAAAAGCCGGCTTCTATACAGCTTTTCTGCGTATATAACTCAGAAAGCCGTAGAAAAGCTGCATTTTTGGGAAAACGTGCAGAAAAGCTGAAGATTTTTCAAGAGAGCTGTAGAAAAGCTGTACTTTTTTGTGTGAGGCACGTAAAAGCTTCATTTTTGTCAAAAAGCTGCGCCCTTTTAACTATTACTGTAGAATAGCTGGATAATTCTATTCTTTTAAAACATGAATTATTTAAGCTAAATACGCAACTTTTGGAGCTGCAGAAAACCTCGGTAATTCAACTAGCCACAGACCTGGTCATGTCATCCACAAAAATGCAAAAATAAAGAAACGCAGCTTTTGCCCAGCTCTGCAGAGCTGCGTAAATTCATCAACATTGATCTGGTATTATGTAATATTAAGCAATACTACCTTGTTGCCATGGCAATTTTCTCTGAGGGCACCATGTGGCATAAAATTCTTTCCAAAAAACTTTTTAAGTCATCATTCGTAGAGTCAAGTAAAGAGAAAACTGTGACTTTAAAGCTAAACATGTGGAGATGATGTTTCATGTGGAGATGATGTTTGTGACTTGTTCATTTTCACTGGATTTGGATTCTGATAAGATTTAATTTTTCTAGAATTTCATTTTGTTCTTAATCTTATAAATTTTGCATTATTTAAGACCGTAGACAAACAGATAAACTGACATACAAGCAGACAGACAGACAGGCAGGCATGCATGCAGGCACACACATCCCACCACCCACACACACAAAATGGGAAAGACTTGAATTTGAATTCCTTTTGATTGTTTTCCCCCTAAAATCATCGTTATCTGTGAGTAAAAGTCAAGGGAATGGGATAAGCACTGAAATTTAATAGTTTTATGCTCAGTTTGTATTTTTGTCACTGCATGATTTCTAAACAGCTATCTGATATTACCATATCACTGTTGTTACCTTTGAAAGGTTTTTGTATAGCACTGTTCTATCATATTAAATTATATTTGTTTTTATTTTTGACCTTTCTGTTTTTCTGTCCTCATCCAGAACTTTTAAAGACGCAGGTTTCTGACAGATACGCAGGTTTGCTTTTCAAGCAGTAGAAACGCAGCTTTGGCCTTAAGCTGCGTTGAAGCTGCGGAAACGCAGCTTTGACCCGGCTATAAAGCAGCTTTGACATAATGCTGCGTTTTAGCTAGAGAAATGCAGCTTTAATGCAGGTCTGAATCAGAGCTGTAGAAAAGCTTCGTTAAAGCTGCGGAAAAGCCGGCGGTATTGGAACCTGCAGAAAAGCTGCGTTTCTGCAGCTTAAATGCAGCTTTTGAGTTTGATGCAGCTTTTATGTGACTCTGCTTCAAAGCTGCGTTAGAGCTTCACTAAAGCTGCCTTAAAGCTGGCTTTTCTGCAGGTTTGTATAAAGCTGCGTTAAAGCCGGCTTTTCTGCAGCTCTGCGGAAAAGCTAGCTTTTCTACAGCTTAAATATGCAGGTGCCAATACTGCTGGCTTTTGCGAAACTTCTGCACAGCTTTCAAGGCTGCGCTAAAGCTGTAGAAAAGCTGAATTTTTTCACAAGGGAAAGATGCACAAAACAACTAACTTCAAAAGGCTGTAATTTTCTCCAAACAAATTTACCTCAACCAAACAAAATGGCCATGAGGCACTGAATTGCACACCTGAGTAAAAATAGCCATCAGAGGAGATGGCAAATCCCCCGACCAAAGACCCCCATGGGCCTTGGTAAAAAAAGTGCACTTCAAAACACACATAATTAATATATTGTCATTCTTTTATGCTTCTGATTGACATTATCTGTTTAACAGATGCATGATTATCTAACACTCAGACTAAAATAGTATGTTTGACTGCTAAAAAGAAGAAATATCTCAAACAGCCGCCATATACATAAATATATAGCATATGATACATTAAACTTTCAAAATGTGTGAAAAACTTCTATACTACAAACCTAATTTTGAGCTCTCTAGTAAGTGAATTTGGACAAAGAATCCAAATCTTGAGAAAAAAAAAATTTTTGGTGGGGTGGGTTGGGTTGGGTGTGTGTGTGGGGGGTGTGGAGGGGTCAGAGAGAGTTAGGAACACTGATAAGACATCACAGCATGTTCATCAATATTCTAAAAGGTATAAGGTTATCAAAATTGTGGAGCAGGCCAGGGTTATACAGATATGGAGCAAAAACTCAAACAGCAGCTCAAAATACCAAAGGAAAATAACACACAAAGTATGAATGCAAGAGTTGACATTCATGTATGAGACGAATCCTCTTGACCTGTTCTTCATATCTGTGAAGTATCATGAAAATATTTCAAAAGGTATTCAAGCTAAGGAGCCGACACCTAAAATCATCAAAGGGAAATAACTCAAAAAGTAAGAAAGCAAGAGTTGTCATTCTTGTTTGTGACACATTGTCATGACCTGTTCTACATATTTGTGAAGTATCATGAAATATTTCAAAAGGTATTCAAGTTATAGAGCAGACACCAAATCATACCTAAAACCATCAAGGGGAAATAACTCAAAAAGTAAGAAAGCAAGAGCTGTCATTCTTGTTCGCAACATATCATCATGACCTGTTTCTACATATCTGTGAAGTATCATGAAAATATTTCAAAAGGTATATGAGTTATAGAGCGGACAGGAAACCACACCTAAAATGATTAAGGGGAAATAACTCAAAAAGTAAGAAAGCAAGAGTTGTCACTCTTGTTTGCGACACATCGTCATGGCTTGTTCTACATATCTGTGAAGTATAATGAAAATATTCTAAAAGGTATTCATTTTATAGAGCGTACACGAAATCACACCTTAAATGATTAAGGGGAAATAACTCAAAAAGTAAGAAAGCAAGCGTTGTCACTCTTGTTCGCTACACATTGTCATGGCCTGTTCTACATATCTGTGAAGTATCATGAAAATATTCTAAAAGATGTTCAAGTTATAGAGCGGACACGAATCTGGCAAAAAAACCCACACCTAAAATGATCAAGGGGAAATAACTCAAAAAGTAAGAAAGCAGGAGTTGTCATTCTTATTCGCGACACATCATCATGACCTGTTCTACATATCTGTGACGTTTCATGAAAATATTCCAAAGGGTATTCAAGTTACAGAGTGGACACGAATCTGCCAAAAAGCTCACCAAAGGGGAAATAACTCAAAAAGTACAATAGCAAGAGTTATCATTCTTGTACGCGACACATTGTCATGACGTGTTCTACATAACTGTAAAGTATCATGAAAATATTCCATAGGTTATTCAAGATATAGAGCAGACAAGAAAATGTTTACGGACAGACAGACGGATGGACGCTAGGCTCATGGCTATATCCCCCGAACCTTTCGGTCGGGGGATAAAAAGATCAATGATTAAACTAAAAATATTATTTGACAAAACAGATGCTCCCCTGCCTGTGCTTTCCAAGCAGTATCATTTTCCCTAAATGTTGCCAAGTATAGATCTCCTGTGACCTTGAAAATAGTGTCAAGGTCACCAAAATTTAATCAGGTCTTTTCCACCCCCTGATTACACACTTGTCTATATTTTGTCATATTCAATCTATCCCTTCAGGAGATCTGGAGCAGGCAAGCAATTTTTCAACATTCTTTACCTTCCTTGACCTTGAAAATGAGGCCACGCTTTCCCTGACCAACGACAAAATTCCCTGACATTTCCCTGAACTGGAAAAAAAATAGCCATCAGAGGAGATGGCAAATCCCCCGACCGAAGACCCCCATGGGCCTTGGTAAAAAGGGTGCACTTCAAAACACATATTAGTAATATATTGTCGTTCTTTTATGCTTCTGATTGACATTAACTGTTAACAGATGCATGATTATCTAACACTCAGACTAAAACAGTATATTGACTGCTAAAAAGAGGTAATATCTCAAACAGCCACCATATACACAAATGTATAGCATACGATACATTCAACTTTCAAAATGTGTGAATAACTTCTAAAGTACAAGCCCTACAAATTTTGAGCTCTCTAGTAAGTGAATTTGTACAAAGACTCCAAATCTGGAAAAAAAATAATTTTTTTTTGGGGGGGGGGGGGGGGGGGGGGGGGGGGGGGGGGGTTGGTGCGGGAGGGGGCATGGGAATGTGGAGGGGTAAGAGACAGTTAGGAACATTGATAAGATATCACAGCATGATCATCAATATTCTAAAAGGTTCACGGTTATTCAAATTCTGGAGCTGGCCAGGGTTATACAGTTATGGAGCAGAGACTCAAACAGCAGCTCAAACTACCAAAGGGAAATAATTCACTAGGTCTAAAAGAGCAAGAGTTATCATTCATGTATGAGACAAATTGTCATGACCTGTTCTGCATATCTGTGAAGTATCATGAAAATATTTCAAAAGGTATTCAAGCTATGGAGCGGACACTTAAAATCATCAAAGGGAAATAACTCCAAAAGTAAGAAAGCAAGAGTTGTCATTCTTATTCGTGACACATCATCATGACCTGTTCTACATATCTGTGAAGTATCATGAAAATATTCCAAAAGCTATTCAAGTTATAGAGCGGACACGAAATCACACCTAAAACTATCAAGGGGAAATAACTCAAAAAGTAAGAAAGCAGGAGTTGTCTTTCTTGTTCGCGACACATCGTCATGACCTGTTCTACATACCTGTGAAGTATCATGAAAATATTCCAAAAGGTATTCAAGTTATAGAGCGGGCACGAAATCATACCTAAAATGATCAAGGGGAAATAACTCAAAAAGTAAGAAAGCAAGAGTTGTCATTCTTGTTCGCGACACACCGTCATGACCTGTTCTACATATCTGTGAAGTATCATGAGAATATTCCAAAGGGTATTCTAGTTATAGAGCGGACACGAATCTGCCAAAAAATCACACCTAAAACTATCAAGGGGAAATAACTCAAAAAGTAAGAAAGCAAGAGTTGTCATTCTTGTTCCCGACACATCGTCATGACCTGTTCTACATTTCTGTGAAGTATCATGAAAATATTCCAAAGCGTATTCAAGTTACAGAGCGGACACGAATCAAAAAAAAATCACCAAAGGGGAGATAATCCAAAAAGTACAATAGCAAGAGTTACCATTCTTGTACGCGACACATCGTCATGACCTGTTCTACATAACTGTGAAGTATCATGAAAATATTCCAAAGGGTATTCAAGATATAGAGCGGACAAGAAAGTGTTTACGGACGGCCGGACGGACGGACAGACGGACGGACGGACGGACGGACGCCAGGCTCATCGCTATATCCCCCGAACCTTTCGGTCGGGGGATAAAAATCATTCCAAAGGGTATTCAAGATATAGAGCGGGCAAGAAAGTGTTTACGGACGGACGGACGGACGGACGCCAGGCTCATCGCTATATCCCCCGACCGAAACGCTATATCCCCCGAACCTTTCGGTCGGGGGATAAAAATCATTTTCAATACTTTTTCCTTGGCCAGGACAACCCTGATACAGTAGTTATTGTTCCTTAGAGATGCTGCTTATGGTTCCAAAAGGCCCCACCCTTTCAGAGGCAATGTCATTTGAAAATGTTTATAAAATATGAACAACAGACTACTGCCTATACTGTCAACGTCCCCTGAGCTCAGGAAAGCTAAAATCTGAGAGGTATTTTTGTTATCCTGAATTTACTTATCAGTATCATTTATTTAATTAATTTTTTTGCTTTACAGAACTGGTATTTGTAACTGGCTACAAGTGAAGATAAAATTTTGGAAGCAGACAATGACAGTAACATCTGCACTCACAAATTGTGAGGTGAGAATTCTTGATAATAATGGTTCAGTGAGGATCTAGGAAATAAAATGAGGATCTGCACTCACAAATTGTGAGGTGAGAATTCTAGATAATAATGGTTCAGTGAGGATCTAGGAAATAAAATGAGGATCTGCACTCACAAATTGTGAGGTGAGAATTCTTGATAATAATGGTTTAGTGAGGATCTAGGAAATAAAATGAGGAGTACAGAAACAACTCGCAAACAAAGGTTGTGATGAGAATTATTGATAATAACGGAACAGTGAGGAGGATCTTGGAAATAAAATGAGCACCACAGAAACAACCTTACTAACAAAGGGTGTGGTGAGAATTATGGATAATGACGGTAGAATGAGAAGGATGTAGGAAATACAACACCTGTCCGCGTACAGGATAGCTCGCCTGCAGTGCCTTGCCTATCACATAAAAAGACTTTAACGTAAAACTTTAATGTGTGACGCCCACGCCAACACCCATGCCCACGCTGACGTCCAAGTGAGTGACAACAACAGCTCGCTGTACTTTCGTACAGGCGAGCTAAAAATGAGGGCCACAGAAACAACTTCGTTTATAAAGGTTGTGGTGAGAATTATTGATGAGGAGAATCTAGAAAACAAGACCTGTCACCAGACAGGACAGCTCGCCTGAACCGATGCTTATCCATCTTTAAGTACTAGTATATGTTTGTTAGGGTCGGGGATGGAGTTACATAAAGTTTTATAAAATATAATTCAAAGTGATCACAGGGTTCAAAAAACTTAAATGTAAAACTTTTAACATAAAATTTCTAAGTCCATGACCTTCACCTATAGGTAATGACCAGGGGTAGAGAAAGTGCTGCAGGGATCATTTTTGAGTGAGATTTTGAGTTCTTTGCTCAAATTTTTGCCAAAAATCTCACTGAATCTATCAAATGTAAGGAAAAATTTCATGCAAAAATGCAATTCAATAATGGAAAGAACCTAAAATTCTCACTAAGAATGGAAAATTTCCCATAAATTTAGCTAAACAAGATAACTTTCTCTCATATAATTTCTGAGTCAGAATTACCCCTTGCTGAATAAAATTCCGACCATAATCTATCCCTACACCAATATAATTAAATTAAGGTAAAACTAACATAAAATTTCTTAGTCCATGACCTTGATTATGTCCAGGAGGCGGGAAGTTTTCAACATGAAATTTCTAAGTCCATGACCTTGACCTATAAGTCATGTCCAGGGGTGGGGATGGTGCTGAATAAAGTTCTGGACCAGTATCTTACATCATACCACAAATAATTCATATCAAACTAAGGGTTTAGAAACTATAAGAACTTAAAAACTTTAACATATGAGTAAAATTTCTAAGTCCTTGACCAGGAGTGGGGATGGCGCTGAATAAAATTTTGGACCAATATCTATCATCACACCAAATACAGTCAAACCTGTCTTAAGAAGTCACCCCAGGGGACCCACAAAAACTGGCTGCTTAAGACAGGTGACCCCTTATTACAGGTTCATTTGCACTGTATTTTGGTTGAAGGGACTCCAAAAAAGTGGCTGCTAATGACAGGTGACCCCTTAATACAGTGACCCCTTAAGACAGGTTTGACTGTATAATTCAAATCCATCAAAGGGTTTAGGAACTATGACATCTTAAAAACTGTAACGTAAACATTTAACAATTTTGCTAACGCCAACGCTGCCACTAAAGCCACCACCAACATCAACGCCAGGGGAAGTGCAACAGCTATTCCTGAACTTTGTTCAGGCGAGCTAAAAAACGAGGACCAAGATTTACAACTCTGCTTACAAATGGTGGGGTGAGAATTGTTGCAGACCGTGAGGTCAGACGCTTGAGAAGGTTAAGCAGGCACAGCCTAGAACCATTCTCCTTTACACATACACCCAAATACTGTATTAATCCTAAAGAACGCTTCTGCTCTAATAAACGACCCCTGCCCATTTTATGAAAATAATGTTATATTAACTCGCATGAATTCTTGTTTGTTTCTCTAGATAAGGTAGCTCTTTGAAATGGGGTCTACTCTTAAAGCAAAGAATTTGCTCCTACAGGAGCATATTCTTTCCTTTAACAGCTGACCCCTACTGAAAATGGAGGCAAAATAATAAAGTTACATCCCCTGAAAGTATACCCATCACCTTTATATTACTTATAAATGGTATTTGGCAGTGGCTGGTTTACTACACTTAAGGGGCTACATCAAGACCCCCCAGAGTGGCGGAAAGCGTACGGTTAGGCTGCCAGGCATTACTAGAATTATTACATGTCACCATTGTGGAGAGCGGTTAGGCGCCCCCAACCGATGCTTTTGTGGGCACTTGATTTGCTTGGTCTGTGCCCCCCCGTTTCGCAAAATGCAATGCCCCGGGGAATTTAATAGGATTAATACGGTATCAACAGCATATTGGAAATACTTCCTTCTCTTATAACATGGGAAGAAACGAGGATAGATGTTTTTGTATTTCAGACAGAATCTAATGACAACTATATGAAGCTGCTAAGAAGGTACTCAACTGAAACATCCCTCACCAACACCAGTGAGAATTTCAAGACTTATCTGTAACAAAGATATGAAACTCAGCTTCATTTCCAATGCTCTAAACAAGCTGCAGGGACTAACATGTGGAAATGAAGCTTAGTCTCACTTGCTAGTCATATTGTCAGTATTGTGACGATAGTAGTAACAATTATAACAAGAGTTGTCAGAAGACAACAAAGCGCGCCTTACAGGAGCTTGAGCCTCACAGCGCTGGTGGTATTGAAAGGCTCATGAAAACTAAATTTTTTTCCTTAAAAACAGAGTCAATCAGCAAAGTCAGTCAACCGTGACATATAGGTCAAAGACACATAATTGTGTGATGCAGCTGCTGCAGTGGTATGGATGTATATATGTACCAAGTATGATGACTGTAGCTACTGTAGTTTGTAAGATACAGAGTTAAACATCGAGTTAAACGCAAAAGTTAACATTGGTTAACCTTATCACGGACGCCGATGAGGACGCTGACGGAGACGCGAACGCGGACGCTAACGCAAACGGATACTCGGACTACGACGCCGGGGGTATAGCATAAGCTCTCCTTTGCATTCGCAAAGGCGCGCTAATAAATGTATTACTGATTACTAAAATACTAAAACATCTGAAGGCTAATTTACAGTATCTATTTCGTAATTTTCCTCAGGCACTTATTGTCTGGACATACATACTGCCTCGATTCCAGTGGAGGAATACTGACAATACAGAGGATCCTCTCCTGAAGATGGAGAGAAAAAGGAAAATGGTCAATCGGCAGGTCAAGGAGTTTATACTCAGGTGGCATAAGGGCCAGGTGCTTCTTCACCAGGATGTAACTTGTGAGACCCCAGGATTTTTCTTGCCGGATGGTGTCCATTTATCAGATATTGCCAATGATATGTACCTGCAGTAAAGGAACTATGGGTAAAAAAAAACATTTTTCAGATCAATCAAGGGCAGTTAACTCATGAACTGGAAAGGTCAGAGTGACAATTTGTAACCTCTGATGTGAAACAATTCTGTGAAGTTTCATTCAGATATTCCATATAGTAAAGGAACAACAGGTAAAAAACCATTTTGCAGATCTACCAAGGGTGAATCGACAGATTTTGCCCATTAACAATCCCATACCACTCATCCCCGATAATATGTATGCAAAATTTGAAAAAAATTCTGTGAATAAATACTCGTTATCGATTGGAAATGGTGAGCAGACAGATGGATGGACGGGAGGATAGACGGAGGGACGTATAACATAATACCCCGCCACTAAAGTGTAGCGGGGTATATAAAGGATTTTACTCGTTTTTATTGTTTATTTCTATGACATATTATATTATAGTTATGTGTTGTTGGATTGTTTAAATGGAGTACAAGTTTGTTTTGTGTGGCTTTTGTCGTATTTTGTGTTTGTGTAATCAATCAATTTGACCTGCTGAGTATACAGCGGAGCTGCATATCTTATAGATTATATCTGCATAACTTAAAGATTGTTCCGAAAAAACGGAAATAGGCTGTGTATTTGTTTATAATTAATTTGGATCCACTGGTGTTTTTATCTTTACTTTCATGTCCAGCTGAGTGTTTGCGCTGTTATATATATGGGTAAATTGAGTGATAAATTTTCGGACAGATAAAGCTCCTCTACACTAGTGGAACAAAATGTCTTGTAACACAATTGGGCAAAAAGTCGTTTTTGAGCCTCGTTCTGGTATTCTTTTCTGCTTGATGAAAATAAACAAAATATATGAACAATCACTTTTCTGTTTTCACCTCTCACACCATGAACTTTGATAGTTGTGACTTAAGAAAGAACAGAATTGTGACAGCGGGAAAATGGAAATGTCACAATGTGTAACCTTTCTAAAATAGAGCAGTGACGTTGGATGTTTACATGGCCGTTTCTAGCCCAGAGTTTTAATTTTTGGACATAGTTTCATATCAAGGCTAAATTTACAGCATCTGTGAATGTACACGATTCGTTGCGGTCAAATTTTGGGTTGGAACAGTGCGACCTGGCTTTGGCTGGATTTGGGGGCCTGACAGTGAGTAGAAGGAAGCAGTTTTACAGGAAAGTGACAGCATTACTTAGTAAACAGAATTATGATATTGTTGTGTGCCAGCTTGGATCAAATGACATATCGAATGATTCTTGTCCTGTAATTCTAGCTGGTTTAATCAGTGAGTTTGCTGAATATCTTTTGAATAGTCAAAATATTGCAAACTAGAAGCACAACTCTAGTCACGCTTCTAGTTTTATGGCGGATTTGCCATACTTAATACAAGCAGAAGAGGCTTTGAATAGCAAATGAAGACCTTGTTTTATTTTTCATTCTGTAGTTTCAATAGTTAGTTGTCTGATTTTACATTGAAATTTGTTGAATATGTCATTTGAGTCTTTAATCTCAATAGACTCATTCAGCATAATGTGTTGTTTATTTTCTATAGTCGCATGTATAACGGGCCAAGCAAGTAAGCACTTTTGTCTTGATGAAGGCAAGCAACTTTATGTTGCCCCTTTCTTTGTTTCCAGAGAAAGGAGTAGCATAAAATAAAATCTATCATCTATAACCAATATAACTAATTGTGTATCATACATTCATATTTTTTGTTGGACACTGTTCAAATCAACTGGCAACTGTATTTGTTTATTTAAACAGAATGCTGATGAAATGTATAGTTTTCTTTATTACATAATGATTAGTGCCTTGAGTATTATACGACTTGAGTAAAGAACCCAACTTATTCTCTTGTGACTCGTAAAACCCAGTTAAAAACACTTCTGTAATGGTCGTAATATGCCACTTTAATTTTAGCTATGACAAAACTGTACGCAAGCCTGATGTGCGGGACCTGCAATGCATATGATGGAAAATAGCGCCATGTGCCTCAGGTGTACAGTAAAATGCACTACATCCCCTGACTGTAGAGAGGCGCGGTAGTCGAGTGGTTAGAGTGGCTTGGTTATTGTGCAGAAAGTCCCCGGAAGGTCGTGAGTTCGCAGCTCACCATCCCCTTCCGACGACTGGGAAACTCTCTCTGTCAACCCAGCAGTAAATGGGTACCTTTTTCGAATTAGGGAAAGATAAGGCAGCCAAAGGAGAGAGATGGGCTCCGCCTTTCATCAGCTGTGCCATAGATACAGTGGGTCTCTAGCCCCCACTGCCCCTACGGCTATTAGGCTATGGGAAACCTTTACCTTTTTTACCCCTGACTGTAATCCTGTAAGTGAGCCTTCAAAAGCCTTGGAGAGGTTAATCGTCATGAAAAGTTAAAATCGTCACATGAAAAGAACAAACTGCGAATGAGTATACATTCCAGAAGAGACCATCCTGGAGCAGGCAATGGTAGCCTTTGAGGACCTGATATGCCATTAACCAAGAGGACTTGCTCCTAGACCCACAACTAAGAACCTAGGGCAGCCGCAACACTTAGTGGAGCCAATATCTGACGATGAGTTGGATTATGAAGACACCTGTTTCACCCCTTGTTTGTAGCTGTTCCAGGGGTTTCCCAGATGCATGATATTGCGTCTGAGACCCCAAAAGACATATCTCAGGCGGACGGAAAAAATTGTGTGTCCATCAGGACTCAAAACAAGAGGGCCATGATGGCCCTGGATCGCTCACCTGAGTATCCTGTGAACTTTAACCTCAGAGACATCCATATCACCGACAGACAGAGTTTCACAAAGATTGAATGGAAAATGAACCCTTTATTGTGTACCTAAGGTTTTTATAAGATTTAACCTAATGACCTAGTGACCTACTTTTAGACCCAACATGACCAAGTTGCATCCTTGGTCCAGATTTGTTGGAGACAAACATTCTGACAAAGTCTCATGAAGATTAGAACAAAACTGTGTCCTCTAAAGCGTTCACACTGTTTTTCTAAGAACTGACCTAGTGACCTAGTTTTTGACCTGACATGGCCCAGTTTCAAATCTGGTATAGATTTCATGAAAATAAACATTCTGACAATGTTTCACGTAGATTGGATCATAACTGTGCCCTCTAGAGTGTACACAAGGTTTTTCTAAGATTTGACCTCGTGACCTAGTTTATGACCCCACAAGACTCAGATTCAAAATTTGGCCTAGATTTTATATAAATAAACATTCTGACAAAGTTTCATGAAGATTTGATCATAACTGTGCCCTGTAGAGTGTGCACAAGGTTTTTCTAAGATTTGACCCAGTGACCTAGTTTTTGACCCCACATGACCCAGTTTCAAAGATGGTCTAGATTTCATATAGATAAACATTCTGACAAAGTTTCATGATGATTGGTTCATAACTGTGCCCTCTGTGTCATTCTAATATCTATTTCTATTTTTAGCTCTGGCGGCCATTTTGTTTAGTGGAGTGGAACCGTTTTAGCAATTTTTGTTCAGGGCCATGAGTAAAACATTTCTGTGAAATTTTTTTGAAATCAAGTAATTGGCTTCAGAGACGATGATGTTTGAAGCTTTTTTCTATTTTTAGCTCTGGTGGCCATATTGTTCAGCGGAGCAGAACCATTGGAGCAATTTTGGTAGAGGGTCTTCTAAGGAACATTTCTGTGAAATTATTTCAAAATCGGCCCTGCAGTTTTGGAGGAGAAGTTGTTTAAAGGTTTTTCTATTTTTAGCTCTGGCGACCATATTGTTCAGGGTAGCGGAACTGTTTGAGCAATTTTCGTAGAGGGTCTCCTAAGGAACATTTCTGTGAAATTATTTCAAAATCGGCCCAGCAGTTTTGGAGAAGAAGTCGTTTAAAGGTTTTTCTATTTTTAGCTCTGGCGGCCATATTGTTCAGCGGAGCGGAACCGTTTGAGCAATTTTGGTAGAGGGTCTACTAAGAAACATTTCTGTGAAATTATTTTAAAATCGGCCCTGCAGTTTTGGAGGAGATGTCGTTTAAAGGTTTTTCTATTTTTAGCTCTGGCGGCCATATTGTTCAGCAGAGCGGAACCGTTTGAGCAATTTTGGTAGAGGGTCTCCTAAGGAACATTTCTGTGAAATTATTTCAAAATCTGCCCAGCAGTTTTGGAGGAGAAGTCATTTAAAGGTTTTTCTATTTTTAGCTCTGGTGGCCATATTGTTCAGCGGAGCGGAACCATTTGAGCAATTTTGGTAGAGGGTCCCCCAAGCAACATTTGTGTGAAGTTATTTCAAAATCCGTCCAGCAGTTTTGGAGAAGAAGTTGTTTAAAGCAAAAGTTGACGCCGGACAACGGACGACGGACAAAGACCGATCACAATACCTCACCTTGAGCACTTCGTGCTCAGGTGAGCTAAAAATTGTGTAGAAAAAAATCAAAACAAGAATTCCACAGATATGCTATGTCGCACCTGCCTTGCACTTCCACAGTAGTGGAGATCATGGTGAGAAAAAAAGTGTATGCAAGGCCACATTTTTGTATTAAATTGTGCTAACAAGGTCAAAGTATATAATATCCTGAAATATAGTTCATTTTAAGGAGAATATTTGAGCCACCTTTTCTGTTCGCAACCATTATGGCTAAAGAGAAACAGACTTAAATGCTAGTGTAAAAGTAATTTTGGCCGAGGTTTTACAAACTTTAAGTCAGCAGAGCGTGAAATATAGCTGGGAGCATAAAAATAAGTGCAATATCCCTGTAGACCATTCTAAGAAGAGCATCATATCTGGATTGAAGACTGTTGGTATCATAGTTTGGGAGGAATGGACTTAAACACTAGAATTGACATGATTTTCAATGGTAAATTTCATGAAGTCAGCAGCACATAAAATCAGGTCAAGGGTATTGTAGTATTCCTGCAGAACATTCTAGGAAAAAACCTTTATGCCAAGTTTGATGATGTAGGTATCATAGTTTGAGAGAAATTGACTTCAACAATACTTATAGGGTTGATGTGATTTTACAAAGTCAGCGGAGCATGAAATATAGGTCAAGAGTAAAAATAAGTGAAAGAAACCCCGAGACTATCTTAAGAAAAAACTTTGAGCAAGATTTGATGACTGTAGGTAGCATAGTTGAAAGAAACAGACTTAGACACTAGGGTCGATGTGATTCAGAACCCTAAATTTTACAAAGTCAGCAGAGCATGAAATATAGGTCAAAAGTAAAAAAGGTCCAAGAACCCCCGAGACCATCCTAAGACGAAACTTTGTGCAAGATTTGGTGATCGTAGGTAGCATAGTTTGAAAGAAATGGACTTAAACACTAGGGTGGATGTGATATAGAACCCTAAATTTTACAAAGTCAGCAGAGCGTGAAATATAGGTCAAAAGTACAAAACTGTGCAAGAAACCCTGAGATTATTCTAAGAAGAAACTTTGTGCAAGGTTTGATGATCGTAGGTAGCATAGTTTAAGAGAAATGAACTTAAACACTAGGGTCGAGGAAAGTGTTTATGGACGGACGTACGGACGGACGAACGGAATGACAGACAGACGGAAAACCGGACTCCTATATATTTTAACCTGTTCTTAGGTTATTTCAACCAGGTTTGTACCAACTTTCCTGCACTTTCACGAGCATTCCATTATCTTTTAATAGAACAAAGATAAAATCCACATTATTCTGTGATTGGCAACCTCCATAATTCTATCATTCCCCCTTATATAAGCAACTGTGCTATCATGGTAACTTAAGAGAACAGCCGATTGAAAACAAACTGGTTCCCGTATTTTTATTGCATCATTAGCAAGATATGTACTGAGTGCCAATCTAGTGTTTGCTTTTGTTTATAACTGGTTTATTTTTTGACACCGCATGCTGTAATGAGTCAGCACTTCCATTATGGCAAGGCAATATGACATCAATATCCATTATTGCAGATGTTTTTTATGACATTTCCAGATCTATATTTTTGTTAATTATGTTAAGCAAGAGACAGAAAGCAGTTTTTTTCTCGAAAAGTTAAAACTTGACCTAATTATGCGAAAATATATCAAGACATAAACAAAGTCGCCATCACTAAAATCAATAAGAATTCATTGTTTCATTCCTGTATTTTCCAGCATAATTTCAAGATAAATGGATATAAGTCACATTTAAAGTTACTTAAATGATGTGAAAAGGAACAATCTTCTTGTTTATGTTTAATTTGTGAAGTTTCTTATGAGTATCTTATCTTGATACTCGGAAAATGTAGATGTTTACATTTAAAAAGCGGTACTTCACACGCTGTTTGGAACTGTTTACACAAGCTGCATTAGAGTACTTGTGCAAAATGACTTCAGGAAATAATAAGACAGTGTGCCTGATGGGACAGTCTTTTATTAGACTGTTGGAATCGTATTTGCAGGGATCAGAAAATGTTAATTTGCGTTTGGACAATCTTCTGTTTACTGTAGAAACAGAAGGTGGACTGAAAATTTCACAAATGACGAGATGCCGATATTATAATGAATTTGAAAATGTACCAGACATTGGCTTTTTACAAATCGAGGAAAATGATGGTAATGTGGATAAAGTAAAAAAGATTGCTGACAATATCTGCTCATTTGTGACATATTTGATGATGGGTGTTGGCATATCAAAAGTTGTGGTGTGTCAACTTTTTCGTAGACAGCCCTGGGCCATGAGATCAACTACGTACAGCGGGGATGTTGTGGCTATTAATCAAATTGTCAAGGAGCGGTTGAGCTTGATTGGACCATCAAATAACAGAGACGCGAGTCCACTGGACTTCTGAACCTCAAAGTTGAGGGAAAACCCTTATCAAAAGACAAGAGACTTTGATAAGAGATACAATTTTAACTTGATAATGATCATGAATATTGAAAGACAAAGACTTTTCGAAGAGAAACTGTTGCCAGACAAAGATGGCCGATGACGGAGCCTGCCTATCCTAGAAGCTCCTCAAGAACCTTTGGCTCAGGTGAGCTATAGAGAAAGCACAGCTTAAGAAAGATTCATGAAAACTTGAGGAGGAGCTGCACACACAAAGTACCTACTGTCATAGGGAGAAAGAACCATCGAACTACAGAAAGGCAAGTACTATGTCCTGTTGCGTTTCTTTGAAAAGACAGGGTATCGTAACCTTCTAACAAGAACAAAGCCTGTCCGCATACAGGATAGCTCGCCTGCAGTGCCTTGCCCCGCAAAAAAAAACTTTGACATAAAACTTTAAAGTGTGATGCCCACCCCCACACCGACGCCGACGTCCAAGTGACAACAATAGCTCTCTGTATTTTCGTACAGGCGAGCTAAAAATGGAAAAATAACCCTTAAAGGTTTCCAAAACTATAAGTCTACTGACATTAAAGCCTTGCGAAACATAAACAATTTTCTGCAGAACTCCAGACAAGAAATGACAATGGTAATTTGTAGAAACATGAAATACAATCAAGCCTGCTTATATTGTCCCTCAGTTGGAGGGCAGCCTAACTTAAGCAGGCAAAACATTCCTTGACATGAAATACAAAGCAAACGAACCAGTCTCATAGGGTCATCTGTTGTGAAGACCTATTTTTGTGCTTTTCTTGGGAGTCACCTTAACACAGGTACATTTAGTTCTTGACTAAACATACATATTTTGTATCTTATCAGAATATTGTCTCTAAAATATCATTTAAAGATATACCACAAAATACTTTTAAGGTGAATAGGTACACTTTTAGGGAGAGCAATTCTGCCATTTTCTTTTTTGCTGCCCTTATCAGTGGGGATCAGCTGTTAATGGAAAGAATTTGCTCCACTGGGAGCAAATTCTTTTCTCTAACAGTTGACTCCTTTTGGCAGAGTTTCATTCTCCAGGGAAGCAAACAAGGTCATAAAAATTGCCTCCCCTTGAAATAAATGGCAGTTAAACATGGAAGTGTACCCATACACCTACAAGAGAAATACAGAAACTTATCTGACATAATTACCTGTTACAGCATTTCCAAAGCTTTTTCTTGAATCAACAGTACAAATAATTTCTGACCCTGTCAAAAAATACCTGACTAAAGATGAACACAAAATTAGGCCCTGTTAAATAATTATCAGTAAAATTATTACAATGGATTTTTTCCCTTCTATAATGTCCCTTAACACTGAGAAGGCTATTCCTGAGCAAACAGTGAAGACCCTAACCTTACTGCTCCTTTATAAAAGTATGGGAACCTCTCCACACTTTTCCGCCATTTCCACAAAGGAAAGCAATATTTATGACTTCCTGCTAACCTCCCTGGAAAATGAAACCATTCTATGACAGGGCTATTGTTAGGCTGCCTTTACACGAGCAAAGTTTCTGTGACAAAGTAGGTTTGCCACAGAAAAATTTGCTCGTGTAAATGCCATAATATGAGAATGTTTCTTTGACAAATATATATGGTAAAGTTACTTAGATAAATTAAATTTGTCTGTGTAAACGGAGAACTTTGCTAAAGATTATGTAACAAAGAACTTTGCTATAAGCATGGAAAATGTGACAAAGATTTTGTTTCATTGCTGCAGGTAACTTTGACGAATAATATTTGGTTGTGTGAACACTGCAGCAAATATTTCATTGCCAAAGTTTATGTGACAAAGATTCTATAGCACATTTTCTTTAACAAATAATTTGCTCCGTGTAAACGCAAAATGTTTGTCATACTTTCTTTGCTAAAGTTTCTGTGACATAGAAACTGTGCACGTGCAAACACGGCCTTACAGGCAAAAATTTGTCCTTGTCCTGAAGGAAGTAAATTCTTTACTTAACCCATTCCATTCGGGATACCCCTTTAGGGGTATCTGGGCAAACAGTTTGGATCCAGATCAGGCCCCACAAATGTGGGGCTTGATCTGAGATCCAAACTGTTTGCTGCCTAGACATCATTTCTACAAGAGTAGGTTAGACCAATATTGTCAAAATATTCTTGATTTTTGATGCAGACGACAATTTCAGCAGACGACAAAAATAAATACCCAAAATGCAATGGGTTTATGAGAATGAAGTGTTCCATTTACTTTACTTCTTAGTTTCACATTGCTTACCATATTAATCCTAATAAATACCCTGGGGTATTGCATTTTATGAAAGGGGTATGTTATTTAGAGCATGAAGTCTAGTAAATCAATCATGGCTAAAACAATACTGAGTAAATCAACCACGGCTAAAATACCTCTCATAAACAGTATGAAGGTGTGAGTGAGTGAGTGAGTGAGTGAACTTGGGTTTAACGTCCCACCAACAACGATGTCATATGGAGACGGGACCTCGGTTTAAAGTCTCATCTGAAAGACCAGAGAAGCGGGGGATCGATCTTGCAACCCCTGGATTGGTAGTCCGGAGTGTTATCCACTAAACTACAGCCTCTTCTCAGTATGAAGGTAATCAGAAATACTTTCAGAGAAGTACCTCTATTGTTTTTACCTCCCTTCTCATTAGGGGTCTACTCTTGAAGGTAAGAATTTGCTCCTCATGGAACAAATTCTTACCTTCAAGAGTAGACCCCATGTCAAAACTACCTCATGTAGAGAATCAAACAGGAATCGATGCAAAAAAATTCAACATTATTTTCGGAGAAGAGGCAGGGGGCATTTATTTGAGCAGGGGCTTCTATTAGGATTTATACAGTAGGTTTACAATGTGAGCAGCTCTCTTTGCTTCCAAAAAGTGGTCTTGAGGTTAAAATGGGAAAAATATAATGGGAGTCTGTGAAATGGTCCTATACTTCTAGCAGTTACTCTTAGCCTCACACACAGATATCACTATTATGCAACAAAAAAATAAAACAAAAAATTGCTTAGGCTACCACCTAAAATACAACAGCTATTATCACAATTTAACAAATATTATCACAAAAAGTCTTGTAGATCCAGAACTGAGAATATGGCAACCAGCAAGTCTACAAGTTCAATCTTTTATATATATATTCTATTCACCCTGAAGCTTCAGCTACATGTACTCGTGCAACAAGGGCTTCGCAAGCGGCGCATAATACGCCCGTTTTAATGTCATAAAGGAATGAACAAGATTGTTTACAAAAGGACAGACAGGCAGACAAACAGGGGAAACAACACTTTAATTAATGACAGCAACATTATTTAAATATTTAACACATCAAATATTATTAGTATACCAAAAATCAGCTTCCAAGGTGAAGTGGCTCCTAAGTTGAGTAATGCGAAAGTCAAACAAGGGAGATAATTCATAAACTAAATATACAAGATATACCATTCTTGGTTCTAATACATTCCGTTCACAATATACACATCTCCATAAAGTTGTGTTAAAATATTCTAAACGGTTAAGGAGTTATAGAGCAAACAGGAAATTTATGCATGGGCAGATAATCCAGTAAGCAAGCCAGAGTCCTGGTTCTTGCTCAGGATACATTGCCCCATTATTACACACATTCCTACAAAGTTTCATTATAATACTTCAAAGAGTTAAAGAGATATGGAGTGAATGGAAATTCCTAAAAATAATGATCAAAGGGAGGTTACTCCAAAAATAAGAAAGGGGGAGCAACCATTCTTATATGTGACACATCATCTTGTGATCATGCACATTGTTATAAAGTCATGATATTCCAAACAGTTACCGAGTTAATGTATGCACAACATAAGTATACACAAAAACAGTCGAAAAGAACTAATAAAAAGGGATGTAACTCACAAACGAAGAAAGGGAGAGCAACCACTGTTGTACGCGACATATCGTTGGGACTTCATACACATTGCTATGAAGTTTTATGAAGATATCCCAAACAGTTATCTAGTTATGGCGCGCACAAGACCTGCAGGGGAAAAAAAACAATCAAAGGGGCATAACTTGGAAACTAAGGAAGGGGGAGCAACCATTCTTGTATGTGATACATTCCCCCTACCTACTTCATATGCCTACAAAATTTCATGAAGATATCCCAAATGGTTGCTGAGTTATGGCACATACAAGAATGTTTACGGACAGAGGAAAGGGAGTTTACTCCAAAATTCAGAAAGGGGGAGCAACCATTCTTATATGCGACATATTATCTTGTGATCATGCACATTGCTATTAAGTTTCATCATGATATTCCAAACAGTTACCGAGTTAATGTATGCACAATATAAGTATACACAAAAATAGTCGAAAAGAACTAAGAAAAGGGATGTAACTCAGAAACGAAGATAGGGAGAGCAACCATTGTTGTACGCGACACGTCGTTGGGGCTTCATACACATTGCTATGAAGTTTCATGAAGATATCCCAAACAGTTATCTAGTTCTGGCGCGCACAAGACCTGCAGGGTAAAAAACAATCAAAAGGGCATAACTTGGAAACTAAGGAAGGGGGAGCAACCATTCTTGTACGTGACACGTTCCCCCTACCTAATACATATGCCTACAAAATTTCATGAAGATATCCCAAATGGTTACTGAGTTATGGCGTGCACAAGAATGTTTACGGACGGACGGACGGACAGACGGACGGACGGACAGACAGCGCCACGCCATAATACGACCGTTTTTTCAAAACGGGCGTATAAAAATACCATGAAGATTCCATGAATTCAGACAAAAAGGTCTGATCAAATAGTGCAGACCCAGATCAGACTGCTCCTAAGGCGCTGCCCCATTTTTAGGACAAGTACAGTAATTATTTTAGGTGTCCCAATTTTAAGAATAATTAAGCTTGTTTGTTGATGCATTCCGTCTAAATATTTAGGTCAAAAAGTATATAATAATGGTTTCAGCAGTCTGACAAACAAAAAAGAATATAATGCATAATGAAAATAAAAGTCAAATAAAATTTGATCTCCTGATTATATGTAATGCCAGATATCATGAAATTTGCATGTTATTTCATATAACAAGATTTGCATGTTATTTCATACAACAGAAAGAATTTGAGAAGTTTAGTAGCTATTTCATCTGGTTTATATGAGTTCTAAATATCATGATACAGTTAACAATATACTGTATATGTGGTAATTTTTGCGGGTTCAAATTTTTGCGGTTAAGGGTCCAAAAGATAAATATCAATTTTCGCGATTTTTAAAAAAGCAAAACTATTTCTTTTTCACTTGAGTCAGTTCTTTCATTAACCTGCGGCAGGGCCGCCGCAGGTTAATGAAAGAACTGGCTCAACTTTAAGTGAAAAGTACCAGCAACTACCAAAGCAAACACAAACAAAATATATGAACACTGTGTCTACAGAAGACACTATGTAAGAAACAGGAAATTATTCGCGATTTTAATATTCGTGGTTTCTAAGTGACCTTGAAATACCGCGAAAAATGGAACACCGCGAAAATTACCATGTATATGGTATACTGGACTTTAATAGTGGGAATACTTTTTAGTTTGTGTATCAGAAATTAGTAGGTAAACAATTCAACTACTTTTCAGAATGACTTTCAAAGCCAACTATCTGTGTCTTGTTTAGGCTGTTATTTGTTTAATAATCTTAAATCCAGATTTCTTTCCCATATTGCATATTTTGTAGGCAAATAAAGCCTTAACATAAATCAATTAAGTTGGCAGCAAGAAATCTCTGCACAGTATTTAAGTCTGCAGCAGTCCCCCCAGCTTCTTTGCTCAAAACAAAAGATGGTTTACATTACTATCAAAACATGATCTGATCTATCCCAACAAGCACCCATGATGCTATAACACAGATAACACTAGTATCCAAACAAGTACCCATGGTGCTATACCATAGATAGCACTATTACCTGATGCTGCTTGTGAATTTTCTGGATCCATTTTAAAAACCTAGAACTAATGTAATCAAACCCCTCAGTCTGGTTCCGATCTCCTTCGGTCTGCTATGCTGACTAGATGTTCTCTCACTTCAGATTCATATTCACTGGTATCCGGCCTGTCCGTGAGTAACCAGGTGTCCTCTGGTTTCTCACAATCTGCTCTGCATACTGGACAAGTTTTGTGTGCATCTGACCTGTTATTAGAAATATTATTTTATCATATGAAGTCGCATCTGAGAGTGTAATAAAGCAATGCATTAAAAACATAAATCAACTAGTGGATTAAATATGCAAAGTTTGTCGTAATGTTATGCCTTGATGTCCATAAAAACATTGCATTTTCTTGTGGTGAAATAATGACATTTTAGTGCAAAATTTGATAATAAAATGCGATTTTAGTGTCATATGATAAACAGAATCTTACATTCATGCTCCGGTATTACTGAATTTATTAAACTCGCCGGGGAAAACCGATAAGATGCTTCTTCTCTTTTTCCCCAACTCGTTTAATAAATTCAATAACACATGAGCACTCATGTAAGATCCTCTATTTATTACCTTGCTGAAAGGCAAATGCCTCCTTTTGCAAAATATTTACCCTATTTTTCAGCTCCTCTAGAATATATATATCAGCCTTATGAGATAGCAGAATAAGATGGTGTTTTCCCTTCCAAAACAGTTCCAAAAATCTAGATCTATCTTGTAGAATGGATCTTGATTTTTGGCATTGTTTTAGAAGGGAAAAACCTGACTTATAACCAAAGAAATATGCAACTTCCTTTATTAATATTCCTATCTCCTTAGTTACTATGGAGCAAATCTTAGCTGTTGGAAAACCTGTTTATTTTTCTGCATAACGCGTGTGACCAATGTATACTATCTTTTGAGCAAAATTTACCTGATTTTTATTTTGACCCTCATTTTTTCTCTCACTGTCATCATTTATACATGTACTATCATATAAAGCTGTGTTGTTTCTTGCTGGCTAACTTTACAAAAGCTTACTGTTCATATTATTATATGAAATAATATAAAGAAATGCCATGCTTTATGGATGCAGATATTCATTAACAGTTGTCTTATCTCATTACGCTTGTGAGTAGACAATAAGTTTATTATAACTCTAAACCAACCAAATGATTTTGGCTGCCCTGTAAAGCTGGCTATACCTTTTAATGAAAAGCAGCTCAGTTTTTGTTTATAAAATATTCAAATAAGCAGACAAACATGCATATTTCTTTTTTTATTTTTTTTTTGTAATCTGTTTAGAGGTGCAACGATTCACTTCGATGCATCGAAAATCCGGTTCACAAGGGCCGATTCGATTCCGATAAGAACTCCACTAATTTCGATTCGATTCACAATCCCCCGCATGGGCCCTCAATTAAAATGGAAGTCCGTGTTTTAGACCCGCTCTTAATATTATAACGCTGTTTATAACGTTACGTACGATTGGTCAGTAATAATGAGGTCATCCAATCAATACGGGTGTTTCGTTTCCTTATCGGTAGGGTTATCAAAATGGCGTCTAACGATGACTCGCAGAAACCTGTGCTCAAAGATGTACCCCCAAGATAAATAGAAGTGTAAATATAACAAAATAAAGTGATAAACATGATGAATCAAGGTAGCATAAAATCAATCATGAATCGAATCGAATTAATCGAATCGAGGTGTCTGAAATCGAAATCGAATCGAATCGGTTGTTGGGTGAATCGTTGCAGCTCTAAATCTGTTATGTACAGTCATTTCAATATAAGAAACATATGAACACATACTTTTTTTGAAGTTTCTTCATTTTCAAGAAAATGAGCAAAAATCTAGTTTGCATTTGACTGCATATTGAAACTAAAGGGGGAACTAACATAACTTACCACTGCGACACACAGCGTTCACAAAATCTATGTGCACATGGAAGTATAACTTTGGGAACGTTTTCCATACATATACAGCACTCTTCATCCGCATCTAAACTCTTGTGCTCAGCTCTGAAATAACAACTTTTATCATATAATCTATAAATAAAACTCATTTCATTGGTTCAGATTCTGATCATGTTGGGTAGACATTACTTCATGTGGCATAGTTTGTGATGTAACGTCTTAATGTCGCATTGTTGGTGACGCAGCATCTTAATGACAAACGGTTTGTAAAGTAAAGTCAGCCGACACACTGCTAGACAATCTAACTCAGTGCACCGTAGAAACAATGGAAAAGTACTGTGATTTATTCAACAAATCAGTTTTATGGTTCGCTGTGGTTAATTCTGATGCAGTGTTTGCACTAGCTATTTCTACTTTGCATCCTGCGGATGCAGAGGTTTGAAAATTTGCATCCAAGACTCATTATTTTGCGTCATTGCTAAACTGGGTCGGAAAAACATGCCCACAACCGCCATTACGATGGACATTATTTTTTTTTTTCTAAAAGACAAAAACAAACTGATATAAGATGCAATCTACACCAATTGCAATAGTTACAACATTTATCCATTATTACCAACCTTTAATGCAGAAATAAACCATAGATCTATACAAATAAACAAACAGAAGTTTTTACATCCCGATGTGTTTTCTCCCGACACTACACAGAGCCAATACACATTATCAAAGGTAATGGCTATAAATAGATCCGCCTGTTCGATTATATCTACTAGTGTATGGCACTATTAACTAAATTCATTTCAAATACGGACACAAAATCATCAAAAATGTCGGGAGAAATTTGATATTCGTTTCTCTACAGGTGAGTATCTGAAGTGGCCTGCATGCGGTGCATACATTATTACATCTATTCATCTCAAGTAGTAGATAAAATTAGCACCCTGTCAAGCTATCAAGATGTCTTGTCGGCATCTTTGAACTTAAAAGCGGCTTGACTGGCGGCGCATTATAAAAGCTACTTTGCGTAGCGTAGCACGCAGACGGTAATTTTTTTGCGTCCGGCACTAGTTAAATTGCGTCCCAGGTGCATTTTTTTGCGCTACCGCAAACGCTGCCCATGTCTTTCCTGAATCTATGACATCAAACTACATTTTGTTGATGTCTAACTGAAATATGTCTTTTTTTCTTCAGCAAAGCATGAAATGAAGTGATAAATGTAAATGTAAATAATGTTGGCTTTTCCAGTGCCAGAACTGCTGGGAAAATCTCAAATAAATGAGTACATTTTTCTGCAGTTTTATGAGTTAGAATAAAAAAAGTTCATCTCTAACAGTGATTTGTAGACAATGATTTACTAATATACACATATCACCATTTGTTGATCAGTGTGGTATGATCTACTTTACAACTGACCATCAAACAGTCAATTATTACTAAACAATTCACTGTTAGACTGCTACAGTTGATCTATTCCTAAAGAAGAATTATCTTGTTTAACTGTTAATTTGGACTTTATCTCCAATACTTACTCATCTAATATCATGGAAGCACATATACTAATGGTCCCTGAGGTGCCCCCTGGTGTACCAGGGGTTAGATTGGTCACATGATCAGTGATTTCCTTGTAAACTTGGATATATTCTCGTATATTAAGATCCCTCACTGAGTATATTAAATTTGTAGCTGGGCTAATCTGAAAAACAAGAAAAAAAGAAAATGACATACTGTATGTAAAAAGCTGACTTTGCATGTGTGAACCATGAAGACTCAGATCAGCCTGCACATCTGACCAAGTTCTTCCTTATCTTTGCATTTCGCTACACTACCTCCTCAAGATCGACATGATGGATGGATGACTTGCGATTTTACATCTTTTTCAACAGTATCTCAGTCATATCAGGATGATGGGAGGGTGATAAAGAAAGGCTGTGTGCAATGGAACCCTGTTTACAGTAAGAAAGATTCTCGCCTCAAGTGAAGCCCAATCTCGGGTCCTCTGGATCAGTAGGCCAGCACTTGACCCACTGAGCTACCGGGGCTCTTCTCAAGATCCACATAGATCATTGGTGTGAGTAAAGGAAATTCTGGCCTGACCATATCTCTCTTCAAAAGAACAGATGAATGGAAATGAAGGTGAGCCTAACATGTCACTTGTCCACCAGCATGAAACACTCCTCATGGCAAGAAGACAAGTGGAATTTTTCAACCTGGCCCCGAGGTTATAAAACTTTTTTCGTGCTCAACTCAGCTGAGCATTAAATTTTCTATGCTGATAAATACGAAAATGCCAACTAATGTTGGCATTTTCATATTCATAAGCAGAGAAAATTTCATACTCAGCTAAACTGAGCAAGAAAACAACTGTACTTATCAGTAATTTGCTATTTATCAGAAGGTAAAATTTCATGCTCAGCCGAGTTGGAGTATGGAAAAAGTTTTATAACCTCGGGGGCCAGGTGACTGCTCTGGAGAAGTCTGATCTTTGTCTGCACAATTTTTCAGATAATTGAGCCGCAACACGACAAAACCAACAATGTGGTTGTGCGCAGAGCGAAGACTCAGTTCAACCTAGGCAGCCGCCCAGTATGATCAGACTCTTCGTTTAGTGCTCAAAGGGTAGCTAAGGGTCTAAGCTACCTTCATGTGGACAGCGAAGACTCTGATCAGACTGGGCAGATGCCCAGGCTGATCTGAGTCTGCGCTGGGCGCACAACCACTTTGCTGGTTTTGTCGTGTCGCGGCTCATATATCTGTCTCCATATTTATGGTCATAAGAATACTTGATTTATATATGTAATCTGAAACTGTATAAAAGAACACTTCCTTGTCATCACATTCTTTCTACTTGCCCAACATACCATCTTACAACTAATTTACAAGCAAAGAAAAACTGCCCTATAGCCTAGCATGTGTGAGCATTCACAAATCTGTACATTTTATCACTGTTCATTATGTAAACTCCTGAATCTAAAACTGTTTTTGTAAACCTACTTCATATTGTTTGAACATTTTAAGGTTCACCTTCAGGGGAAGAAACTCTGCTATTTTCATTTTTGCCTCTCTTATCAATTGAGGTCAACTCTTAAAGGGAAGAATTTACTCCCCATATAAGAGAAGACTCCTTTTCAAAGAAATTAACTGCCCCGAAAAGAAATCGAGAAATCAGGAAAATTATTTCCCTTTGCAAAAATGGCAGAAAAATATGACAGTGTATCTACTCACATTAAGATCACTTTTCACCTGGCACAGCACAAAAGTGATACAAATGTTTTTGGAATAGCACTGAATATAAGTGATACAAACTTTTTAAAATCATCTAACCTTTTCACACTGGACTCGAACTGTCCCTTTCCACAGAAAAGTATCAGCAGATCCACCTTTAACACTAAATCGTAGCTGCTTCCCTCGCTGATCAGTAAAAGATGAGGTCCTGGAACAAAAAGGTGATATTTTTAGTCTGGCCTTGAATTACAAAATATACATTTTAACAGACTGTTTTGACATTGTGTTAAAATGTTATTCAAAACAACACATACTGCACTGAATTACACAGCTTGTTTTTTGTGCATTTATCTTAGCCTGAACAAAGGTGCTGACAGGGCAGAAAGCCACAAAAGCATTGTCTAGAACTTAGTTATTCCCCTTTCCCACTGCCTTAACTCATAACATAAATCAGTCTGATGACCAGAAACTAGGACACCAATAAGGTGTATGGCTACATGTAACACCTGCATGATTTTTTTTGCCGTTTCAAAAAAGGGGAACAACTTTTGCAACTGCCACTTTGCTTCACTGGGCAATGAAGCCCTTCCAAAGTGGGGTCTACTCTTAAAGTACAGAATTTGCTCCTTGGGGAGCAAATTCTATCCTTTCAGAGCTGACCCTACTGGGAAGGGAGGCAAAAATTAAAATTGAATTTGCTCCTTGGGGAGCAAATTGTCCTTTCAGAGCTGACCCCTACAGGGAAGGGAGGCAAAAATTAAAATTGCAGAGTTGTTGCCCCTGAAAGTGTACCATTTACCTTACTATTAGAGCTGCAACGATTCACCCAACGACCAATTCGATTCGATTTCAGACACCTCGATTCGATTAATTCGATTCGATTCATGATTGATTTTATGCTACCTTAATTCATCATGTTTATCACTTTATTTTGTTATACATGTATTTACACTTCTATTTATCTTAGGGGTGCATCTTTGAGCACAGGTTTCTGCGAGTCATCGTTAGACACCATTTTGATAACCCTACCGATAAGGAAACGAAACACCCGTATTGATTGGATGACCTCATTATTACTGACCAATCGTACGTTATGTTATAAACAGCGTTATAATATTAAGAGCGGGTCTAAAACACGGACTTCCGTTTCAATTGAGGGCCCATGCGGGGGATTGTGAATCGAATCGAAATTGGTGGAGTTGTTATCGGAATCCAATCGGCCCTTGTGAACCGGATTTTCGATGCATGGAAGTGAATCGTTGCACCTCTACTTACTATGTAGTTAAATTCCCAATAAAGATCTAGGAAGGGTGTACATGTAGCCATGTCAAAAATTTTATAATATGGACCGCCTTGGCCATCATGACAGTGACAAACCGGATTGCAGTATTTTCCATAGGATTTGCTGCCACTTTGCAGGAGGCATGTATTCAGTATTTCCATGACAAGAACTCCACGCAATGCGGTGTCTTGCCTGTCTGCGCATGTCACAGAACAGAGCTAACCCAGAAAACTGACATAAATTTTATGCTGCAGCTAACACCCGAAAAGTAATACATATGCCTCGCTTCTGCTAATCTCAGGTGAGACAAAAACTGTCTTGTACTTCAGAAAAAATGTTTAACTACAGAATTCTCAGATTGCAACTTTTTCAACAGGCTGCAAATAAGACTCAGATTTCATAAATGCTACTTGCTACTGTCAATTTTGAACCCTCCTCAGGTAAAAAAAAAGACATTGCCAAATGGCCAATCCCACTTACACTCTGTTTAACTCTGTTACAGAATCCAGAAATTCTGTGTATGTCATGGTAGCTATTCTCCGCAGTACCCCGGCATGATGCTGCAACTTCCCATGAACTATTCTCATTGTGTGGGGTGTTTCATGTGTACTGCTATTGTGGCCCATGCTTTAAAGAACCTGAAAATATGCATAAAAAATCTACTGAAACTGGCATTAAACCTCATTATTTAAGTCCTGTCATGCAAAACACTGAGTAAACAGTCTTTGCGGGGGGAAGGGGGGGGGGGGGGGGGACTGAGTAGCAGCACTGTATAGAGCTCCAGATAAGAAGGGGTAACAGGGATAATTTAGGGATAATTTTTTTCCTTATTTTTCCATAAAAACATACACTCATACACTGTGACCCCTCATTAGAACCATCTCACTGAGATGGTTCTAATGAGGGGACATATGTTTTCATTAAGAACTAAGAAAAATTATCTCTGAATAATCCCTGTTACCCCTTCTTATCTGGAGCTCTAAGCTGCACAGTTCTAAATATAAGATTTCTGATGGACTCACTCACATAAAGGTGCTGATGCCCTGTACATCTAACTTGGAGACTGCTGTATGTTTGTGCAGAAATCATTCTAACTGAGAAAGGCTTCTGTAATTTGGAGTGTATCATTTAAAAATGACTATCCCATCATTACACCGGATTGGCGGCAATCGAAAAGGCTCATGCAGTCGACATACACGAATCAAAAACCATTAGAAACAGCATTTTCATATGCAAATAGTCACCAATCGGCGACAATTTGCAATGGAAAATGCTGTTTCTAACAGGTTTTGATCCCCTTTAATTGCTTGCTACTAGTGTTTTTGATTGCCACCTTTCAGGTGTGATCATAGGCTGTGAATCACGTTTTGCAATGATCACTTGCAGATAGAACAAATTACGTAATGTGGTGCTACACAATGGCCACAGGTCAACCATGTTGCTTCGTAACTCAGCTGGAAGGTCTTTGCACAGAGTGCAAGAGGCCCTCATTTTTGTCTCATTCCCAGTGTAGCAATGATTTTTTTCCACCTTTATGATAGTTGATTAGTCGAACACCAGGGCCCATTTGTTCAAAGCACCATTAGCTTAAGGAAGTTGTTAATCAGTGATTCTTTAGGCCAATAAAAGAAAATGAATAATTTTCAGGCCACTTTTGGAAACAAGAGGGCCATGGTGGCCCTGAATCGCTCACCTGAGTATCCTGTGCACCAAGAATATTAGAGTTATCTTACTGACCTTGGCATTAAATAAGTCATGGTCAACCCAGTGTCATAATTTGAAAGGAACTGAGGAAGTGTAGTGGATAACATGCTGGATGACCAATCCAGGGGTCGCAAGATGGATCGCCCACATCTGCGGTCTTTTGGATGAGACTTTAAACTGCGGTCCTGTCTCCGTATGACCTAGTTGTTGGTTGGACATTTAACCTGAGTTAACTCACTGACTCATAATATGAAGAAAAGAAACTATGATGGGACGAGTCCCCAATGCCATATACCAAGTTTCATTGCAGTTGGCCAATCAACCTAGTGACACAGTTTTTGAACCATTATAATCCACATTCAAACATAAGCTTGATATTATCCAAACAAACAGTCTGACAAAGTTTCATGAAGATTCAAAGGAAAATGAAGCCTCTATTGCATAAACAAGGGCTTTCGAAGACTTGACCTAGTGACCTAGTTTTATAACCCAATATGACCCAATTTCAATCTTTGTCTGAATTTCAGTGAGATAAACATTCTGACAAAGTTTCATGGCGATTGAATCAAAACTGTGCCCTATGGAATGTACGTAAGGTTTTTCTCAGATATGACCTAGTGACCTTATTTTTTGGCCCAATGACCCAGTTTTGAACTTTCAAGGAGATAAACATTCTGCCAAAGTTTCATGAAGATTGGATCAAAACTGTGCCCTCTAGAGGGAACACAAGGTTTTTCTAAGTTTTTAACCTAGTGACCTAGTTTTTGACCAGACAATACTGAGTTTCGTTTTTGGCCTAGATTTGATGGAGATAAACATTCTGACAAAGTTTCATGAAGACTGGATCAAAACTGTGCCCTCAGAGTGTATGTAAGGTTTTTCTAAGATTTGACTCTGTGACCTTATTTTTGATCCAACATGACCCAGTTTCAAATTCAACCTAGATTTAATTGAAATAAACATTTTGACAATGTTTCATTAAGATTGGATAAAAAAAATAGGAAAAATAGAGTGTACACAATGTTTTTCTAAGATTTGACCTAGTGACATAGTTTTTTATCAGACAACACCCATTTTCAATCTTAGCCTAGATTTTATGTAGATAAACATTCTGACAAAGTTTCATGAAGATTGAATCAAAACTGTGCCCTCTAAAGTGTACACAAGGTGTCTCTAAGAATTTACCCTATGACCTTAATTTTGACCAGACATGACCCAGTCTCAAACTTGACCTAGATTTTATGGATAAACATTCTGACAAAAATCCATGAACATGGAAGATCATCTATTTGATGATGGTTTAACTGGAGCCTTTTTGCACTTGCTAATCTATATTCTGACAAAGTTTCATGAAGATTGGATCAAAACTGTGCCCTCTAGGGTGTACACAAAGTTTTTCTAAGATTTGACCTAGTGACCTAGTTTTTGACCCCACATGACTCAGTTTCAAACTTGGCTTGGATATAATGAGGATAAACATTCAGACAAAGTTTAATGAAGATTGGACAAAAACTGTGCTCTGTGGAGCGTACACAAGGTTCTTCTTATATCTGACCTAGTGACCTAGTTTTTGACCCGACATGACCTACTTTCAAATCTGGCCTAGAATTTGTGATGATAAACATTTAAAGATTCCATCAAAACTGTGCCCTCTAGAGGGTACACAATGTTTTTCTAAGATTTAACCTAGTGACCTGGTTTTTGACCTGACCTGTCCCAGTTTCAAACTTGGCCTAGATATTGAGAGGATAAACATTCTGACAAAGTTTCATGAAGTTTGGATCAAAACTATGACCTCTAGAGCGTACACAAGTTTTTTTCTAATATTTGACCTAGTTTTTGACCTGACATGACACAGTTTCAAACTCAGCCTGAATCTTGTGAGAAGAAACATTCTGACAGTTTCATAAAGATGGCATCATTTTTGCCCTCTAGAGCCTACACAAGATCGTTTCACCCTGTGACCTTATTTTTGGCCTGACATGACCCAGTTTCAAACCTGACCTAAATTTTATGTAGATAAACATTCTGACAGAGAGTTTCATGAAGATTAAATCAAAACTGTGCCCTCTAGGGTGTATACAAAGTTTTTCTAAGATTTGACCTAGTGACCTAATGTTTGACCTGACATGACCTACTTTCAAACTTGGCCTAGATATCGTGATGATAAACATTCTGACAAAGTTTCAAAAAGATTGGATCAAAACTGTGCCCTCTAAAGCGTTCACAAGGTTTTTCTAAGATTTGCCCTAGTGACCTGGTTTTTGACCTGACATGACCCAGTTTCAAACTTGGCCTAGATATTGTGACTTAAACATTTTGACAAAGTTTCAAAGAGATTGGATCAAAACTGTGCCCTCTAGAGTGTACAGAAGTTTTTTCTAAGATTTGACCTAGTTACCTGGTTTTTGACCCGACATGACCTAGTTTCAAACTTGGCCTAGATTTTATAAAGACTTACATTCTGACAAAGTTTCATAAAGACGGGATCAAAACTGTGCCCGCTAGAGTGTACAAGTCACAAGCCAAAGTTGACAGACATCCGAACGTCCACACATACAACAGACATCAGGGTATCCCAAAAGCTCACCCTGAGCACTTCATGCTCAGGTGAGCTAAAAACAGATGCAGGCTGTCTGTGCTTTTTTCCTCCCTTACTTCCCCAGAAAAAAACACATGAGCCCACTATTTTTTTCTGTACTTTCACAAAATGAAACTTAAATTACCCCATCTTTGATCAATCAATGCAAAGAGACCTCAGAGAGAACTAGATTAATTGTGATCTCTGATTATGTTGCGGGCTGTGTAGCACAGTCGGTAGCATGTCTGACTCAAGAGCCAGATATTCCGGGGTTGATACCCAGTCCAGCCACATACTTTGGTTTCTTCTTCCGCTGATTTAAGAAGGGCAGTTGTCAGTTACTGGTGAAAGTAAGTGCACTTAGTACTGGTTAACTGCTTAGGAGGTCTACACCTGCCCATGAATAGTGTGGTTAGCTTAACTGACCAACCCAACATGTCCATAGCTGTTTACCGTGGATGTAAAGCAACAAAACAACAACAATCGATTATGTTCCACGAGAAAACAACTGTTGCCCTAAATGTAATATGTACTGAAATCAAAGTCATTTATTTTTGCAGGACTCTAGTTTCGTTTTCAAACACGCTGATGCCTTTAAAATCAAGCAACTATTGACATACTGTTTGTGTAACTACTATTTTCTATTTGACGGAAAACAGTTATCATCAGATGCCTGGCTGCTTCGTGTCTCTGGACTCCAGAGAAGAATATTGAGTAAATCTGGGTATTACCCACTGATTTTTTTTAGGCGAGGTCTGCTGACAACTGGTTGTCACCAGACATTTTGGACCAAAAACGTCTGCTGACAACCGGTTCTCACCAGATTTTTTGGACCAAAAACGTCTGCTGACAATATTTTCTATTAAATGGTTTTGATATGGACTGTTTGTGCTTGAATGTATACAAACCAATGGAGTTAAATATCTACACCATTACATCCAAGACCACAGCATCCTTACCCTATCATATCCAGGTTCTAGAACTGATAAGCTGTGGTCCAAGCTGGAAGAGATGCTGCTTTATTTGATTTTAGTGTAAAACTTGATACTTTAGATCCAGGGATTTTTTTGTTGTTCGTTTTTTATACGCCCGTCAAAGACAGGTCATATTACGGCATGACCTCTGCCCGTCCGTCCTTCCATCTGTCTGTCTGTCCTTTAACTTTTCATGTCCGCTCCAAATCTCCTTAATCCCTTGAAAGATTTTTTGGAAACTTGGGTCAAATGTTCGCCTTATCGAGACAATGTGCAGAACTCATATTTCATATCTCGAAAACTGTTTAAGATTTCTTCATGAAGGTTTGTACAAATATAAAGCAACGTTGTGCAGAGAAAAAGAACAATAACCCTACTTTCATTTTTGACAAAATTTTGTCCTTTTGTATTTTTCATATGAGCTTCGTGTCCGCTCCATATCTCCAAAAGCTTTTAAGATTTCTTCATGAAAAATTGTATAGTTATAAAGCACCATCAGACAAAGCGCAGAGAAAAAAAAAACATAACCCTACTTTCACTTTTAACAAAATTATGCCCCTTTGTATTTTTCGTATAGTAATTTCATATAAGCTTTGTGTCCGCTCCATATCTCGAAAACCGTTTAAGATTTCTAGACAGCTAGAAGACAGTAACTAACAACTGTCTTGGAAATGTTTTCCCTATATAAACTTATGTTAACTTCTCGACCCTTGGGGTAGGGCCAAATTTGGCACCAGGGGCATAATTTGAACAAACTTGACAGGTGATGCTACAGCCTACATACCAAATACCAAGGCTCTGTGTCTAGTGGTTTTTGACAAGAAGATTTTTTTTATGTTTTCCCCTTATAAGCCTATGTAAAAGGTGACCCCCAGGGCGGGCCAGCTGACCTCAGGGCCATAATTTGAACAAACTTAGCATAGGACCACTATGTGATGCTACATACCAAATATCAAGGCTCTGCACCCAGTGGTTTTAGACAAGAAGATAAAACATGACCTCCAGGGCAGGGTATGGCCTTTTTTGCCCCAGGACCATAATTTGAACAAACTTGGTAGAGGACCACCAGGTAATGCTACACACCACATATCAAGGCTCTAGACATAGTGGTTTCAGTCAAGAAGATTTTCAAAGTTTTCATTCCAAAAATATATTTTTAGCTCATTTGACCTAGCAACGCAATCAACTGGGGCCATTTGAATAATTTTCAAAGAGGGTCATATAAGGTTCTTTCCTGCCAAGCTTGGTCAAAATCCAACCAGCAGTTTAGGGGGAGATGTGTTGACAACCAAAAATGCACAATGCATGGCAGACAATCCATGACGGACAACAGACATTGACTGATCACAATAGCCCATCTTGAGCCAATGGCTGAGGTGAGGTAAAAAAAAATGAGTATTTTCTTAATAATTTCTATAGTTCAAACCTAGGGCAGACCTCATGGGGCAGGGCTATTCTGGACCCTGAGGCTAAAATTTGAACAAATGGTAGGACCACTACGCAATGCTTTATACCAAATTTCAAGCATCTGAGCCCAGCAGTTCTGAAGAAGAAGATTTTTTAATATTTTCCTACGTATTTATATGGTTAAAATGCAGGACCCCCTGGGGCGGGGCCATTTTGGGCCATAGGGCCCCCATCTAAACAGAGTTGGTAAATGTCCACTAGGCAATGCTAGATACCAAAATTTCAAGCATTAGATTTGAGCATAGCAGTTCTGGAGAAAAATAGTTTTAAGTATATTTTATTTTGGAACCCAAACCCCACTGCTGCTGGGCCATTTTGGACACTGGGGCCGCCAATGGAACAAACTTGGTAAAGGTGCACTTGGCAATGCTTCATACCAAATATCAAGCATCTGAGCCTAGTGGTTCTGAAGCAGAGATTTTCAAATAGCAAGGCCCTAGGCCTAGGGTTTCAGAGCAGATGTCACTAGTAAGGGTAAACCTTTTGTGAAGCACATTGTAAAGATACTTGTAAAGGTAATCCAGCTTTTTTTGTACAGCGATATTACAAAGGGCTTGTCTTAAGAACGGCATCACACTGAGGTTCATATCTATTTTGGTTATGGAGATATAATACCAGTGACAGAACTTTTTGGATGACCCTCATACTCACCTTTGCTAAAGATCAAAATTGTGATATTCACACCTTAATTCTAGGGTACTATATTCACCTTCAACATTTAGAAAATGTGAGCTGCGACACAAGAAAACCAGCAAAGGGGCATGTGCCCAGTCTGATCAGAGCCTTTGCTGTGTGCTTAAAGGGTAGCTAAGGGTCTAAGCTACCGCCATGTGGACAGTGAAGACTCTAATCGGACTGGGCGGATGCTCAGGCTGATCTGAGTCTTTACTGGGCACAAATGCCACTTTGTTGGTTTTGTTGTGTCACAGTTCATGTCTCTGGAAACTGAAGATTGGCATCGCACGATAAAGGACCTTACACCGTGTGTGCACAGTAAACACTAAAATCTGTAAATGCATCTGCACAAACTAGACTGAGTCTTATCTTTTCACCTTTTCAATTTTCTAGGAATCATAAATTGTTTATGCAACAAGACCTGTCCGCATACAGGACAACACCTTGCCCACATCGGGTAGGCAGCAATCAAAAATACTAATGCAGTTGACGAACGCGGATCAAAAACCATCAGAAACCGTGTTTACAATTGCAAATTATTGCCAATTTGCAATCGAAATCACTGTTTCTAACGGTTTTGGATCCGCATTTGTTGACTGTTGAGAGCGTTTTCGATTGCAGCCTACCCGGTGTGTTGCCTATCACATAAAATCCTTTAGCCATAACATCCACTGCAGGAGCTGATACTGATGCCAAGTGACAACAATACCCCTTCCTGTTCTTGCATACAGGCAAGGAAAGAAGGGAAGACTCTGATCAGGCTGCACAGATGTGCAGGCTAATCTTAGTATTTCCAGTTTGCCTATGCTTTAGGGTGCCTTTTTTCAATTGATGCCAGTCTTATACAGTCAATTCTTGATAACTCAAAACAGAAAGTCATACCAAACTATGAATATCTCAAAGTCCCAGAAAATTTATTTTGAGACATCAGTAGTTTGAGATAACAGGAGTTGAAATACAGCAGAACTTCAATGGCTCCTACCCTGATGGCTCGTCAACCCTGCCTGACTAGAACTCATTCCTTGGTCCCTAGAGGTAACTTAATACATTTTTGTGTATATGAATTAATCCTGGATGGCTAGAACTACCCTTGGCCGGAACTTATTTTCATGGTCCCAAGCCATTGAAGTTCTATTGTAAAAATACAAATAGGACATGTTCAAACTGTATTCTTTGATATAAGAGGGTACTTTGAGATATCAGTGTTCAAGATATCAAGAATTGTCAGGATACAGTGATGTTGGTATCAATGCAGTACTGAAACATATAGGACAATGGCCAGTGCTGGGCTATATACTGTTAGACTTACGAATTAAAAACGCTAAAAACATTAGTTTTATCAGAATAGCTCAGTGTTATTAAGCTGCATGAACTGCATACACATTCATGGGGAGAAACTCAAAAATTAGTTGATGCTAAAGGAGTAATGATGTCTAATGCTCTTTTCTGTGCATTATGCTCTTTATTTTGGTGGATAAGTACAGATTTAGACTTTTATGGAGCATTAGCTATCATTATATATTGGTTGACTTGGCTGACAGGATATCCGATTGTACAATCGATAATCAATCGGTTTTAGCTCTTCCGATAATCAATTGTGATTTTCCAGTCCGATTCCCAACACTAATTTTCACCGGAACTAGGGGTGCGCGATATTACCGGTATACCGGTAAATCGTGATTCAAAATTGCCACGATACGAATCACGATACGTTTTGGCCATACCGGTACGCTCGGTAAATCTCGGAAGTTTCCGGACATTCTCGTGAAAACGTTGTATATGCTTTTAAGTAACAGTTTCCTTTTCATTTTGTTAGTATTTTTCCCCAAATATTATTTTTTTTCATGAAACGGATCTCGGTAGTGGAGTCAATTAAAGCCAATATAATCTTTAAAAACGGGTTTTGTTTGTTTACTTTTGCCGGAGACTCGCTTCCTCTCATGTCTTTTATCTCCGTAATCTTCACACACAAAGACAGATGTAAACAAAATTACCGTGATTGTAGGTAATAATGTCCAGTTTAATCCTTTTGTTAGTATCCAACTGATCCTATCACTCCAACGGTACGATCACTTTCACACATATTTCCATTCATAACTGAAATATTCGAGCATCTTTTGAACATTTTTTTTCAATTACGGGAAGTTTCACTATTTTGTTGACATACATTGCAGATCCTGATCACACTGCTCCAAGAAGTTGTCTGATCTGGGTCTACAACATTTACTCAGCAATTACTGTCCGATTATTTAGTGTATCTCCTTTTCATGTCACCAATAAAATAATTCACCTAGACTTCAGACACAGGTCAATTGCTTTGATCTTTGCCGACAACGGTTAAAATTCTAGCACGTGTCATAATTAATCGGATTAACGCAGGTGTCAGCCAGACGAAAAGTACCCCTACGGGCCAATCGAGATTGTCCGTATGGAGCACTGAACCAGGTAACACACATGTCGGACCGCCTACCTGTCAAAAACAATTGTCAAAATAACGCCCACTCGTAGATTCAACCTCTTACGGCAGTCTGCAAAACAACTTATCAAATCACAATGCCTGAGCTATTGGATGAAAGGTGTCCATCTTTTTTACGAGCGCGAGAATGTAACTGACTTGTATGTGTAAGGCGTATGCCGACTTCAAAAGTTTGTGAATGTATCCACAACACACGACAACTGAAGCATGTATTGACAAACTCTATCCGAAGTTTTTACGAACACAACATTCATATTTAACGCTTGCCCTTACAACGGAAGGTCTTGTCATGATCGATACTATCGTCAATGGAGTATTTAGGAATACAAACCTCTTCCGCGAAGATACACTGTTAATATTAATAGTCGCTATTTCCGACGTGTTATGGTCTACGCTCTGGTAATATACATTGTTCTGATTAATGGTACTATTAAAATACGAATACTGAAACGTCCATTTCACCGATTTCCTAGTTGTACCTACATATCGTCATGCAACCAAGTGCGAAACTAATGCCGTACAGTGTGCACAGAAATAGCGCATTCTGCTCAGGGTCTACGCGAGTATATATTCGATATAATACTAACGGTAGCGTTGATATGCAATTACCTGCTCGTTTATGGGTCAAGCACGTTTTCTCTTTGATGTAAAGATTAAAGACGCCGCTGCGTGTATATACGCGTGCCGTACGCAGTGTCATTTTAACCGTGAGACGGCTACATGTACCTCGGTACACACACCGATAACTAACAATTGTATCAGCCAGCGCAACTAAGCAGTCACACCGGTCTTTCTTGTTCGCATCTAACACGAATAATAGTGAACATCGACCTAGCGACAACCTAATACTTCGGTGGAATATGTTCCGTAAGTCACCGTATTTCCGACGCGGCACAATCGGCGGCATTGAAAGGGAATATTTTGCAATAGCAGACAGTGCAACGGTGAGTCTTCAGTTTTACAAACAAACAGGAATGACTCTGATCAGACTGCGCAAATGCTCAGGCTTCCCTTCTTAGAACAAAAAGTTCACTACAGTATGGGAGAGAGAGAGGGATGTGTAAGGTGTGGTTGTGTGTGTGTGGGGGGGGGGGGGGGAGGTAGAAATAACCATGCATAAGTCATTCCTAAAAACTTCGGACTTCCAAAAAGTTCTCTCAATACGTCCAAATCTGACACCATGGAAGTCTGGACTTCCAAATTTTGCAAGTTAGTGGAAGCCCTGCTGAACCGGTGTTGAAAATCTGCATGCTTTTTTCATTCTCGCCTTGGGGCAAAACTGGGTCAGAGCAGAATAACAAAGAAGTCATGCAATAGATGCATGGACACTGGGGTCATGTCAGTAAGTAAGTCAATTAGTAAATAAAATGAGATCGCAGACTTGTAACAGTTGCATTTTAATAAAGTACAGGCGCTGGTTATTTTTTTCTTTTTTGGTGTTAAACAGGTAAAGAATGGGATGTTCATTTTTTATTCCAATCATTTGATAAAAGACAGAAGCAAACAACACAGTAAAAGCAAGTAACATAGAAGTACTAACTGAAAAAGAAGTCGAGATATATCGTGATACATATCCCGATACAGACCAGTGTATCGTGATATATCGCGATACGGTTTTCGGTGGCAATACCCACCCCTAACCGGAACATAACTAATTTTATCTGAAATATGTCATTAATATTTTGCTGCTTGTAATTGCTGGCAAGTGACTGACCCCTACAAAGACCCAAACCAGCTTGCAATCTGCACAGTGATACCTATCCAATACCCTCCCCCCCCCCCCCCCCCCCCCACACACACACATACGTTGGTCCATTTATTTTCACTATCAATAAAAAAAAGCTAATTACGTATATGGAAATGGTATGACCTTTACCCAGTTACCGGTGATCTTAATTGATTTATAAACTATGTTTATATATATCAGTAATTAAGAAATAAATATTATCTTTCGTGAGTTAAAGAGGACTGACAGTTACGGAAGATTTGGACAGCTCAAAACCAAAACTTCATGTTTGCAAAATCGCGGTGACGTTAACAAAATTTGGCGTACTTCGGAAATCACCGGTAACCGGTATACACCGGTAACTGGGTCAATGAGTAGGGGTGGGTATCGCCACTGAAAACCGTATCGCGATATATCACGATACACTGGTCTGTATCGGGATATGTATCACGATATATCGCGACTTCTTTTTCAGTTCGTACTTCTATGTTTCTTGCTTTTACTGTGTTGTTTGCTTCTGTCTTTTATTATATGATTGTAATAAAAAATGAACATCCCATTCTTTTAATACCTGTTTATTTTAACACCAAAAAAAAAAATAACCAGCTCCTGTACTTTATTAAAATGCAACTGTTACAGGTCCGGCCCAAATTAGAATATGCAGCGCCAGTTTGGATGCCCCATCACCTAATAGATATTAACAGAATAGAAAAAGTACAGAGGACTGCTGCCCGTTGGACCTGTAGGCGCTGGCGCAATCAAAGCCATGTGGGAGAAATGTTAGAAGAACTCCAATGGCCAGACCTGCAGGAAAGACGACAGCAGGTTTCTCTGTCTCTATTCTACAAAATTCACAATAATCTTGCCATTGTATATAAGAATAAGTACCTCTTACTTCTGCTTCAAAAGATCGCGTTTCGCTATCTTTTTCAGTCTGACGTTCATGTTGCGAAACGCTAACTTTTGTCGTTATTTCCCAAAGAATAATCGCACGTTCCGCTTGAAAATAGGTGCAATTTTCAATCACCTGAAATGACCATTTCCGCGAGTTTTCTGCAATAAAAGGACACTTACCTGTGTAAAAGGATAATTAATGATTATATTCACGTGAAACTTATTTACAGAAATCTCCGATAAACATCCTATCTTTGTCACAAACTTTCACACAACTTTCAAGTCCTTTGCTGTCATTGACCAGGTAAACAAAAGCCGGTTGACTAAAATTAGTATTTGATAATTAGACGAATTTTATTTAATGGGTATAACCCACGACCTGACTCAACCCTTTCTGCTCGGATTGTAGGAGGTAGACAGTGTCTTTTTTTTTTTGTAATTTAGCAAAGGAAAACAAACTATAGAAAGATCTTATAAATTCTTTTTAACGACTTATGAACCTCAGTTGGAATAACATATGTCTGCAAGGAAAGCTTCCAACTAATTATCTAGTCATATACTCGGGTCAAACTATACTGGCCACTCCAGTCTTTTGGGCTTAAATTTAATAAACGAAACAGCATGTGGGTGGTCAAATTTTAACTTTCATATAAATTGTACAATTGGGTGATGTTATGTTGTTGTGGATAAAACCCTGCACCAGATAAAACCCTGAACCAGAAACCCGGAGACTGTTACTTAACTTAGGGAATCAGGTATCTCCTACTGGTATACAGAGTATTCACTAGACAATAAAACAGAGTTTGAATGTCCATTCGTCCATCCATCTGCCGGTCAATAAATACATTGGGCTGGGGTTTTGGTGCAGTGCAAGGGCATGGTAACCGTCTTCCATGCATCTGTCCGTCCGTTGATCTGTTTATGTATGTGTGTGTCTGTCAGTCTATCTGTCCATCCATGCATAAGTCAAATGTGTGTGTGTGTCTGTTTGTCAGTCTACATGTACCTGTCCATCCATGCATAAGACCAATCAGCCGTCTGTGTCAGCTTAGCCTTGTTCTTTCATATCTCCAGTTATCCATTCATTCATCTTTTTGTCTTCTTGTTTGCCGGCCATTGCTTGTGTATTAAATGGTAGATTAGGGCAGAGGAGGGGATGGGGTGGAGCCATGGTATGCTAAGTCATGCACAGGGCAGGGACATGGACGTAGAGTTGTAAAGTGTGGATGAATGGTAGGTAGGGTAGGAGAATGAGCTGACTTCGTTGGAATGGGTGGAGTGAATGTTCGGAGTTGTTATAAAATGGGTATGGTAGAAAAGGGTAGTGTATGGAAAGGTGTGAGGAATGAGTGGATGTTTGGTGAGTGAATAGACTTTGCTACAAAAGGTAGTGGTGGGAATAGGGATCTAAATGGGACTGGGTTTGGTTGTATATTGAGGATGTGGAAAGAAGTATAGTGTATGTGAAGAGGTTTGATGGCAAGGTGTGGGAAAAAGCAAGTAGTAGGTTGGTGATATGGGTGGGACCGGGAGCATGTTCGTAGGGTACCAAACTACCCTACCCTACTCTACCCTAGGTAAAATAGGGACCTAGGGTACCCTATCCTACCCAACCAGGTACTCTCTCCAACACTACCCTACCAGGTACTGGGGTTGGGTAGAGTACCTGGAAGGGTAGGTACCCTACCAGGTACCATACTGTCATTATCCTAGGTACCCTACCTCACCTACCCTAGGATAGGGTAGGGTACCTTACCGTAGGGTAGTTTGGTAGGGTTGGTTGCCCCACCAGGAACTCAACCATACCCTGCCATAGGGAAGGGGTTTGGTAGGGTAGGGTACCCTACTGTAGGATAGGGGAGGATATTGGTGACGGTACGTAAGGCTTGGTAAAGTAGGGGGTAGTGGAGGGTACCCTTACCGAAGGGTAGGGTTTGGGTACCCCTACCCTACCAAACCCTACCATACAGTAAGGGTAACCCTACCCGACCAAACTACCCCACGGTAAGGGTACCCTACCCTACCAAACCCTACCTTATGGTTAGCGTACCCTGCCCTATCCTACCAAACTCACCCTAAGGTGGGGTAGGGTAGGGCCGAACTTGAAATGTGTAGGACACGATGTCCCTGCCTAGTATCTTGAGAAAGATGGCACTTTGTTAGGTTACTGGCACTTGTAAGTTAACTAGGTTCAGAAATATAAATGGCAAATCAAAGGATATGACATATAGGTCAGAAAGACTTACATATTATTTGCTGTCCAACCCTGGACACGAATATGACACAAACAAGATCAGGATGGGCTTGGTTTAGGTATTGCTGGGTATAGGTATGGTAAAGCAAAATAAAGTAGAGCAGGGTAGATCATGGCAAATGAGGTAAGGGTATGTAGTGGGGGTGAGGGGGTAGATGGAGCTTGGGCCTGGGAAGTGTCACTTTGTACTATCAGTCACTGTCTTACTTTCAGGGGTTCGAATTCAATAAACATTTCAACTTTTTACTTTGAGTATGATGAGAATGCTTTGGTTATTTATTTGAAGTATTTTGCAAGTGCCACAACATCAAAAAGAACATGCAAGTAACTATGTAGAAAGTGATGCTGGGGGCATAACCCCAGCCTAATCCCTGGAGCCAAAAGATTTTGGAAAGTCAGACGTATGAGAAAGCATATGCCCCCAGCAGATCAGGTTTTCAGGGTTTAAAATTTCAAACTACATGTACATCCCTTCCCAACTCCCCCCCCCCTCCCTCCCCGGCAAGTGGTAGACAGTATATTGTGTTTGTGTAATATCTCTGTACACCTTCATCTCTGACATTCTGACATGACTTAAATGACAATTTTCTTGTTAAACCATTCATGGGTTACAATGGAGGTATTCTCTTAACATTGTTGACTAAGGCCTTTCTTTCGGTGATGAGAAAGTCAAAATGTTAAATTTCGGTATTTCGTCATACCACATTTTATAAATTTCGTCCAGATTTTCGCATTTTGCATGTAACCAATAATTTGAATAATGATGGCTGACAGGGACAGGAAGAATGATTGTCCTTTCACTATTAAAATGATTTCTACAGAAATGTGACTTAATTGAAAGTTCAGAAGGCAGAATTTCGTTAATTTAGCATTGATGTGCATGACCTTGTGTCTAACTTGGCTTGTCATTACCGAAAGGTGATGCTCCTTGAATTTGTAAACGCCGATAGGGCTCTGGATTCAGTCTATAAATAAAAACGTAAACATCAAAATAAAAATGAAACTAAAGATGTTTGAATCCATGAGCACTTTTGAATAGGGCTAAAGTACCTCTCTGAGGTCGGTGAAGGGAGCAGGAGAACTAGGTCCCACCCATTAGCTTTTTCCCCAGGACAATTGCAACTTGGAATGGCCTTACAACCGAAGCTGTCTTTTCGGAGACAGTTGATGGACAGTTAAGGCCAAAATTTAATATCCTAGGGTAGGGCAGGGGTTAGGCATGGAATGCCTGCTGAGGACTTCTTGTAAATAGTTTTAACCTGCTGGTGGCTTTGTCACAAATTCATTTTTTTTTTTTTTTTAATTATTATTATTTTTTTTTTTTGTGACAACTTATGCGCCACACCAGAAACCTGTCATCATGGTCATGATTGACCGAGACAGTAAAGATAGAAAGAAAGTCTGCGATCTCATTTTATTTTACTAATTGACTTACTTACTGACATGACCCTAGTGTCCATGCATCTAATGCATGACTTCTTTGTGATTCTGCTCTGACCCAGTTTTGCCCCAAGGCGAGAATGAAAAAAGCATGCAGATTTTCAACACCGGTTGTCATCAAAGATCAAAGGAATTGACACGTGTCTGAAGTCTAGGTGAATTATTTTATCGGTGACATGAAAAGGAGATACACTAAATAATCGGACCTTAATTGTTAGGTAAATGTTGTAGACCCAGATCAGACAACTCCTTGGAGCAGTGTGATCAGGATCTGCAGTGTTTGTCAACAAAATAATGAAACTTTCCGTAAGTGAAAATGTACTGAGATATACACACACAAAAAAAATGTTCAAAAGATGTTCGAATATTTATGTTATGAATGGGAATATGTGTCAAAATGATCATACCGTTGGAGTGATAGGATCAATTGGATACTGACAAAAGGATAAACTGGACATTATTACCTACAATCACGGTAATTTTTGTTAACATCTGTCTTTGTGTGTGAAGATTACCGAGATAAAAGACATAAGAGGAAGGCAGAATAAGAGGAACCATAAATCTTCAGGTCCAGACGACCTAAGTGCACGTGTGTTAAAAGAATGCAGTGCTGAAATTGCCCCGGTCCTTGCCTGCATTTTCAACCAGTCCTTGGCCCAGTCTAGAGTACCAGATGACTGGCTGCAAGCTAATGTGGCTCCCATTTACAAAAAGGGAGAAAAATATGACCCTGCCAATTATAGGCCGGTCTCCTTGACTTGTATTTGTTGTAAGTCTCTTGAGCACATTCTCGTGAGCAAAATCATGCAACATCTATCGGACCATAAGATTTTAGTTGAGTCTCAGCATGGCTTCAGAAGTGGTAGGTCATGCGAGACTCAACTGGTCCAGTTCATTCATGATTTGCAGGCAAACCTAGACAGAGCCAATAATAAAGGTCACAAACAAACAGACCTCATTATTATGGACTTTGCCAAGGCTTTTGATAAGGTCCCCCATAGACGATTGATTTACAAACTGGAGTATTATGGTATCCGAAATGATATCCTCCGGTGGATCTCTGCCTGGCTATCTGGAAGGACACAAAAAGTTGTTCTGGATGGTGTCTGTTCAGACCCTCTCCCCGTGTTGTCTGGTGTCCCCCAGGGTTCTGTTTTAGGGCCCATCCTGTTCTTAATCTTTATTAATGACCTGCCAGACAACATAAGCTCCACAGTCCGCCTTTTTGCTGATGACTGTGTACTCTATAGAAATATTAGACGGTCCGAAGACCAACAGATACTCCAAGATGATTTAGATAAATTGGCACTTTGGGAAGAGGCATGGCTCATGAAATTTAATGTTGCCAAATGTCACTCTATGAGGGTGACTAGGCACCCCCCTCCAAAGCAAATAATCCATGGTTATACATTGCATAACCAAGTCCTAGAGAATGTATCGTCAGCCAAATATTTAGGAGTTGAAATTACGGATGACTTCGAGTGGGGTCAGCACATCAATGAAATTACCAGTAAGGCTACTAAGACTTTGGGTTTCCTTCGTAGAAACTTGACTTTTGCATCGAAGGAAATCAAGGCTGCTGCATACAAAACTCTGGTCCGGCCCAAATTAGAATATGCAGCGCCAGTTTGGATGCCCCATCACCAAGTTGATATTAACAGAATAGAAAAAGTACAGAGGACTGCTGCCCGTTGGACCTGTAGGCGCTGGCGCAATCAAAGCCATGTGGGAGAAATGTTAGAAGAACTCCAATGGCCGGACCTGCAGGAAAGACGACAGCAGGCTTCTCTGTCTCTATTCTACAAAATCCATAATAATCTTGCCATTGTAGATAAGGATAAGTACCTATCTGAGGTTGGTGAAGGGAGCAGGAGAACTAGGTCCCACCCATTCCAGTACCACCGTCCAAACGCTTACACGGACGGTTTTAAGAATTCCTTTTTCCCCAGGACAATTGCAACTTGGAATGGCCTTACAACCGAAGCTGTCTCTTCGGAGACAGTTGATGGGTTTAAGGCCAAAATTTAATATCCTAGGGTAGGGCAGGGGTTAGGCATGGAATGCCTGCCCCTGAGGACTTCTTGTAAATAGTTTTAACCTGCTGGTGGCTTTGTCACAAATTCATTTTTTTTTTTTTTTTTTTTTTTTTTTTTTTTATTTATTTATTTATTTATTTATTTTTTTTTTTTTTTTGTGACAACTTATGCGCCACACCGAAACCTGTCATCATGGTCATGATTGACCGAGACAGTATAGATAGAAAGAAAGGAAAGGAAGCGAGTCTCCGGCAAAAGTAAACAAAGAAAACCTGTTTTTAAAGACTATATTGGCTTTAATTGACTCCACAACCTAGATCCGTTTCAAAAAGAAAAAAGAATATTTGGGGAAAAATACTAACAAAATGAAAAGGAAACTGTTAATTAAAAGCATATAAAACGTTTTCACGGTAATGTCCGGAAACTTCCAAAATTTACCGAGCGTACCGGTATGGCCAAAACATATCGTGATTCATATCGTGGCAATTTTGAATCACGATTTACTGGTATACCTGTAATATCGCGCACCCCTATCAATGAGCATACTTATTTTAATTTATTCTGGCAATATTTAAGTTTATTTAGATAATATAAATGTATATTTCGGTGTAATCCGGTAATAAGGTTGATTCCGGTAATTCTAGTAACCCTTCCGTTAGGGGATAAATTCAGGCCGAACAAAGTAGCAGGGCACCAGAGAGGAGAAAACAGGCTTGAAAATCAACAGCCACAAATATGCATTATTTGACAATCAAACAGTATTTAACCTGACCTAATACTTACACTAGAAACAACAGCTATATTTACTGTGGTTTGCAGCTCTTCAACATGCAACATAAATCGTACATTTCAAAATAGGCGTGTGTTTCGATAACAGTTGAAAAATGTCGGGATTTGCAAAGGCAGATCTGACGCATGTAATTTAATGAACCGCATCGACTAGTGGTGCTACTAAACACAAAAAAAATCCAAGTGATACTGAAAAGGCAACTAGTAAAGAAAGATCAAGGGGAAACAGTTGGTGTAATGATTATGAAGTAAAGAGACTCTTAAAGCTTTATGACTGACCTAGTGCATATGATCTATTTGTGAATCCCCCCGTCGAAAGATAAATGGAAACCAATTTTAAATTCCAAATTGGACTGTTTTGTTGAAACATCTTGGAAAAAACACATTCAAGATAAACCATCTCTGAAAGGTAACAAGACGTTTCGCCCCCAAACCATTTCCCACCTAGTCGTTTCGCCCCTGGTCGTTTCGCCTCTAAAATTGAGCCTGGTCGTTTCGCCCCTAGACCCTGGTCGTTTCGCCCTCATTATATAAAATGTCCGTTTTCTTATGTTATCTTATATAATTTATCTCAATTAAAATAAAAAGAAATGCATTGTTACATTAATAATTAGAATTCTTGTTATGTTTTATGATTATATTTTATAAGACAAAAAAGAATAAGAAAATACGTTTTTGTCAACTAGCCGGCCGAAGGATGATTATCGATGTTTACCCTTTAATCTAATTAACTAGATTTAACTAATTAATCTGTTATGATATTTACTCTTTTCTTCTTCTTCTTCTTCTTCCTAAATGGCACGGAGAGATTAGATAAATGAATTTAACAAACAAGTTAATCTGAAATGACACCTTGTGATAATCACCTTGTTTATTGCTCTTAATAGACCAGTTAATCGCATGCTGTTAAACACGATTAGTGGACAGGTGTGAAAAGACATCTTTAATTCTGGCCGCATAGTCCCCTTAATTGGATCTTTGACTTTGTCGGTGAACAGTGGTCTTCAGCAGACGGCGCAGAACGCGGTGTCCGATCAGAGCCTGCAATGTTCAGATTAACTTTCGGAAATTCTGACAAAAACATGTAACTAAAATGTCTGAAATGCGTGGTAGAAGAGATCATTAGGCATTTATGGGTTATTTCGTGTTTGTTTGTAAATCTATTAAACTTGAAAAAGAAGAGAGAGAAAAGGAAAAGATAAAAAAGAGAAAGATAATAAAACGCATAAAGGTGACCATAAAAAAAAGAAATAGAATAGAAAAGAAAGGAAAAAGACAAAGAGGAATAAAGTTAAAAAAACTAACATTTACAAAATAAATAAATAAATAAATAAAAGGCTGGTAAATGGTTACATTGAAATTTGTGAGGATATAAATCCACAAGTGTTTAATTGTAACAAGTCATAGTCACGCCTCCCCGCGGTGCCAGTTTGAAACTAAGGCTAATATATCCTTAGGCTGACGTGACAGGTCGATTTCAGAGAGAGCAGAACCTTCTCAGGCAAAATTTAGACTTGAGCTATAGAGCTGCTATAAATCATTAACTTCTTTTAAAAATGTTACTATGATCGTAAGCGAAAATCACGATTTATACCAATTATAGCCCAGGGGCGGATCCAGAAATTTTGGAAAGGGGGTTCGAATTAGCTGAGCAGGGGGTTCGATTTGTGCAATTTCTCTAATTTTTCCTGAAATTCCCCATGAAAATGAAATAATTTAGGCTGAAGAGGGGGTTCGTTTGAACCCCCCGAACCCCCTCTGGATCCGCCACTGTAGCCCCAGTCTATCTTTGTACATGTGGTCTAATATCGAATTAGAGTAAATGACTGGTGTGGTTTACAATCATAGATCTGTTTAATCTGATGCTGCCAAATCTAAACTAAAGTATATAAGTATTAATTTCAACATTTCTGCCCACTTCCTCCCTCCCCCGAAAATTTGGGGGCGAAACGTCCAGGGGGCGAAACATCCAGTAGGGGCGAAACGACCAGAGGCGAAACGTCCTGGGGGGCGAAACGTCTAGGGGAGGAAATGGATTTGGGGCAAAACGTCCCGGAACCCTCTGAAATACCTGAATCCTCAGTCAGTATCGGTTGGAAATTCTCATAGTTGCTGGTCGAGTGTTAGATGCAATGTACATGACAATGAAAGAGCTGAATTAAAAGCAAAACTCCTGACTGGCTCATACATATTGCAAGCCAATAGTTTATGCTTTAATCAGATGCGGTAGATCCAACATGCAAACTATGTGGTAAAGAACCAGAGGATAGAGAGCACTTAATGGGTCCTACTAAAGACAGAAAAGGACTTTTGCCACCGAAAAGGACCGAAAGGAACTTTCGGGCACCGAAAAGGACTTTTTAAATGTCATTTTATGCTATGAAAACGTTTGAAAAAATATACAGGGTTAAATATTTTATTTCTAAACATAATTTTCCAAAACATTAAGTAAATTTTGCCATTTTGGGTGCCCGAATTTCGATGTCCTTTTCGGTACATGGCAAGAAGGTGAGTCCTTTTCGGTGCTGTAATATTTTTGTGAAATTTTAGGTTGACGGTACTGCAATTCACAAAATTAGTATCAAAGCGCTGGTTTATATCAATGGTGATATTACAATTTCTAAAACATATGTTTTATATGGCATTTAACGGCAAATAAAAGTCCTTTTCGGTGCCCGAAAGTTCTTTTCGGTCCTTTTCGGTGGGGTAAGTCCTTTTCTGTCTTTAGTAGGACCGGCACTTCATAGCCAGATGTGAGTCTCTTGAGCATATTAGATATCCATACAGACCAGACAGAAACTGGCAGATATATTGAAAGACACTAATCTAAGCCTGACGTTAGATTCAGTCTTGTTTACACAACTTACATTGGACTGGTCAACGGTAGTTCAACTGTATGCTGTGAAGATCATTGATTCTAATAAAGCTGAGCTGTGGAGTAGAGAAATGATCTCAAAATTACATTACTCTAGACTAAGGTCACTGAATAAATTGGGAAACTAGGACAGCCGGGCTCCGGAAGTTAGAAGATCAACAGTTTTATTGGTTTTAAGACACCAGGATTTTAGCACATGATATTGTGTGAAGGGACTAGTAAATCATCACGAAGCCAACTATATCTCGATAGAGGTGGTGCACCGACAGAAAACGGTGGAGATCTACGAGAACAGAACAGAACAGATAGCAAAAATGTAGAGCAATTAGTATAATAGAGATGAAACAAAAATACAAAAAAAAAACTAAAAGGAGTAAGCAGGTACGCCCCAGGTAGGTAGGCATGAAGGCAGTCAGGATAGATAGATAGATAGATAGATAGATAGATTCGCACGTACTTACGCACGTGGGTGGGTGGATAGATAGATAGATAGATAGATAGATAGATAGATAGATAGATAGATAGATAGATAGATAGATACGTACGTACGTACGCAGGTGGGTGGGTGGGTGGGTAGATAGATAGATAGATAGATAGATAGATAGATAGATAGATAGATAGATAGATAGATAGATACACACGTACGTATGCACGTGGGTAAGTGGGTGGATGGCTGGCTGGCTGGCTGGCTGGATAGATAAATAGATAGATAGATAGATAGATAGATAGATAGATATTATTCACTTTTATCACTTTTAGATTCTATATTCATGATTCTCAACATTATTCAGGAGCTTGCAACAGCCCTAAACAACTGCAAACAGATAGATGCTATCCTGTTTGTGTCTGCCTGTCATTACTCTCTCGCAGCAGAGCCCTCAATAATATGGTAACATTATATTGGCTCTGCGCATTATCTCACCGTATACTGCTATTTTATAACTGTTCTGAGTCTGTATTTACACTGGAAGTTTATCCAATCAAATGAAATTTAACATATTTACTGTAGCATGATACGTTAGGTTAACATGAGTGTAGTTGATGGTTAAAATACACCTTAGCAGATAAGAAGAAATAGTGGAATTATTCAGGCAGAAGGATAACAATGAAAATTACATATTTCCTGCACTTTCTATGCAGCCATTGGCTAGCTCCAGAGGTTATTTTATGGGACAATAGTATGCCATAATAATGTGTGAGCCACCTGTTACAAGTCATTGGCGCCACCGCAACTTGAGTATGGAGCCATAGTATGGGACCCTCATACTAAGTTCAACATCAGCGAGATGGAATCCTTTCAATACCCTGCTGCAGGATTTTGTCACAGTGACAAGTACTGATTACTACTGATCTATTGACAAACGCGATGTAAACGAAAGCTGTCACACACAAAAAATCTGATGCACTACAGGCTTTTCTTTCAATTCAACTGTTACTGTCGCAGCCATTTATATGTACTGATTGACATTGGAGCGGGTAGGTTTAACCGATAGTTTTCATTTTCTAAGTCATCAGCATTTGCGTTGAGCTGAGAGTACGCTTCTCGGTCGGAAATGGGCGCTAATAATCATGTTTGGTGACTTGTGGGTGATCAAACGGTACTCGGACAAAACGGACCATGGACAAAACGGACCAGACAAAACGGACCACGGTTAGGACAAAACGGACCACGTTTCAGGACCAGACGGACCACGCTAGAAGGAAAACCAGACCATTAATTGGTGCCAAGTAAAAGATTAAGGAGTATACAATGTTAAATGGTCACAATTATTTGACAACTGTTCATGATCTCAACTATCTTTGGTTGTCGCAACTACCTAATTAATTTAAGACAAGATTTTTATCTTTTAAGCATGCAAATTTCTTTATTAGTGTTGCAACTAAAATAAAACATGCTTTTTCAAGGTTAACAGAAGGTCTGAACGTGATCCGTTTTAACCTTAAACGTGGTCCGTTTTGTCCTGAAAGTGGTCCGTTTTGTCCCAAGCATGGTCCGTTATGTCCGTGGTCCGTTTTGTCCGTGGTCCGTTATGTCCCTAATTCGATCAAACAATGTCCTGCTTTGACGAAGGCGAACACAGAACGGATGAAACGGCTTTGGTAGTAATCGGAATGTTTGCAAATGGACAGCACTCGGTGCCAGGTGTGTACAACTAAGGTTACGTAAAGCTGAGCCACTTGGGGAACGTCATAACGAGAACTGACACAGAATAGAATTGGAATATTTGTTCTTGACAGCTTTGATAAGGCCTGACCTTGCTGCGAGAACGAAAGTTGCAATGGTGGATAGACCAGTAGTATTAGTGCACCAGCAGTGTATCAGCCATGATCAAATGTTTCTGATGGAAGGAGCTTTACTCCAGCCGCCAACAAGGTAACGCATTTATGCTGTATCGGATCGTTAACTGGCTAGTGGACATCCAGGCAGTGCCAGAACTAATCCCCATAGGAACACAAAGTTTAACAAGATGACGTGCCAACAGAGTTCTTGTTCCATACTGCAGCGTCAACGCCTACAAACATTCCCCCTACGTGTCCAGCATCCGGCTCTGGAATGTCTTTCAGCTGAGGTCATCACAGCACCATTATTGCATAAAAAGCAGTGCCGAGAGGTATTAACAGCCGTGCATCAACCGGCAAAAAGCCGTGTTTCAACAAGGGTTTGGCACGCGCTGTTGATGCACGATGACAGAACTTTCATTATGCTTGTGCCGGGCCACTAAAAAAATCCGCCATGCAACTTTGTCTCTCCGGTTTTGGTCGAATTACAAAAATTGGTGGTGCGCTACCTAAGTATGCCTTTATGACGTCATCATGCCTTTGTAATCTGACGTCATCGTCGTGACTCAGGTTAACCGTTTAAAGCGATGTTGTTTACATTCTTACGATGCCAAATGGAGAGTAAACATGCATCTCAAGCTTTCAGCAATCAAGAACTGCAGGATGGTATATGAATGGATCAGGCTTGTCCTGCATCGAAATTATTGCTCAAGTTATCTGCTTTGTGTTGATTAATTTGCAATCTATTTTGCATCAACTACAACGACCATCTTGGACAATTTTCCGAAATATTGAGGTTGAATAGGATGATGGCGGCCATTTTGAATAGCTGAATGCTCTTGGGCCCGGAAGACGAATATTAATAAAAAGATGTATCAGCGCGTTGACTGTCAAACGGTGACAAAGTATAGTGCCAAGTTTTTTCTCAAATTTTAACGAATAGTTCGTTAACTTTATGCAATAACAGCGATCAAACATTTGTTTCCAATGCATTAACATTTGCCAGGTCCCTCGGAAGATGTTGAAAACCTCGGCCTTAGGCCTCGGTTTCCAACATCTCCCTCGGGACCTGGCAAACGTTAATGCATGAAAAACCATGTTTGATCTCAGGTACCTTTTAATGGAACACAATCACATTAAGAAATAGAAAACAGAATCATTTGGCCTTTATAGATTGTAGCCAAGAACAATAGTCTGGATTCTTCTTCTTTATTTATCTATTCATTTCTTGAAGCAGTAGACCTTTTAAAACGAAAATAAAGAGAGAGAGAGAGAGAGAGAGAGAGAGAGAGAGAGAGAGAGAGAGATAAAATCAAAATAAGTCAGTTACGAGGGCTGATCATTAAATAAAGAAAATACACATATATCTCATTAGCCATTTGTTGGAATATCTAATACCTAAAAATAAAGCAATGACATATACTTTAGTGCCAAAGTACTGCTCAAGGATACTGATGCTATTGCAATAATACCTTTAACGTGTAGGGGCTTAGTCTCTAAAACTTTTGCAATTGTCCATGTATATATGCTGCATAAAGGCAACAAAGAATTGATAAACGTTTGTGGTTGTGGGTATGCTAGATGCCAGTTTCAGCTAATAAAAAAAAAGGTAGTTATTCATGATTTCTGTCAAACCTATTACTATGCTTGTTGTAGCACGAAAACTGTCTCTAAGCATTTTTATGAATATGCATATCAAAATAATAAAAATCATCTTGACTCCCATTTCAAGAACGAGAAAATGTCTGGTCCCTGGGCTTCTGAAACAAACCGAGTCCCTGTACGTTGTCTGTTATGAATGACATACCAGCGTGATGAGAATTTAAAAAAAGTAAAAGGTTTCAGTTGTTGACGTTTAAACAGAGTCTCCTAGGCAATCGCCGCCTACGTTGTTATGAACCCGAGGTTAGTCTTGTGGCTGTAAACTGTGTTTGGTTTCATTTTATTTTCTTGTTGGATAGTATCTAGCCAATGTGGTTAATTCGACAATTTATACTTGTTTAGACACCTAGATCTCAACGAACGGCGTGCAACAGAAAAATAATTTCATTATGGATGCACTCGGTCACCTGAATGATCGATTGCTTTTGTTAATAAGAAAACGGTCAGATCAAATATACGATGAAAACTAGCATAATACATAAATAAGTTCTGAATAATAAGATCATTTGGAGGCAATGAATAAAAAAAAAAAAAAAACGAAAATAGCCTGGTTAGTTTGAGGGGCCTCTTCATGACCAGTACTGAATTGCGCGACACTGACTACGCCTCCTAGGATCGACTTAAACAGAATTCTATTTTCAAGTGCACTAAAAGAACTCAATGATTTTTTTTGCTATCAATAAATCGAATTATAGATAATCATAATTCGATTTATGATTATCTATAATTCGATTTATTGATAGCAAAAAAAAAATGCTGTATTTTTTATATCCATAAATCAGATTATGGCTATCCATAAATTAAATTATGGATTATCCATAATTCAATTTATACATATGCAAAAATACCGCAGTTTTTGGATATACAAAAGTCGAATTATGGATATTCGTTAATCGATTTAAGGATATCCATAATTTGATGGATATCCATAATTCACTTTTGGATATCCATAATTCCATTTATGGATATTCATTTTTGAATATCGAAAATAATATTGGATATCCATAAATATTGATGGATACGAAAATTAGACTCATGGCTATCAGTCATGATCCAAAATCGAATTCTGGATATCCAAAATTCGGCTTATAGATATCCATTAATCGACTTATGGATATCCAAAAATGATTCGATTTTTGGACATCCTTTAATCAAATTAAAGATATAAAAAAAATTACTTGGTAGACACTGTGCTTTTACGTTAATTTACGGATTTTCAAAAATCAATATATAGAATTCCAAAATTCAAATTATGGATATCAAAAAATAAATCGAATTATGGACACCAAAATCATTTTTTAAGGTATCCATAATTCGATTTTTAAGATTATCATTTATTCAGGAATTAAGATCATTTAACAAAGTAACATATACTATCTAAAATCGATTATCGAAAACAAAATTTAAAAATTAATCAACAAGTGAGGCACACTTAAATGATATTTATGTATATATCTATATGAATTTAATTTAAGAAAAATAAAATTATCGCAGTGAATTTGACTAGAACTTAAGGAGTTTTGGAATGAGCTAGGCTGCTAGAAAAAAAAATAAAACCCACACCCATTTTCATTGATTCGAAAGATTCGATCTTAGTACCCGTGGATAGCCCATAAAGCCTTAATGGCTTATTTCCAATGGGGTCCATTCAGGTACGAACAAGACTTTGGCACGGAAAAGTATGAAATATTGCACACTCGTCAGGCTAACACTGAAAGCTCTATAACAGGGAAGATTTTTATCACCGAAGAGTGCTCGAAAAGGAAAGACAAAACTAAAGGTCATATCTGTCACACACACAAGTGGACCAAGGGAGCGAACCCGCAGGCTGACCCGTCAAGGAACTGGAACCGGAGTGTCACTTTAAGCTTATCCACGAACCACCACCGTATCTCGAGGAACAGTGTGCCCAGAGCATACGGTGGGCCAAGTGTGTGTGCTACAGGCATGATAGCACTGTGAGTGATTAACTCGGCTGTTAGCACTGCTATCACAGACAAAAGAGGAATGTTACATGCTCAATAATATAAAAAAAACAGCTCTTGCTCAGTTGCACAACAATACTCAATCAGATATTTCTTGAGGGCTATTTTAAATTTCTGTGGGCTTTCCAATTTTTTCAACCATCCAATCTTTGATGCCAGTATAATAAAAAGTTGAGTCCTCGACGCCTTTACAATTTGGAACTAAGAAGTTGTACCCACTAGGCCTAGTATTATGGTGATGTACGTCTCTCAAAGGTACTTGAAGGTATGAAGGACACAAGTTGTTGAAGATCTTATGCACATGATTTAATCTTAGTTGTTTTACCCTAGTTTCAACATTGAGTAAATTCAGGTTCATCAGAATATCCGAAGTGATCCTTGTTCTAGGTCCTAGTTGATTAATGAATCTGATGACTTTATTCTGAGCTATTTGCAGTTTCTTTTTCAAACCTTTGTTGAGGCCAGCATACCAAGATGAACATGAATAATTAAAGTGGCACAGTATCAAAGCCGAACATAAGTTTTCCCTAGTTTTTGCTGACAGACTACTACTTTGTCTATACAAAAATTTAAGACGAGCGTTAACTTTTGAAATGATGCTGTTCACAATGATTTCACCAGATAGTACATTATCTATGTTAAGACCAAGATATTTTACAGAAGTTGTAGAATCAATCGTGTTGTCATTGCAGACAATATGGAAATCCCTCACTTTCCTAAGTTTCCTTTTTTATCCAAACAGTATACATTCTGTTTTACCCAGGTGAAGAGAGAATTTGTTATCAACAAGCCATTCTGAGCATATCCATGTCTCGGTTTTCGGATACCCATAAATCATTTTTTGATATGCATATTCCGTATTATTTTATGATATTAAAAAAAATGAATAATGAATATCCATGAACGGAAATGGATTTTCAGAAATGTATATTTGATATCCTACAATAAGGAATAAATAGTGAATCGACACCTCTGGCGAAACAAGATCTCTCTTAATAATAGCCACCTAAGAGTGGATTCTCATCGGACCTATTTTTTCAATAAGCACATAGATCTATTTTTACCAGTTTTATAATGTTGAAGTCTGTTTCTCGCACAAAACAAAACAACAACAAGCACAACAACTAAACAATAAAACACTAAACCTCTAAAGATAAGCTTAGAAGAACTATTTGTGAGAGCCTCACTTAACCTTTGCCAAGCTTCAATCAAAATTAGAAGTTATGGTATGTATGTTTGGTCATTTTTGGAAATTTTCACACCTTTACCTGCACAGGCGGTATAGTCAATGAGTCAATATTCGATGGCCCGAGGAAACGACGTACGCTTACTTTCATCTAAACAAACAAGACTTGGGTTACCTCCCTTAGTGAACTGTGAGGTGACATACTTTTCACAGGTAAACGTATTTCAGGTGAGTCATTTGTGATTTATTTGTTTATTTTACAGATTTTATTCCGCCAAAGTAAGGGAAAATCCTTAAATTAGTAAATATTACTTTAAGACGTAGTAAATATGCACGGGTGTTTAGTTTCTGTTAAAAAAGCACAGCATTTAACCTTTAGAACTGTCCTAGCATTTGTTCACACGTTCCCTACGGTGCTTGGGATCGAATCAGGTCCAGGACAAGTCACCCAAAGCAGGTTAGGGAGAAGCTCAAATGGAGCTATATAGCCTGATCGAGCTATATAGTCCGATCAAGGTATAGAAATTGCATTATAATTTAAAGATTCTTCACCTGAATCCATTTTGAATATAATTGCAAAATTTTGAGTACTGTGCTTTCAATATTGATGAAAATCATGTTGGAATGCAAAGCAATTAGATTTTTCTGCCGTTGCTTTTGTGTGAAAGAACCACATGTTTATGCCCATTCCCCTGACATTTCTATAATTGCAGTCCAATGATACCTCTGAGATAATCCCAGCGTAGCTGGCATGTAAACCATGACACAGAAAAGCGTATATCCATTATCGCTGATAGGTAGCATTAAAATACTGACCTATCGCATGCGGGACTGCTGGGTAAGCCGGAACTACATTGTTTACCGTTACGTCACCAGGTCATGTGTTTTGCTTGATTGGTCCATTCAAAGTTGTATCAAATGTAGGTCATGACGCGTCATGGCTACTATTCAATGACTTGACAGCGTGGTTATGCGTTGAAAAATGTTTTTGTCACAGAGAAAAGTATAATATCACATGTAATACAGTGGACTCGACAGTATCGGATCAAGTTCAATAAAACAACTGTTTTGTTGTATATGAATGCTAACATTATGCACGTTATTACACATAACAATTGCAAAATATCCCTTCTATCTATCCATGTCATAATATTTACGAAATTTATTCCTTTAAGGGCAGATAACCTATCCAGACTTACAGGAGGGTCTTACGACAGTAACGAATCAGTTGCGACAGTATCGGATCATATGATATTATTTCATAAGAGAGTTCCTCCGAGGTGTTCTGCCAAACTACTTAGCTTCAATAATTTGGCTACATAAACAATTGGACTTATCAAACTCTGAGAGGAAATTTTACGGCCTTTCAACGATATTTTTCGCGTGGCCCGTCACAAGCAACGTAAGCTAACAGTTGAAGGTGTACAAATGTACAAGCATGTCAATAATTCTTAATTTAGTTATCCCCTGTGCTCCTTTAGCACGGAACTACTCAAAAGTAGAGACCGTAATCTGACTTTGCTAAGAATACACCCTGATAAGACCGTAGCGTCTGATCAGGATCAAGAAATTTATGGTGATTTTCCACCTTAGTACTGGAATATTTATGCAAACAGAATATAAATACTACATGGTCATTCTACGAGTTCTGCTGCATTAATCTGAGTCTACGCAGTGTACATATGTCCAGCTGATGAACGCTAAACATTAATAGGTTCACAAACATGCCAGCTGAGGTCGAATGCTTCTTCAGAATGTTTAGCGGAAGCTTAGATGTGCTACGCATAACCGTCATTATCAGACGGTAGTGTGTGGAGCGTGAGATGGGGGATATTTTACAGAAAGGATGTTGTATTATTTTTTTATACCGATCCTTTTTTAAAGAAGACACGGCAGTCATTCAGGTAGCTGATTTATGACTTACTTTCAGCATTTGGCCTGTATTTGACATAAACTTTTCCAGCTAATGCCTGTAGTTCAGTTCAACTTATATCATGATCCGTTACTGTCGCACATTGGTGCCCAACTTTTCAAGTCTCTAACTTCATCAAATACTGGGATGTCACGAAAATAATGACTGTCTGCAATCTGGGGGATGCCAGTACACATTACAAAGCAGAATCGGTTTCAATCGCCTAATTATAAAATTGTGTAAACAACCGAAATTTGTTTTGGGAGTAACGAGCAACAGACAAAATGGAAGCGCCGCTGAAGAGGGGTCAAGCTTTTCAACAACTCTGATTTGTTTCACAGAAGCACATTTCGATTGAATTTTTCACCCTGCATTTTGTCATTGGTTTAACTCGATGACTGTAATATAATGGTAAAAAATATTTGCTTCATTTGTGAGGAAAATGGGTGATAACATAAGGGTGATCCGATACTGTCGATGATCCGATACTGTCGAGTCCACTGTATTTATATTAGACTCAAGTAATAATATAATTACAAACACTAAATATCAGTTGGTTCGTTTTGCTTTCAGAAGAATATAACGTACGCAAGGCAATGGCATATATCTGTCCATTTTGAGGGGGCATCTCAAACATATTCTTGTATTTAAATTTTCCTCATTTGCAAAAAACGCAACGGTGGAAGTTCATTTTTTTTTTACAAAATCATAAAAGGTTTGTCACCCTTTATACTGTTGTTCTTATCAAGTTCAGCTTCATTGCAAATGCAGAAGCAATGATGCTTTAATTTCCACTCATTTTTATATTTCAATCGGGCTATATAGCTCGATCGGGCTATATAGCTCCATTTGAGCTTCTCCCTAACCTGCAAAGGACAGGTTAACCCATATTATTAACTTGCAACAAATCAACTCACCCCATATCATAAACTTGCCACTAGTCAACTGGCCCCAAATTATGACAGCTCGCCCCATACATATCATGCACGTTGCGTAAATTTACCTGAACGGACCTAATAACCGGAACAGACTCATACTATTCCTATTTCTAGCTGATTTTTAGAAATTCTGATACAATGTGCATGCGCAGATTAATTCCAGGTCCAACCTATGACTTACATTCATTATCTTAACTTGCACACCCTGATTTCGTTTACCGACCTGATACATGTAGATCTGACGTTCCCCTCAGAGGTTAACTTAGACGTAAAGATAGATAGATAGATAGATAGATAGATAGATAGATAGATAGATAGATAGTAGGGATGTAACGATAGTCCAAAAATGACTATTGCGATAGTATTGACATTGCAAGAAACACCATTGCGATACTATTACTATTGTGGACTACTATTGCAATACTATTGTGATATTATTGTTTGAAAAATATATTCTTGTTTTGAGGAAATAATGAATATGGTATCATTCCCATTTTGTTTTCTGTATGTATAAAATGTGTACAACAGAGGTTAACATCTGCAAAGTTTAATCTATCATTGTGTTTCATAAACACAGTTTCTAGTTATTTTTCAAATGTGCACTGGTTTGGCATATTTATGCATAAAGCCCTACATTTCAGACCTTTCATTTCAATCATTTGTAGTTTCATCTGATTGGTCAAAGAGATCAAATGTGTTCTAATGGCCAACTGAATTCTCCAGGGCCATGAACCATTATCTGTCTATTCAGATTTTGCCTTCCCTGAATAGTTTGTGCATCTGGAGATGTTGAACAATCAGCTGACAGAAGCTGAAACATTTTTGTTAATAATATTTTTTCGTAAATATTACTTGCCACTTGTATAAATATCATATGTCACCTATGTGTGACCAGACATGTTTACCTACATGAATAAAGTTGTTTTGTTCTGTTCTGTTTGTATGTACAAACCATAAATCCTGAGGATTCTGAAAACTGAGGATTTAACAAGTTTCTGCGGTTGCTTATTAACGGTAAACTCACCCGTCCATTACCGCTGTAAATGGAGCGCATGAGGGCTTTAATTTACTGAATATATTTAGTTGTCGCTAGGTACAGAGCTCATGATTACTGTTAGATGTGAACAGGAAAGACCGGTTTGCGGAGGCTGATTTGATTTATCGGTGTATGCAACCAGGTACCTTTTAATACCCGTCTCATGGATACACTGCACGTGACAATTATAGTCAATTTATAGCGGCTCTTTTGATCTCTACAATGTCTGACCCATAAAGGAGCAGGTTATAGCACATCAACGCTGCCGTTAGTATTGTGCTCAATGATTGCGTAGACCTGATCAGAATGCATAATTTTCGCACTGTCGAAATTAAATAAGATAGAAAAAAAAATTCCGATCAGCCATCAGCGGAAAACGGCTGTCAAGTGATGGAGCAAGAGGCTAAGTGTACATGCGACTAGCTTAGCTCTTGCTACCGTATTACGTCAGGGCAGCCTTATCGGGGAACGCACATTGCGTATATTCGAAAAGGGTTGAACATGATACCGGAAAACGTCTGCGCAGTGTGAACGCGGAAAAAAGTATATACACACACACACATAGCATATAGACGCAACTGGCCGGTTGATTACGCCATGCGCAGATCATCTGCTTGATAGCCACGTGTTAATATGTGAGCATCGTAAATCTTGAAATGGGAAAACATGTACGCAAAAAAACAAATGGTTTCAGAAAGATGACCGTACATTCACGGGCCAGCAGAAACAATTTTCGATTATCTTGTGTGTTACGATTGAGACATTCGCCGCTGGACCGAGTGGTGCACATATTGCGAATTCGAATACTATGGGACGGACAGCCAGACTCAGTACCTAGAGTGTGCAACCACGAATTCGTTAAGCTGAGCCTCCTGGGGAACATCGTAAGAGGATTTGACAAAAAACAGTAGGGGCGAGTCAGAAATAATTTCTGCGCAGCCTGATCAGAAAATACGTATAAAATGACTGTCTTCTGATTATTATATAATTCGTCTGTCCAGCGGTATTCGGCAGAATAGCTTCATGCGAAAATACTGTACCAAAACCGGACTGCACTGCCAGTGACCTATATATAGAGTGACTTGCATCTCCAGTTAAAGTTAATTAAATTACTAAACAAATTAAATTTCATATTTCAAATTATTCGTATATACATGTGTGTGTGTACACTATCAGGCGCCGCGGACACGCAGGCTAAGCCGAGTCTACCTTACAGACCGTAAGGTATAATAAACACATGTTCCGAAATTGCATCAATATTGGTTAAGAAGTAAACTTTTCGGCACATGCCGTTAGGGCTAAATCTTTGACATCAGAAGCTGATCGAAATGCTTTGATCTTTGTGACCTGTTTCGGCACTGGACTATTTTCAGTGGCGGCTGAGCGAATTCATTTTTCTGGAATTTGAAAGAACTCCTATGCCTAAAATGACGCTTCCTTTTTTTCATGATACGTCAGTTCCTTTTTCGATGGGAGTAATGTTATTCTTGAGGAATTAGTTTGAGACTGCAGGCGTTTTACCCATTTTCTTTGCATCAAAATCGCAAGAATGCCCCTTATCTGGAGCTCTGTATATCAGATTAATTAGGACACGTGTTAACGTTTTATAGACAGTAGGGAGTTTTATACGCCGGGACAACATCAAACGGCCGTATGTAACACTTATCAAATGTATGCCAGACGCCAGAGGTGAAATTTCTTGATGTATGGAAGCAAAACCCAGACGTAATATATATACAGCTATACGTCGGCTAACGGAAGCCATGTTTGTACAAACAGTCTGCCGCACACATTCGCTTTAAAGAAAGAAGGCAACAGCGGAAATTATCTGAAAAAAATTGTAATGTAGGAGACTATCGAAACTATCGATAGTCCAAAACACTATCGGCGATAGTCATCGATGTCTCACTTTACTATCGATGCAGTACTATCGGCCGAGTTACTATTGCAATACATCGATAGTCCGATGTATTGTTACACTCCTAATAGATAGATAGAATGTTGGTCAATGGTCATGACACTATGAGATAAAAAATCAGGAATTTTTGTGTTTTTCATTCACTCCAAGTTCTAGAAGAAAGGTAACTAGATGTTTATGTAAGATTATGTGATATTAAGATGAAACACATAACATGGGTTATTTACAGGCCTACCCATAGTGTAAAATGCTCACAGAGTATTTTGACTAATATCTCCAATTGATTTTGCACTAGAGGGCATACAGAATACGTTAAAATATGAAATAAGTGTGTGTTAAATGTAAATATCACAAAATCAACTGGAGATAGGGGGAAAAATGGGTCTGTTCCGGTAATTAAGTCCATTCCGGTCCAGTCAGGTAAATTTACGCACCCTATCACGCATGATAGTGAAAATGTTGTTAATCTAATTCTCTCAACAATATTCCCCCTGCAGCTCAATGGAACACATCCATGGCCACACTGTGAGTCTGCCCTGGTCTAGAAATGATAATCACTACCTTAGCCTGGTTCGATCCGCATGCCGATCGAAGGAGGCTTAAGGTAGTGATTCTCATTTCTAGTCCTTACAGCAACTATCAACGCTTCTTCCTTGACATCCACCCTGGTGGAAGGCACAGTCTGGCTTCTGAACAATTACCAGAAAAAGGAGTAGATAGTCTAGATTTACCCAGTTCATCAGCATTTTTGAATAATAATGCTAAGTTGTGGGTCCATTTGCATTTCTAGTTTCAAGGATTTCTGGTAGATGTTTACATTTTTGTTGCATTTTGTAATTAAGTTCCTGTAAGCAGACAGTGAAGACTCTGATCAGATGTCACATTCTGCTGCACTTGAACTGGGTCTGTAATGTTCCCGTATGTCCCCAAAATGGGTTTCCAGTCTTAGAAGGGTAAAAATTGTTAAGTATGAATCATGAGTTTAGTGCAGCCCCTCCAAAGGAACTGTAGAACATGGTTCCAGCCTGGACCAGCCAAGATGCAAATTTAGTTGGTGAGCACTGTCCCAGACTGGACAACATAGACTTTGATCAGACTGATGCACAGGCTGGTCAGTCAGTCCTGGTCTGTTCTAAAGTACTTTGCAATCCTTTGGCATAATGGGGTTTTTGCTTGTTCCCAAAACTTGACACTGGTAGTCAGATTTAAGGTATGTTGGTACACTAACCATGTTTTTCTGCAATTTTTACTAAATGAAACAACTTTTATGACTTCTTGTTTGCTTCCCTGCAGAACCTGGAGAAACTTTCAAAAGGGGGATACTGCTCTTAAAGCTTCCTGGAGAAATTTTCATAAGAGGAGACTGCTTAATTTGAAAGCACAGGATTTGCTCCTAAAGGCGCAAGTTCTTTCGTTTAAAAGTTAACCCCATTGAGAATGGAGGCGAAATTGAAAATGACAAAGTTGCTTCCCCTGAAAGCATTTCTGTTCACCTAATGCACCGTCATTTAGTCATTTGTACCCCCCCCCCCCCCTCCTCCCCCCACCCCATTCCATAGATTTTGAGAAACATTAACCAATTTAAAATGTAATCAAGTTGGTAAACATCGAAAAATGATTAATGAAAAAAAGGAAAAAGGTAGAACCTTACCAGGAACAGTCTGATCAGGATCTGCAGCATTTGCCATTTTGCAATGACTGTTTGACAGTTTGCCTGACTTTAAGATTTTCCGAATTATTTCAGTAATAGGTCATATGGCTTCAATATTTTGGATATCTATGGTTTGTCATTTGCCCCACACCTTGTTGCAGACAGGAGGACTGCATTAAGATATAAAATTGATCACAGCCAAATACTTTAGCTGTGTTTTGAGAAAACCTGTGTTTTACTTTTAAGTGCCATAAAGGTAGACAACAAATTTTACACTAGCAAAATTTCAAAAAATGTCTCGTCCAAGCGATAATATGTGGAGAATTCAAAGACTAGTGGGCAAACACTATAGCTCCTCATCCACTTGAAACAAAAATCTTTTCAACAGTAAACAAGGTTCCGTTGTATACAGCCTTTCATTATTACCCTCCCATTGTCCTGGTATGACTAAAATACTGTTGAAAAGGAAGTAAAATTGTAGGTCATCCATCCATACATCAGCCTTATTAGATATGCTTTCTCAGGATCTGTCGCATTTGAGAATTATGATTTTAAACACTCAGAAATTTTATGATCTGACGGGTTTATGATGACTTTATATACAGCATAACGTTTAGCCTCACTGTATGGCTTTTGGGTGGCCGTTTGAAGTTCAACATTGGAGATACCATATTATATCAGTGTAGGAACCTTATACTGAATTACCTGTAAAATTACCTATAAATATTATTATTAAATTGCAAAGCATGTACATTACATTAACTATAGTGGTTGTTTTAAACAACCACTATAGTTAATGTAATGTACATGCTTTGCAATTTAATATAAGTTTTTGGTAACAGCTATTTCAGCCTATAGATATCAAGCAGCCTCTCTAGAAAATAGTAAAAATAATCCACACCCACTGTTGCTGCAAGTGCAGTAGTTCCATGCCCTACTGACATTCAGCCAATACCTGTAAAATGACCTATGCTAAGAGTTTCTAGGCTTCTTTGTCCCCATCATGTGAAGACAAAGCTTATAAATTTTAGGCATGTAAAGGTTACTCAGGGTAGTGGGACGGTACACTTTCAGTGGAAGCAACTCTGCAATTTGCATTTTTTGCCCCCTTTGTAAATGAGGATCAACCCTTTAAGGAAACCTTTGCTTCCAAAGGGAGGTGCAAATAATGTCCTTTAAGATTTATAACACCATTTTGAAAGTTCGAAAGGCTAGAAGAAAACATGGAGTTGTAAGAGTTGTCTTCCCTGGCAAAACAAAACAAAACAAGATGGTGTACCATAAACACTAAACACTGATTTTTGTATCAGTTGAATTGGGTTTATAGACGACAAGCTGTTCAACATATAAAACAATGTCAGAATAAAAAAGATTTGAACTCGTTTTCAACTGGATTTAAAAAAGCCGTGTCGGACAAAAACAATCTTGTTGCATGTTGGTATGTGTAAGACTTGAAGTCTGCCATTTTTTCCCCAAATCAAAGCACTGCTCTTAAGTTCAGAGGATTTTTGAACTGCTGCCTATCAGAACTTGAATCTGTGAGGGCAGTGCTAAGGATCTGTCCAGGGCTCTTTATCACTGGTTCTTTTTCGCCAGCGAGTCACTAATTATTATGCCGTTGGCAAACACACTGACAGTAAATTACTCTTCAAAACTATCATTAACTCGCATCACATATAATCATTGTCATTTTAAACAAATTGTATATGTTTAAATAGGACAAATTTAACAAAGCCTAACAATAGGCTACAAAGATACCATTAGTTGTTACTGTATTGTTGTTGTTGAGAACATTTATCTTTAAATCCATAGTTTCTGAAATATTCGGACTCATCACCTATTTCTGTAATGGATTCTTCCTGCTTGGAACTGGGACTGGCCCATTTTTCCTGTCAGTGAGGGTTCAAAAGAAGATGGTTTATAAAATTGATGGCAAACATTGCATACCCTGATCAGACTGCTTCTTAGAAGCAGTCTGATCTGGGTCTGCACTGTTTGCTAGGCATTCTGTCAAATCTTGAAGGTATATCTGGTAACAGGGAAGACAGCAATGATATTAACCTTAAATCCAGGCTTAAGGTACACGTACATACAATTAGGCTCTGAAACTGATCAGCCTGCATTTTGCAGTTCAGTCAGGGCATTTTAAGTGCTGAGATAGAGGGATATCCTTTATGCTTGCAGGTGAAATATGCGTTTCCCTATAGCAAGCATATCTATTTGCAGGTTGGTCAAGCCTTTGCAATTTCCTAAAGATGGTTTCATTTTGATAAGGCCTCTTAAGTTTTTCTTGAAGATGGTTGGTTGGTTGGTTGTTTTGGGTTTAACGGCCCTTTGAGACAGTATTTCAGTCTATATCGGGCTGTCTCCCAGAGAGAGGGAGAAAGAAGAGAGAAGTGATAGACGAGAGAAAAAATATCCAAACAACCCCCACCCGCGCCTACTGCAAGCACAGAAGGCCCTTGCCCTACTTTTATCCAAATCAGTAGGACGCCCCGGCACTGGAAGTTACATGCAGCACCATCGCACCACCCGTCCACCCCCTTTTCTTGAAGGAGACAGCAGTGGAAAGACTTAGCACTTTTGCTGGTATGCTGGTTTTTGCACAATATCTCAAGTTAAGTCATCAGGTAAGTATAAATTGTTACTGGATACCTTGTTTGTCGCAATAAAAGCTCTACAGAGCTTACGTTGTCTGTTTCTAATATGCAACGTTAAATAAAGCTTCTTTATCTTTATCTTTATCTTTTATCTCAAAAAGTGTGTTCTTACTGTGATACAAAATGCGGTAATTGCTGAAATTATTGGGACAGCTTTTTCATCTGAGCCATTGCCTATTTACCTCTGCAAAATCATAAAAAAAAACTTTTTTATCCAAGCTATTTCATATTGCGAAATTAAAGACTTTAGAGGGTAAGCAGTGTAGATCCAGATGAGGCGGCTCATAATTTCTGCACTTTAAGTGCTAGCATGCATTAAATTGCATGTGCTAGTACTATCTGTGACAGTTTAACACTTGTCAGCGCTTTGTATATACAAAGTAGTAGTATTTACTGAAAACATTTTTGCCATTTTAGCAGAATTGTGTCAAGTGCCTAGTCTTTTCACCGACAACATTTTGTCAGCTCTGTATACAATTATTTTGTTTGGGTGCTGTATGGTTTTCAATGAGAAGTCAACCATCTATGAAGACATTGCCTACCTTAACGTATACGATATTACCTAAATATAAGGTATTTGCCGATATGTGAAAAATATACACCATTTTTGTGTGAAACAAGTTTTACGGATTGTGACTGTGAAATGTCTGACTGATAGTTTATTGGATTAGCGGATATGAGAAAAGTAAATATGTGTGCACATGAATTGTTTGTTTAATTTATTGGACTATAATTCGGAATTACTTTGCCTTGTCTCGGTCAGTCTCACCTGTGGATTAATAACATATCAGCTAGGTGGTAAAACTGAGAAATACTGTGAAACAGGATTATTTAGGGAGAAAAATCAGACATTTTACAGAGGTTTGCATGAATAATAGTATTTATCATATATATGACGTTGCATTCTGAGAGTGTAATAAAGCCATTCCTTAAAAACGATAATCAGCCAGTGGATAAAATATGCAAATTACGTTGTAATGTTATGCGTTGACGTCCGCAAAACCTCCCATTTTCTAAAGACAAAATTGTGACGTTTTAGTGCAAAATTGGCTAATAAAATGAGATTTTAGTGTCAACTGATAAATAGAATCTTGCATTCATGCTCCTGTATTATTGAATTTATTAAACTCGTTGGAGAAAACCAATAAGATGCTCAGCATAGCCTCGCATCTTATCTTTTTCCCCAACTTGTTTAATAAATTCAATAATACATGAGCACTCATTTAAGATCCTCTATTTATTATTACTTATTACTCAGGATGATGCTGCTGACCTAAGGTTAAGTTCTTTAGAATTTGCATAACATCTGCATTACAATTTTGGGTTCAGTTGGCCTGCAATTCTAGTTGTCCCGGGTTTAAGACTCGCTGGAGGCAGAATCTTCCCAACTGTAAACAGGGTTCCATTGCATCCTAAAATGATGTTAAAAAGGATTTAAAACCTGAACTCATCCATTCATCCATCATTCATGGTGTTGATGTTATTTCATTAGGTGGTTTGGTGGCACTGGTACGTAGGGAAACAGTATGAACAGCCATCATTCCCAAAGATTGTTGTATATATTTAAAAAATAACAAATTATATAATTTAGTATTATTAAAACAACTTAAAAATGTACCCAGCTTTAACACTATATTGTTACCATGCATGCAGACACACCGTAATCAACCTTATAAGCGCCCCATGCACTTAACTTTTTCAAAATGGCGACATATACTTGTAGTATAATTGCACACTGCAACAAATTTTTTATGTATTCAAGGAAACAAATTTAAAGCTTAAGCATTGGAGAAAAGCTGCTTATGGTCATAGAAGGATCGAGAAGTTGTAGACAAGGAATAAACCAGTAAAATTATGTGTGCTTTCATCCATATACCTCAGAAATTAGCATGTTTTGCACTTATAGGGGCATATATGCTAATTAGGTCAAATACGGTATGACTACATTTACATAAAGTTTACCTGTCCTGATTATGTTGTCTGAAGACAAAACTTTCAAGCATAATTTAGACTCAATTAGACTAATGAATACTAATTACATTGATTTTCTGCTGTGAATCACTCATGATTTTTACAGTTTTGACATGTCTCATGCAGTTGATTAGCAAGTGAAATTTAATACCCTTGAAATGCACAAAATTTTACCAGTTTTTGCATAATTAGCGGAATTGTATAGTAGAAGACAGTATTCATATAGTGAGAAAATACTACTAAAGCTCAGTTAGTACATCTTCATGTTTTTGCTGCCAATTTTATAAAGGGAAACAACTTTTGTGACTTTCTGTTTGCTCTGGAATGCTTCCTGGATGATGATGATGGACAAAAAATGTTCTTTTAAAAAAATTTACTCTGAAAAGAAAGAATTTGCTCTATGTCTATTGAGAAGGGAGGCAAAAATGAAATTGGCAGAGTTGTTTCCCCTGAAAGTGTACTCATTCACCATAAGGTGTAAGCTCACATTTAGACCAGCAGGCACAGACAGGTGCTCTGGACAAGTGCCCCTCACATAGTCTTCTTATCCTTAAAATTAATGTTAAATAGGGGACAACAAAAGATTTGTCTGCAATATTTTGAAAAGTGTTTCGCCGCACATATATACATGTAACTAGAGGGCAAACAGTGTATAGATCCAGATGAGGGGGCTGATACTAAGCCACCTCATCTGGATCTATGCTGTGTGTGAATTCATTTTAATTTTTGCAATTTAAAAGTTTTTAAAAAGAATTTCAAGAAATGAGCACAGCACCCATAAATTTATATATACTTGGGAAATTGAGGCACACGCACCATGAGTTGCCTTAAAAAAATTCATCTGGCATACTACCACAATGTATAATCGATTCCCCTAATTTTCGCTTCCTGCAGAGACATATTTGGCTTCTGCCGAGACTGTCCGCGATCTCTTGCTTCTTGTCGAGACTTCTGTACATGAGAAATGGCTTCCTGCAGAGACTGTCTGCGTGATTTTGCTTCCTGCCGAGGCTCTCGGCAGGAAGCAGAGTCACGTGGACAGTCTCGGCAGGAAGCCAATTTTCGAGGACAGTAGTCCCTGCAGGAAACAAGAGTTTGCGGACAGTCTCGGGGGAAGCCAAATATGATGTACAGTTTCTGCAGGAAGTGAAAATTAGCGGAATCGATTATACCCTGTGACTACATGTATTTTCTTTTGTTGCTTCCAGGTTTTGAGGGATGTATCATATAGTGGAAAGTGGAGTATAATTTAGCAACAGTTTACAAATGTTGATGACAATTTATCAGAGCTGAAATATTTGTTGGTAGGCAGTGGGATAGTGTTGTTTCGGAAAAGTCTTTATCAACAAAAGAATTTCCTTGTGTAGGAAGTACAGATTGGCAACTCAATGATTCTGTGTTTGCAAAAGAGCTGGAGCCCTGTATACATTAGTAGTAGGTAAGACAATTTAATTAATATCAGTTTTGAATGGCATGCCACAAGAAAAATGTCGGTGAGAACCAGGGATTTTGTCATGTCTGCGACTAGCAGAAGGGAGACATAGGTACATGTATGACTTTTCTGGCTTCACTGGCATAAACATTATGTCAGGTTTTCTGGTTTAGTTGTGTTTTGTGACAACAACCAGACAGGGGAGACACCACCTTACATGGATGGATCATGGATGGGTGGATTTTAAGTCCTTTTCAACAGTATTTTGGTCATATCAGGATGATGGGATGGTGATAATGAAAGGCTGTGTGCAATGGAACCCCATTTACTGTTTCTCGCCTTAGGCAGGGCTCGAACCAGGGTCCACTAGATCAGTTGGTCAAGACCTAACCCACTGAGCTACCAGAGCTCAGCCACCTTACATGAAATTCTTGTGATAGTAATTCTGAGATGGTTTCTTTTGTAATGGCTCATAATAAGACCAGTCTCTACATTTGCACAGACTACTCAGCATTATAAATTTTGCATTTTATTGTAGAGAATTCTAGTATTTTTGAAACTTGTAAATTTATGGCATTTAATGGACGACTGATTGAAACCTTCAGTCCTGAAGAAGGTATCATTACCAAAATGAGCAAGACTATTGCAGTGAATGGAGAGACATTCATGTTTATTTTCCAACATTTTCAAGTGTTGTAACTCTTGTTTGCTTGCCTGGACAATGAAGTCTTTCCAAAAAAGTGTCAAAGGAGCAAATTCTTTTCCCTAAGAGCTGACACCTATTGGGAAGGGAGGCTAAAACGAGTTACTTCCTCTGAAAGTATAGTACCCATTTACCTTAATATGGTTTTAAAAAGTTTACCATTACCTATGTTAGTGATTTAATGTTCGACCCTTTCTTGACGTTAGATTTTAAAAAATTTGTTAACACTAAAATAAAATCTGAATCAAACTGGTTTTATTTTCAGACTGGTTTTAAGAAATAAACTAAGTTTGGCAGATTTTAAACAGGTATACAGCATTTATTCAGTGTATGACTGTATAACAATGAATTCATGTACATCAGCTTAGCGGTTTCAGATTTTTTCTTGCCAAACCTGAATTGCTATGGAGACATATTTTGCAAGTATAATTGTTTAAATTTGCATAACAGCTAGTCATCATAATATTTAGGAATTATATGTATACCTGTACTAAAGTATCATTCTATTTATGTACAGGGCACATTAAATTCTAGGGTGACATTATTCAGGAAGAAACAGTGATCGTTAAAAACTAGCAGATGTCTGTGCAATGTCCTGGCCCCTAGGTTATAAAACTTTTTTCGTGCTCAACTCAGCTGAGCATGAAATTTTCTCTGCTGATAAATATGAAAATGCCAACTAATGTTGGCATTTCCATATTCATAAGCAGAGAAAATTTCATACTCAGCCAACCTGAGCTAGAAAACAACCATACTTATCAGTAATTTGCTATTTATTAGCAGGTAAAATTTCATGCTCAGCTCAGCTGAGCATGAAAAAAGTTTTATAACCTTGGGCCCTGGTGTCTTTGCAGTGTCCTGACGTCAAGGCGAAGCTGATGTCAAGGCGATGTCAATTTTTACATTTTTCTGATGTCGCATGGTCACACCAACGTTGAGCTGATGTCATTCTGACATTGTGTGTCAGCTGGGCATTGGCATGTTATACCATGAGCTTGAGTCTTTCTTTCACAAATGAGCTGTGACATGACAAAACCAACAAAGTGGCATGTGAACCCTGCAAAGACTCAGATCAGCCTTGGCAGCCGCCCACTCTGATCAGAGTCTTAGCTGTGTGCTTAAAGGGTTTCTGAGGGTCTAAAGTTAAGACTCTAAACTAGCTCCATGGGGACAGTAAAGGTTTAAAGGGCTTCTAAGGGTCTAAAGTTTAGACTCTAAATTAACTCCATGTGGACAGTGAAGACTCTGATCAGACTGGGGGGATGCCCAGGCTGACCTGTGTCTTTGCTGGGCGCATATACCACTTTGTTGGTTTTGTCGTTTCACAGCTCGATTGATTGATTGATTTGATTGATTTGATGCTTAACGTCCACGGTAAACAGGTATGGTCATGTCGGGACGGTCAGTTAACCTAAGCACACTATTCCTGGGCAGGCTTAGACCTCCTAAGCGGTTAACCAGTACTAAGTGCACATAATTTCGCTAGTAACTGACAACTGCCCTTCTTGAATCAGCAGAAGGAGAAACGAAAGTATGTGGCCAGACCGGGTTTCGAACCCAGGACCTCTGACTTATGAGTCAGGTGCCTTACAGATTGCGCTACGCAGCCCGTTCACGGCTCAAATGAATAATGTGGTAATACCGGATCAAAGTGGAAGAAAAAGTCACTTATGGTGGTCACAAATGAGTACATGTACTTCAAACTTATTGCAAGTTGAGACTACTAAAATTGATTTATATGTGTTGAGATAATAATCAAAGGTTTCAAATTTCACACCTACTGTAAGTTAGTACTGGTGTAAGTTAGTTTGTTTTATAACAGCGATGTAGGCGTGACAATAGAATAAGTCACTAGTATTAAATAAGTTACCGGGTATTCCTCTCGCTTTTGTTTCAAGATTTTTACAGATCATTTATTTAAAAGAAATTTGAAAAAGTTACAATTTTTATGACCCAAAGGCATCAGATAAGTCCAAAGGGGGTGAAAATCTTGACGAGTTATGTCGTAACTTTTTGTTTCGTAGATCAGTTAAGGAAATAGTTGGTGCTAATGATAGACTTAAGATCAGTCGTAAGATAATTTTAGATCCTACACTATTAGTTATTATATTAATAAATTCCTTATTGAATATGTGCAGTTGTCTGTTAAATAGTTGGAACCTTATCTGTTTTGAAAAAATTCAAGGACTTTCACCATACATTTTCAAGTTTTTTATATTCATGTAAGTTTCAGTATTTGGCATTGAGTATGTATAAAAATTGCACTTACTGGCATTGCAATTATTATAAAGAACTGCTTTTGAAACAAACTGGCTTTAAATGTAATGTATCATGACTGCATGGTGAAGAGCTAATCTGTATACATCCTTATAAATAGATTGAAATCTGAAGACCACAGTAGCCGAATTGACGAAGAAAATCATGAAATTAAACACAGTCCATATAATGATAATTTATAGAAAATTGCCAGTCCGAAACTCAGACAATGTTGTTGTACCATTAACAGAATTCTCTTGCCATTGGGCTTAATCCAATAATATTTTCATACCTGCCTGTTAATTATTAAACTAGACTAAATATCCAGAAGGGTTTGATAACAATTGGTCACACATTATGTTGACGCATTACAGATAAAGGGCCCTGACAGTGGCTTTAAGGCAAATGGATACACTTTAAGGGGAAACAACTCTGCCATATTCATTTCTGCCTCCCTTGTCATATGCAGTTGGGGTCAACTCATCAAGGAAAGAATTTGCTCCCAAGATGGCAAATTCTTTCCTTTAAGATCAGACCCCCTGTTGGAAGAGTTACGTCCTGTAGATAAACAAACAGGAAGACAAAAAAGTTGTTTGCTTTTGTAAAAATGGTGGAAAAACATGAGGCTGTACCCATTTACCTAAGAATTGGAAAGCAATTTTAACCCTTAAAGTGCAAAAAAAAAATAGGTGTGAATATTTATGTCTGCAAAATTTAAAGAACTGTTTCGTCCAAGTTAGATCATCTTGAGGATATTAATATTATAGACTAAAGATCAAACAGTGTAGATCCAGATTAGGTAACCAATGATGAGCTGCCTCATCTTGAATTATGGTGTTTGCGAATTGAACTTTTTAGCTCACCTGAGCCAGCGGCTCCGGGGGAGCTTATAGGATGGTAAGGCTCCGTCGTCCGTCGTCGTCCGTCGTCCGTCCGTCCGTCAACAATTTCAAACGACTCCTCCTCTGAAACCGCTGGGCTGATTGTAACCAAATTTCATATAGAGCCTCCTGGGACCTTAGGAACGAAAAGTTGTTCAAACGGTCCTGGTCACATGACCAACATGGCCGCCATGCCCATATATGGTAAAAACCTGAAAAAATCTTCTTCCCCAGAACCAATAGGCCGATGGCCTTGAAACTTGGTATGTGGCATCGGGTATGCGAGTACTACCAAGATTGTTCAAATTATGACCTTGGGTTGACCTTGACCTTTTTTACGGTAAGGTCAAATTTGCTTCCTTATGCTTTTATATGGCAAGATACTACAACATATGATATCTTGGAAACTGTTGAAGATTTTGGGCTAAAAATTGGTATCTACAGTCATCTTAATGACTACATGAAGATTTACGAGCACAAGAGGTCAAGGTCATTCTTTGACCTCTGACCCTGAACTCTCATATTTTGACAAGTTCTAACAATCTCCTCAAAAGCCACCAAGCCAATTGTAACCAAATTTCATATAGAGCCTCCAGGGGTTGAGGGAACAAAAATTTATTCATACCGTCCAGGTCACATGACCAACATGGCCACCATGCACGTATATGGTAAAAACCATTAAAAATCTTCTTCTCCAGAACCAGTGGACCAATGGCCTTGAGTTTTGGTATGTAGCATTGGGTACTTGAGTACTATTAAGATTGTTCAAATTATGACCTTGGGTTGACCTTGACCTTTTTTTTACGGCAAGGTCAAATATGGGAAAATGCTAGAACATGAGATTTCATGATAAGTTTTGAAGATTTTAGCCTAAAAATTGGTATATACAGTCATCTTAATGAGTACATGAAGATTTGTGAGTACAAGAGGTCAAGGTCATTCTTTGACCTTTGACCCAGAACTCTTTCAGTTTGACAATATCAAACAATCTCCTCAAAAACCACTGGGCCAATTGTGACCAAATTTTATATAGAGCCTCCAGGGGTTGAGGGAATGAAAAAATTTTCTAACGGTCATGGTCACAGACCAACATGGCCACTATGCCCATATATGGTAAAAACCTTTAAAAATCTTCTTCTCCAGAACCAATTGACCGATGGCCTTGAGACTTTGTATGTAGCATTGGGTATTTGAGTACTATCAAGATTGTTCAAATCATGACCTTGTGTTGACCTTGACATTTTTTACAGCAAGGTCAAATATGGGAAAATTCTAGAACATAAGATTTCATGGAAAGTTTTGAAGATTTTGGCCTAAAAATTGGTATATACAGTTGTCTTAATGAGGTCATGAAGAATTATGAGTACAAGAAGTCATGGTCATTTCTTGACCTTTGATCCAGATGGCTCATATTTTGACATTTTTAACCATTTCCTCAAAAGTCAAAGGGCCAATTGTAAACACATTTCATATAGAGCCTCCAGGGATTGATTGAATAAAAATTTGTTCATACGGTCCAGGTCACATGACCAACATGGCCGCCATAACCACTTATGGTATAAATCTTTAATATTTTTCTTCTCCAGAAACAGTACACCTATGGCCTTGAAACTTGGTAAGTAGCATGGAGTACTAGAGTACCACCAAGACTGTTCAAATGGTGACCTTGGGTTTACCTTGACCTTTTTTACGGCATGGTCAAATATGGGAAAATGCTAGAACATAAGATTTCGTGGAAAGTTTTGAAGATTTTGGCCTAAAAATGGTATATACAGGCCTCATACTTTTCAGGCGTTTGCAGGATTTCAGGCTTTCATTTCTTGCATTTTACTTGATTTCAGGCTTTGATTTTTAAGTTTTCAGTGTTTTTTCTGCTGAAAAAGGGCTACTTTAGGCTGCGAAAGCAGGCATTTCAGGCTTGGAAAAGCTTTGTCAGTATGAGGCCTGTATATATGGTTGTCTTAATGAGTACATGAAGATTTATGAGTACAAGCGGTCATGGTCATTCTTTGACTTTTGACCCAAGACTTATATTTTGACGATTTCAGACATGATAAGAAAAAGCCACCTTACCAATTGCCCAGGTGAGCGGTTCAGGGCCTCATGGCCCTCTTGTTTTTTAAGGTGGTTTAAGGGTAAATTAATAAAAACTAGAGGTGGCAGTAAGCATGGCTTACTAAATACCCCCCGCATTTAACAGTTAGGCATGCAGCTTTGTCATTTAAGTTTTACATTTACACAGCATACATGTTATGACAACTGCAAGTGCACATCTATATACCAATATGTGTTCACATATTTAATATCAGTCAAACAGTTTAGGAGAAGTAGCGACAACAAATTCTGTTTTCCAAGACAACAAAGAGGTACAACAAAGCTGGAAAACCCTTTTGAGAAAAACAGAGCAATATGTGCCAACTCTTTCCTTCTACTGTATCTGTGCACCAAATATGAATAAAATGGAAGTGAAAATGGCCGAAAAAAAACTTCAAAATAAGGCAAAACATATAAAAAAGGGGCATAACTCATGCACAAAGGGTTAATGCTCATCTTCATACCAATATGTGTTCGCATACTTAATTTCAAGAAAATCCGTCAAATGGTCTTGGAGTAGTAGCAATAACAACTTTTCTTACGAAATCTACAAAGGGACATAACTCTGCAGGAGAACTTTCCAGGAAAAACTGAACAATATGTACCAGCTCTTTTCATATGCTGCATCTAGAAACCCAATTTGAATAAAATGGAAGCAAAAAAGGCAAAAACCCTATTAAATAGGGCAAAATTATCAAAAAGGGGCATAACTCTGGCAAAAAGGGGCAGAATTTAAAATCAACACCCTAACGCACATCTTCATACCAATATCTGTTCACATACTTAATTTCAAGAAAATCTGTCATCCATCTAGGAGGAGTTGCGATAACAAACTTATTTCACGAAAAATACAAAGGGGCATAACTCCGCAATAAAAACCTTCCAGGAAAAACTGAAAAATACGTATCCACTAATTTCTTATTCTGCATCCATGGACAAAATTTGAAACAAATTGGAGCAAATTTAATGTAAAAACCCTATAAAATAGGGCAAAAAATATCAAAAAGGGGTATAACTCTGGCAAAAAGGGGCAGAATTTAAAATCAAAACCCTAATGGACATCTTCATACCAATATCTGTTCACATACTTAATTTCAAGAAAATCTGTCAAACCATCTAGGAGGAGTTGCGATAAACTTATTTCACGAAAAATACAAAGGGGCATAACTCTGCAATAAAAACCTTCCAGGAAAAATTGAAAAATACGTATCCACTAATTTCTTATGCTGCATCCATGGACAAAATTTGAAACAAATTGGATCAAATTTAATGCAAAAACCCTATAAAATAGGGCAAAAAATATCAAAAAGGGGAATAACTCAAGCAAAAAGGGGCAGAATCTAAAATCAACACCCTAATGCACATCTTCATACCAATATCTGTTCACATACTTAATTTCAAGAAAATCTGTCATCCATCTAGGAGGAGTTGCGATAACAAACGTATTTCACGAAAAATACAAAGGGGCATAACTCCGCAATAAAAACCTTCCAGGAAAAACTGAAAAATACGTATCCACTATTTTCTTATGCTGCATCCATGGACAAAATTTGAAACAAATTGGAGCAAATTTAATGTAAAAACCCTATAAAATAGGGCAAAAAATATCAAAAAGGGGTATAACTCTGGCAAAAAGGGGCAGAATTTAAAATCAAAACCCTAATGCACATCTTCATACCAATATCTGTTCACATACTTAATTTCAAGAAAATCTGTCAAACCATCTAGGAGGAGTTGCGATAACAAACTTATTTCACAAAAAATACAAAGGGGCATAACTCCGCAATAAAAACCTTACAGGAAAAATTGAAAAATACGTATCCACTAATTTCTTATGCTGCATCCATGGACAAAATTTGAAACAAATTGGAGCAAATTTAATGTAAAAACCCTATAAAATAGGGCAAAAAAATATCAAAAAGGGGTATAACTCTGGCAAAAAGGGGCAGAATTTAAAATCAAAACCCTAATGCACATCTTCATACCAATATCTGTTCACATACTTAATTTCAAGAAAATCTGTCAAACCATCTAGGAGGAGTTGCGATAACAAACTTATTTCACGAAAAATACAAAGGGGCATAACTCCGCAATAAAAACCTTCCAGGAAAAATTGAAAAATACGTATCCACTTATTTCTTATGCTGCATCCATGGACAAAATTTGAAACAAATTGGATCAAATTTAATGCAAAAACCCTATAAAATAGGGCAAAAAAATATCAAAAAGGGGAATAACTCAAGCAAAAAGGGGCAGAATCTAAAATCAATACCCTAATGCACATCTTCATACCAATATCTGTTCACATACTTAATTTCAAGAAAATCCGTCAAACCATCTAGGAGGAGTTGCGATAACAAACTTATTTCACGAAAAATACAAAGGGGCGTAACTCCGCAATAAAAACCTTCCAGGAAAAATTGAAAAATACATATCCACTATTTTCTTATGCTGCATCTATGGACAAAATTTGAAACAAATTGGAGCAAATTTAAAGCGTTGCGGACGGACGGACGGAAAGACGGACGGAAGGACAACGTCAAAACAGTATACCCCCCACAAACACAGTTTGCGGGGGGTATAATAAAAAAGTCTAATGTTATCCCCAGATTTTTGCTCTGATTGTATGATACAGTGTAATGATCAAAACTGTGTTTAAAAAAATTGGAACATACAATGAGAAAAAGGTGATTCAATGCCATGAGCAAAAGGAACTGTTTGCAATAATGGCCAACATACCAGGCAAATAAGTGTCCCACATAGGTTTATCAAAGGCTCCTTTTCTTGTGCAGCAGAACATTTAATGATACAAATCAAAGGAAAGAAGCCAGAAGCAAGAAGCGAACATATAGTGATGGTATACAAAATTATCTGATGTACTGATTTCCATTTGATAAATTCGCATGACTTTGAAGGTGTTGGCAATATAACATACAAAGTATTGAAATAATAATACAGTGTCATAAAATTATAGAAGGTCACAAAAATTTATAGTTTTTAGTACTGATTGACATAATCATTTTAATTCTTTTCCACTGGCAAATAACAGCTGAAAACAGTGAAACAGATTTTGAAGAGCATCAGATTCAAATGTATTGCTATAAATTTGAATTCAGAGCTCCATGCTTGTTGGTCTTCACAAAATACGATTTCCTTTTCTGATATATATGCAAAAGCAATATATACAAAAGCAGGAGCCGGGTCGCGTAGCGCAATGTGTAAGGCACCTGACTCATAAGTCAGATGCCCTGGGTTCAAAACCCGGTCTGGCCACATACTTTCGTTTCTCCTTCCGCTGATTCAAGAAGGGCAGTCATCAGTTACTGGCTAAAGTATGTACACTTAGTACTGGTTAACTCACTAGGGGTGTAACGATACCTCGATATATCGATGCATCATAATAGTGGTTGCCTTGATAGTGCTATCGTGATAGTGTTTTCAACTATCGATAACTGTTGCCGATAGTGCTTTCAACTATCGATAGTTTTGATAGTTTTTGTTCAAGTAGATTTTCACCTTGTGGACTGGATTTAGACACTTGTTTTCCAAACAAATGTCATTTAGGAACCTGAAAGGTGTCTGCTTTACATCAAAAAACTTTTGTTAAGATGATGGTAAAGCTTACACCCATAGTAGACAGCACTGGTATGTAATTTAGAGATGATGGACTTACTTAAATCATCTGAATTCTTAAAGGTAGGTTCCTGGACTAGCGATAACAATTATGTCCACAAAATAATTTCGTCTTTTTCTGAGCAGTATTGAATTCTCTTATTTTTCTGAATTTGTTGCTACTGAGAAACTTGTCAGATGTTGAAGAAAATAGTCGTTTTCCCTTTTTGGTTTATTTTCCTTCGTTGGAATTCAAGTTCTAAAAATAACTATGTTTATTATGTCTTTAAGTGCGCGATTTCTGCTGCCATTCTCCAAAGGTAAATTTCCCTTGCCGTGAGCTCTCCTAGAGGTCCTGGCATGGCGGATAGCTTAAAACTATCACAAAATGCAATGCAGCATGACGCCAGCTACGTTATCTATTTTTGGCGCGAACTAAAAGTAGTGCTAACTGGTGTGCGAAGCAGAGTTAGGAAATCCTTGCAAAACAACTTTTCTATTTTTTTGATTTACACTTTTTAGTGAAACTTGTTCATTCCCTTTTATAAGTGCTTTCCAACAACTTGGATGAAAGATTACCAAAATTATGATGCTTTCCAAAGTACAGGAACCTACCTTTAAGAAATTGCAATATTCAGAGACAGTGATAGTATCGTGATGCATAGTGATGTAAGACTCTCAATAGTAGTAGTATCGTGATAGGGGTTTCTCCGATAGTGATAGTATCGTGATAGTCAAAATTTGGGATGATAGTCAGCCCTAGTCAACTGCTTAGGAGGTCTAAGCCTGCCCAGGAATATTGTGGTTAGGTTAACTGACCGTCCCAACATGACCATAGCTGTCTGCTGTGGACGTAAAGCAACAAATCAATCAAATCAATCAAAAAAACAAAAGCAGGACAGTGAAGGAGTGTTTTTTTTTAACATTTTACTTGTGTTTATGAAAGCAAAAGTAGGTCTTTTAGTTGCAAATAATTATTAAAATGACCCTAATGGTTGCAAAAAGCAAAAGTGTGGAATTTGAAGTTATATTAGTGGCGAGGTCTGCTGACAACCGGTTGTCACCAGACTTTTTGGGCCAAAATCGTCTGCTGACAACCGGTTGTCACCAGACTTTTTGGACCAAAAACGTCTGCTGACAACCAGCCATATATTTTCTAATTAAATGGTTTTAAAAAGGTCTAATTTCACTGAATTTGTATTAATATGTTATAAATATTAATAAATATAACATAAAGTTTCTCATAGTTAAGGCAAATGACCATTTTTAGTTGCACTCTTGTCATTGTGTTACATATATATGTGGACTGTTAGTACTTTCATGTATGGAAACCAACAAAGTTAAATATCTACACCATTATAAGCCTATGTAAAACATGTGACCCCCAGAGCAGGCCATCTGACTTCAGGGCCATAATTTGAACAAACTTGGTAGAGGACCACTAGGTGATGCTACAAACCAAGGCTCTGCATCTGATTGCAAGTGTTTTAGACAAAAAGATTTTTGCATTTTCCATATAAAAGCCTGTGTAAAACCGTGACCCCCAGGGTGAGGCCATTTTGACCCCAGGACCATAATTTGTCAAGGCTCTAGGCCTTGTGATTTTAGACAAGGAAATCCCATAATTTGTCTAGGCTCTAGGCCTTGTGGTTTTAGACAAAAAGATTTTCAAAAACTCTATTTTAGCTCATTTGACCTAGTTATGCCATGGACTAGAACTATTTGAATAACTTTCAAAGAGGGTCATATAAGGTTCATTCCCTCCAAGTCTGGTCAAAATCCAACCAACAGTTTAGGAGATAATGTCCTTTGAAGCAAATTGTTTACAACTCATCTTGAGCCTATGGCTTAGGTGAGATAAAAAGACTTTTGAATATTTTCTTAAGTATTTCTATGGTTCAAACCTAGGACCAATGGGGCAGGGCCATTTTTTACCCTGAGGCTACCATTTGAACAAACTTGGTAAAAGACCAAAAGGCAATGCTACATACCAAATTTCAAGCATCTGAGCCCAGGGGTCTGAAGAAGATTTTTGAATATTTTCCTGTGTATTTCTACGGTTCAAATCCAGGACCTCCTGGGGTGGGCCATTTTGGGTCCTAGGGCCACCATTTGTACAGAGTTGGAAAGAACAACTAGGCAATGCTACATAACACATTTCAAGCATCTGATTCTAGCAGTTTTGGAGAAGAATATTTTTAAGTATATTTTATTTTTGAACCCAAAACCTCCTGCTGCAGGGCCATTATGGACCCGAGGTCGGGTCCTACTAAAGACAGAAAAGGACTTTTTCCACCGAAAAGGACCGAAAAGAAATTTCGGGCACCATAAAGGACTTTTTATATGCCATTTTATGCTATAAAATGTTTGAAAAAATATATAGAGTAAAATATTCTATTTCTTAACATAATTTTATAGAACGTTAAGTGAAAAATGCCCTTTTGGTGCCCGAATTTCAGCATTTGAGATGTCCTTTTCGGTACATGACATCTCTTCACTGACCAGAAGTGGAGTCCTTTTCGGTGCTGTAATATTTTTGTGAAATTTTAGGATGAAGATACTACAATTCATAGAAGTATTATTCAAGCGCTGATTAATGTCATGATGATATTCAAATTTCTAAAATATATGTTATATGTGGCATAAAATGGCAAATAAAAGTCCTTTTCAGTGCCCGAAAGTTCTTTTTGGTTCTTTTCGGTTGGGTAAGTCCTTTTCTGTCTTTAGGAGGACCGCCCTAGGTCCCCACTTGAACAAACTTGGTAAAGGTCCACTAGACATCACTTCATACCAAATATTAAGCATCTGAGCCCAGCAGTTCTGAAGCAGAAGATTTTCAATATCAAAGCTCTAGGCTAGGCCGAGCGGTTTCGAAAAAGTTGTCATTTAAAGCAAATTGTTGATGACAGACAAGGCAAGACGGATGTTGGACATTGACTGATCACAATAGCTCACTTTGAACTTATGGCTCAGGTGAGCTAAAAACAAACAAAAAACTGAATTCTAAAGTATCAATATTTCACTAACATCAAATACAGCTCAGCAATCTCTTCCAGCATGGACCACAGCTGATCAATTCATCTAGAACCCAGATATTATAGGGTGAGGATGCTGTGGTCTTGGATCTAATGGTGTAGATATTCAACTAATGACTGTGGTCTTGGATCTAATGGTGTAGATATTCAACTAATGACTGTGCCCAATGACAAGAGCTATTTAAGTTTCAGACAGATAAGTAAAGATCATATAAATAAAATATGATGCACCAAATTTGATAAATGCATTAAGAAGCCTGATTCAGAACTAACTGCTGAACTAACACATTTGATTGAGGTATACACCTGTATTAAAGATTAAAGTTTGATTTTCACACCTTAATTCTAGGATTTAATTGTAATAGGAGAGAGACCTTATAGGTATCATAATCAGGTACAAAGTGACAATGTTAGTTAGATCAGAACAGAACAGAACAGAACAGAACTTTATTTTGTATAAATATCTCAGGCCACTCGCAGGTGGCATATGAGAAAAAGATATACATATCTCCAATACAATAACAGAATGACGATCATAAATCCACATGGCGGCAGTAACAGTATAAGATTGTAATAGAATGAGTAAGAAAGAGAAAAGTAGGATAAGAGAAAGGAAGAATTTCGGAGTGTGCATTACATTTACCAAATAGTATATATTTTTTCCCAGCAAATCATATTCCATTTGTACATTTCATTGGAATGTGTGGTGAATACCAGCCACAATACAGAGACAATCGCTTACACGATCCATGCCAGTCCGTTGATAGGGCTGGCATGGATCGTATAGACGAATGCCGTCAAACCGTACATTCGCCAACCGCACATTACTACATCCGGATGAACAGGGTGTATAAGCCATCATCTAGAACAACTCCCACGAATGGCACGTGGGAATTTAACGCCCCATTTCTTTAGCGGTATGAACTGTATGAATGGATTATGTTTACTACGAACGACAATATCTTTACAAATTTACAAATTTTAAAATATTAAAGGCTAGATCTACAATGTTGGACCACAAACAGCAGAGGTTAGTTACTTCTTGTTTTAGTTTAACATGGGGGGTGGACCGGGTAAAATCGCCACGTGATTCAGTGTCCCGCTGAATGCCGTTATAGACACAGCCTCAGCGAGACAATGACTTCACGTCAGGGCCTGACACAGGCCACACCCCATATTTCAGTGAGTACAGATTTAGCTTATTAAAACCATTAGGCACACAACGATGAATCAACATTGAATCAACGTTGACTCGGCGCCATAACCATAACGTCGAGTCACCGCTGACGCAATGCTAGCCCATCGCCGTATGTCTACCAGAAATCGACCAAGTACGTAATTGACAGCTCAAACAAAATACGCATAAAAATACGCATTAAGCGACCGTGTAGCAGACAGTTAAGAAGATAAATGGACATATTATCCAACATACGATTAGAGACAAGTCACAAACATAAAATATTATAAAATTTGTAACACAACAAAAGGTACCGTGTTACATGTACGTGTCCAAAGCAGGAGTTACCGGACCAGCATGCGCATCAACACAGTCTGGTCAGATTCCTCCTTAATTGCACACACTCACAACGGACAGTGAGGACAAAGGTGAGACCAAGCGGATGACACCGTGCAGTCTCACCTGGGTCCTCCCTATTCGAATAAACAATCAATAGATTTCAGATCTCCATAGAAAAAAAGCACAATTGTGCAGGCTGATACGAGTCCTCGTCTTTTTCATCAGCCACACGGCACCTGTTCCCGTGTTTTCAGATTAAAACATCCCTTCCAATAAATAAATAAACTTCATTTTTTTATATATATATTGAATTCTATGTTATTTTTTATGTAAATGTAAATCATTATATCGTTATTATTATCTTATTTTATTTTATTTTTTCTTGTTTATGTTGACATGATAGATTTGTTAATGACACAGAGAAGCTACTGGAATTTGTTCATTATAGTTTTCATGAATTTTGACAGTTTTAATAGTACACTTTTATTTCTGCACGTAAGCAATTCTCTATATTTTATGATATTTGGTCTTCTATAATAATATGGTTTAAGGAGTTCGTTTCGTTCATTTTCAAAGTAAGGGCATATCAGCAAATAGTGGAAGTCATCTCCTATGTCGCCTTTGTCACACAAATTACATTTTCGTTCCTGCAGGGGTATGTTTTCCCAGCGACCCGTTTCAATTGGCAGTTTAAAGTTAGAGGTTCTGAATTTATTCATTGGTATATACGTATTTCTAGTTAATGTTATTAAGTAAGACTCAAATTCCAAATTTTGCTTGAACAAGCTATAATTTCTACCTTTAGATGACAGAGTCAATTTAGCAGTCCTATTTTGAATAAATATGTCATTTAGCGTTTTAATTATTTTTGCTTTAGTGGCTTGCGGGTTCTCAATGTAGGGCTGGTTTATGAGATTCGGTTTACCCACAGATATCAGAATACTTTTAATACAATCAATCCATTTGTATTTTTGGCCTCTGTTAGATTCATAAAGCATTATATCATATAATTTTCTGGAATATTTAGAATTCTCGCCATTAATAAGCGATATCCAAAACCCAATCATCCGTGATTTTATATGTATTTCAATAGGTTTTCTCCCCAGTTCAGCATAAAGCATGTATGTTGGAGTGCTCTTTCGTAGTTTAGTTATGTTTCTTAGAAACTGATTATATACAACGTCTATCATATTCGTATTCTGAAACCCCCAAATCTCACAACCGTAAAGTAAAATGGGGAGAATAATATATCACAAACAACAACAGGCATTAAATAAGGACTAAAAATAAATTTAAAGGCAACATTATTAGTTTCCATACATCAAAGTACAAACAGTCTTCATATATATGTAACACAATGCCAAAAAGTGCAAGAATGCAAGTAAAAATAATAATTTGCCTTTACAATGAGAACATTTATGTTATATTTATAACATATTAATATAAATTCAGTCAAAGGAAACCCAATTAAAAACCATTTAATAGAAAATATATGGCCGGTTGTCAGCAGACGTTTTTGGCCCAAAAAGTCTGGTGACAACCAGTTGTCAGCAGACGATTTTGGTCCAAAAAGTCTGGTGACAACCGGTTGTCAGCAGACACTTCCTATATTATTTGCAAACTAATGTCTGAATTGAAAGAAGTTTCTCATTAAATTGTCTTGCTTTTTGAACAAGACAGATAGTAGTAATATTTTTTCTATATTATTGGCTAGTGATCATATCTCAAGTGTTTGTTAATACCACCTCGGTGTTGTATCGGCATAAAAACTATATCTTGGGGCATGGAAAAAAATCTATCATTAACCTACATCAAGGATATAGAAAAAAAAAAGGAAAATAAATGCTCTATCTAATGGTGACAAGACCACAGAGGACTTTTAAGGTGAATTAAGACACTTCCAGGGGAGATAATACTTACAAAAAAGAATTTGTCCTCCATTTTGTTTGGGGCTTCTCTAAAAGAAAAGAATTTGCTCCCTTGAGGAGCAAATTCTTACCTTTTAGAGTAGCCCATTTAGGGAGGGTTTTGTTATCAGGAAAGAAAAATTGTTTCACTGTACAAAAATCTGGAAAAATGGAGCTGTATCTTGTCTCCTTAAAAGGACACATAATTATTTTTTTACAAAAGTCGAAGTCGAATAAGTGATTGCTTTTCTTTCATCAGAGATGATATTTGTCATAAAAAGACAGTCAGAATATCCCAGGAAACAGTGTGGACATAAATGAAGGAATTTTCGAAACATCCTATGGCTGGACAAAATAGATCCTTACGCTTTCCTTACAAACATACAGGACATTATCCGATGTGTCAACAAATTAGATTAGATAAACATGTGTCATATGTGGGAGGAAATCAGTCACTTTCTTTGAGATGGTTGGATTTCCTCATATGTCATTGATCTGCAGGAAGAAAATCAATCAAATTAAGAAACTTTGTGGTGAGTTTGTGTGTGTGTGTGTGTGTGTTGCAGGGGAGGGGATGGGGGGAGGAAGATTGGGGATGTGGGCAATAGAGACTCAATCTTTCCCAAAGGCTGTCAGAGAAATTCCACCAGGATATCTTGATAATTTCGCTGCACTGTCAAGGCAATTTCCATGCATAATTCCTAGGCAATATCACTTCAGCCAAGGTATTTCTACTTGGACGCAGTCAAGGCAGTTTCACTGCATTGCCAAAGTAGTTTTCCTGCATTGTCAAGGTAGCTTCACTGCAATGTCAAGGCAGTTTCAGTACAGCATCTAGCTGGTTTCACCACAATGCCATAATCAGTTCCACTGCTTTTTCATTAATTTTAAGTAGAATAACCATGGCAGTCTCACTGCATTGTCAAAGTAATTTCACTGCATTGTCAAAGCACTTCATTGTAAAGTCAGTTTCACTGCAATGTCAAGGCAGTAAGGCATTTTCACTGCACTGTCAAGGCAATTCCACTGCATTGTAAATCATTTTCACCGTACATGTATTGACAGGCAACTATTAGATTTGTCTGTGGTATGCAGAATGTGTGCTTTATAAATTATAAGTGGCTCTGTGAACAGTGACGACTCTGACAAGCAAACACATCCACACATTATCGTCAGAATCTCTGCAGATACAATACATCCTTTGAACCCAGAGTGATCTGAAACTTCAAAAGTCACTGGTCACATGGCTGCAAAGACTATAGTTTTCAAATGATCTAAGTATTCTTTTTTCCTGTCACATCTCATTGAAATAATATTCATTAGTCATACCCACTTGGTCAAATAGTTGTAGTAAAAGTTAATTATCATGTACCAACATAACCTATATATTACCCTAGGGTCATAGTAGGTGGCTTTTGTAAATATGGTATAGTGTACTGTTGAACTGGCAAAAATTACATTTCACCCATAACTACAGCAGCATCTCAGTGATCTAGAATTATACAGTAAAAAAATGTTAATGCATTTTCCCACAAAAACACATTTTGTGGAATCATAAAAGAATCCCTCTGTGGAGAATGGTATAGGTTAATTGTCTTTTAGGGGAAGCAACTCTGCCACTTCCATTTCTGCCTCCCTTCTCAGTTCAGGTCAACTCTTAAAGGAAAGAAATTGCCCCTCTTGGAGCAAATTCTTTCTTTTAAGGTTAGAACCCATTTGAAATTTTTTATGATATTCACTTGGTGCTATACCTCTTTGTTGGAAAGAGCACTTGATCCAGATAAGGTTACAAGATGGCCACCCTTAGGCCAGCCAATCAAGATTTATCTGGGAAGGTGACTGGTTAAGCCAGACTGGTAACTTTTATCTCAGGCAAGTGAAAACTGATCCCCAAGCAATTAACATAATGGATACACAGTCTATTATCTCAATTAAAATGATAGAATTTGATAGTCTGGCATTAGTTTCGGTGATAGTCTTAGTATTCATTGGTATATACAGTGGACTAGCAATTCTGGGGAATTAGAAAATATTGTTTTGGTAAGTCTTTATGTATTCATAAGATCTTTCCTGTCAGGAAATGAAGAAGAAATTAAAAAAAAAAAAAATAGCAAAGTAAATTAACTTTGGATATGTATAATTATTCATGGACATGATTTGACTTTGATATTTATGATTGTCACCGGAAGATCATTCCAAACATACCATAAGTAATTTATTAAATTAATTAGAAAAAAATGTAGGAGCAAGCAATTATTAGAGCAAGATGAAGGCCTAGTTGTTCAAGCTAAAGAATGATGTTGATAGTTAACAAAATGTACATTACTTATATTTTCAAATGTATGCATTGTTTGCAAAACACATTTTTTGCTACAAAGATATTATCTAATGGAACACTTGATGAATCCATGACTAATAACTTTGTTACTGGAATCCATGACTGACAACTTTGATGAGCTATTTGCTCAACAAAGTTGTTAGTCATATATGGATCCCAGTGCTTTTAACAACTGTGGGTTACATCCACCTTACATGGTGTATATGGTATTACAGCAATTGATTATGGTGTCACACCCAAGCAGGCACTTGACGTCGTCATGATGTCGATGCGACGTCCAACATCACATGGATGTCAGTATAATTTCAGTTCCATGTCAAGCCCGCTACATGCACCTTACATGGTGTATATGGTATTACAGCTGTTGATTATGGCGTCACACCCAAGCGATCACATGATGTCGTCATGACATTGATGCAATGTCTTAAAGTCACATGGATGTCAATATGATTTCAGTTCCACGTCAAGTCTGCTTAGCCTGCTAGGACTGTTTTGGGTAACTATTGTACAAAGAGAAGGAAATTCCGCATTGTCAGCAATTGAATTTGCTGTAATTAATGTGTGTTTTTCTTTCACAGCTGTAAATTTGCCTTATTTGCAATGGACACCTGTTTCTTTTGAGTTTCTTTAAGTACTGGTAATTTCATAATTAGTATCATTAGGATAGTTATCATTTGAGCCACGACATGACAAAACCAGCAAATTGGCATGTGTGCCCATTGAAGGCTCAGATCAGTCTGGGCATCCGCCCAGTCTGATCAGAGTCGTCACTGTCAGCATGAAGGTAGCTAATATCCTTAGCCTCCCTTTAAGTGCACTGCAAAGGCTCTGATCAGACTGGGCAGATGCCCAGGGTGATCTGAGTCTTCACTTAACACACATGCCACTTTGTTGGTTTGTCTTGTCATGCTTCAGGACTGAATTTTTTTCTGGATAATAATGCCATAATTTCAATCAGGAAATAACACTATACTTTGCTTTTGCTTGATCCCTAAAGGAAAAAATTGCAACATTTGTGTGTAGAGGGGGAGGGGGGTGGGAGAGAGGGAAGAAGGAGGTGATGGGGATAAATAACTTTCTATAAGAGAAACACTTAGGCCCGATTTAGGCTCGATTTTGCGTCAACACAGAGAGTACACGTATCAGCATTTGGAACACCATAATTTTACCTTTGCCACTTACAGTAAAATAAATCACGGACTTATTCTGAGTTACAACTGTGATCTGAAATGGGGTCTTAGAGGAATTCAACAGATTCATGTCTGTTAGTATGGCATCCCTAAATGTACTATCATTTTTCTCTGTCATTGTGATGTAAATTTCACTTAACTCTTTAAGCACCAAAAAGCAGACGACAAAATTTACGTCTGCAAAAATAAAAAAAAATGCCTTGTCCAAGACATTTCATATTGAGAATTCAAAGACTAGAGGGCAAACAGTGTAGATCCAGATGAGGCGGCTCATTATGAGGCAAACAGTGTAGATCCAGATGAGGCGGCTCATTATGAGCCGCCTCATCAGGATCTACGCTGTTTGCAAATTTTGCTGATTTCGTCAGTGGGGCTTAAAGAGTTAATTACCTGTATTATCATATGATGCCATTAAGTTGTTAGGCTCAGTAGATTCAGGTCTTTGATGCCAATGAAATATTGATAACATAATGACATCATTATCAGTTCATTTATTGTCACTGTGATTGCTATATCAATAATATAACGAGGTGGAAATTTGATAAATGACATAAATTTATTCATCATAATTATCAGGGGTTTGTGATCAAATTGTCGCTGAACATCGGCACATGTTTCCATGTAGCCAATCTGTATGGATTGATTCTGTTCTTTCCATTCTACTCTGAATATACCTTCAATAGCACATGAAAGAATTACGGTATGTAAACTGAAATTATGTAAACTAAAATTATGTAAACTAATCATAATTTTATGATGTTTGTCTTGAGGGAATATTTCTAGTTATATCACCTAGACAACACAACAAAGGTGTCTACATACATACCACCTGTCAAAAATGAGGTCACAAAGTACATTCATGAATGAACAGTTTTTATATGAAATAAATGACCATTCACTATTTGCCCATAAACTGGTTTGCAACCAAGGTAGAAGATCAAAAAAAAATAAAATCAGTCAGGGTAGACTAATGATTTCCGCAGTGATGGTAATTGTGTTCATAATGAATTCCAAGTAATGGTATAGTATTAAGATTTTCAAAGTCATTGTAGATATTGACTGTCAAGGACTTCATATAATTTCCCCGATCATAGAATAGTCTAGAATATTCATATTGATGCTCCCAGTCATAGTTTCAATTGAGTTCCCATTTACGGTAGAATATGTCATAGATGTATGGCTTTTCTTCCTTAATCACTCTTCAGTAGGAGCCATGGTAGCTGACAGTGGGCTAAGCACTAGCCTACTGATCCAGTGGAATGGGTTCAAGACCTGCTTGAGGTGAGAATCGTTTCTGCCGTAAACAGGGTTCCATTGCACACAGCCTTTCATTATCATCCTCCCATCATCCTGATATGACTGAAATACTGTTGAAAAGGACTTAAAATCACAAGTCAGCCATCATCATTACTCTTCAGTATGCTCAGAACGACTGCATGCATATGAAACATTGTGTTGATGGGACTTCCCAAATCCTCATGGACATATAATAGATATCAGGCGCAATAATTCATATTGAATTTGGCACAATTAAAATACTGGACATATTTTAACATTTTTGAATGGACAGAATAATTATATTTCAGAATAATTATATTTCAATCTTCAAGTATTTATTGTACCGATAGTATTTATAGTATGTAATGATACTTCTAAAATATTTACAGTTGTTCCGAATTTGTGTGGTATATTGTTAAAAGTACACGATACTAATTGTACATGGTCAATGAATTTTTGATATATTGACCTGATATTGTATCTGTTGGTTGTATGATACTTTAACAAATCAATTTAACAGAGTTAACTCCTTTTTCGTACTTTGACGGATTTTATTCAAGTTTAGTGACATGGTTATTGAAATGGCATATGTTTTTGTCCAATATTGTCTTACGGTTGAATCTTTGGTTGAAAATAATATAATCAGCACGATGAGAAAATGTGTCTGTAAGTATGGACAAACTGGGCTTGCTCTGACCAGACTGCACACATGTGCAGTCTGGTCTTTTCAAGCCCAGATTGCCCTAGCAGACACGGATCAAACATTGTCCCAGGTTTTAAAAAGCTTAGGCATTCATAGTTCAATTTCTGAGTTTCGAATAGTGCTCTAAGACATGTTTTCGCATTTCAGAACTACCATAAGATTATCTGATCTGGCTAGCTTCTTGCTTGGTGATTTGGGGTTAAGATCCGTTTTGCCAGTTCTGGTTGTTGTTTTTGTTGTTGAGTTGAGTTTAACATCCCAGTAGATAATATTTCAGTCATGTTGAGACGTTGCCTCCTTTAGCAGCTGTGCTGCAATGCAGACACCAGGCCTGCCATCTGTTTTGTGACCCGATATGGGAGAGGCCCAGTCAGTTTGGGTCAGACAAGGCTTGCAATGATGCTTTACAGTTGAATGTCTGATGAAGTGAGGCTTTCAATGCTTGCTTGAACTAGATACAAAACCAAAGAGCAGCTCTCTGATTTGGCTCCATGGCCAAGTGGTTACTGCAGAGCTCCAGTGAGTGAGTGAACTCGGGATTAACGTCCCACCAACAGCGAGGTCATATGGAGACGGGACCTACGTTTCAAGTCACATCCGAAAGACCGGAGAAGCAGGGGATCAAACTTACGACCCCTGGATTGGTAGTCCGGAGTGTTATCCACTACTCTACGCTGCCGTGCAGAGCTACAGATAAGAGGTTTGGTAAGATAAGATAAGATAAGAGGGGGTATTGAGGATAATTTAAAGATAACTTTTGTTATTTCTCAACAAAAACATATGTTGTGACCCCTCATTAGAACTGTCTTGGCGAGACAGTTCTAATGAGGGGTCACAACTTATGTTTTTATGGAGTAACAAGGAAAATTATCCCTAAATTATGCCTGTTACCGCTTCTTATCTGGAGCTCCAAGTTACTGCTGCTGACTTCTGATCACAGGGTGATCTGTCCAAACCTAAATGGCACTTCACTGCACAGACCCTCTCATAATCTTATAATCAACCTCTGTGGTATGACTGAAATATTGTTGATCATAAGTGCAGTCAGTAGTGCATTTGACTCAAGAGCCAGAGGTCCTCACGGTTTGATATGTGTTCTGGCCACTTACTTTAGTTTCTCCTTCCACTGATCCGAGAAGGGCAGTTGTCAGTTACTGGCGAAAGTAAGTGCACTTAGTGCTGGTTAACAGCCTAGGAGGTCTAAGCATGCCTAGGAATAGTGTGGTTAGGTTAACCGACATGACCAAAGCTGTTTATCGTGGACATAAAGCAACAAAACAACAAAAATACTGGTGAAAAGGACATTATCAAGTTAACCGTGATGGTACAGGGCAAAGTATAAATGGGTTATTTAGTAGTGATTCATTGTCCATTGTCCATGCATGCTTGATGTGGCCCTGCCATTTGCATTATAAGCTAGTAGGATGGACTGATATCAAAGGTGCTTTTCCAGCTTCTGGACAAGTCTGGTTCAGCATGTTGCTTATCTTCTGTCAATTGTAGCTGTATTTACACCCACCCACTCCATTTATCAGATTTAAATACCTTTTAGGATGCTTACTTTGTCATACTGGCTTCATTCACTGGTAGTAACCTACTTTTCAAAGCCCTAAAATGACTGCGGTCTGAAGTGGCTCCATTAGTCAGTTTGTAATGCTTATTTCACGATTGCCTTCTGACCATGACCTACTTTTCATTCATTTTTTTTAGCACAGCAAACAGGCCTTTTTAATGTATAGCCACATCAAATGTGATTCTTGCTCATGCATTCTGCCCTGTTCAGGATGTTGAAGTCATTTAGTCAGTATATAGTCTGATATGCTGAACGATTAAGTCTGGTTTGGCTGATGTTCTTGTTCCTCTCATGTTAATGATACATTATACAGCCACAAGCTGATTAAAATTCGCACTTTAATTAATTATTTGTGTTGTGTGTTCTATATTAAGCTAATTCATAATTGATCTGTGGTTTAAGGGCCGAGATGGGTCACCAAGAATGTACTTAATGTGACATTGATGGGGTTTCATTAATGGGCAGAAGAATATGGAAACAGACAACACTCATTGGAATTAGATATTAATTAAATGTTCACAGCCCAGATAAGTCAATGTATATGTTTTTGTCTTGCAACCTCGGTCATTCATTCATACCATTCTGGGCGGGGGGGGGGGAGGGGGGGGGGGGGGGGGGGGAGCAGTCTGGTCTGTGGTCTGAACCTTCGCTGGTTGCACATATTAAGTACCATTTTTGCATGTCACAGCTCAAAGAAGGTGTTGAAATGCATTTTATGAAGCTGATCAAGTTAAATATCAGACATTTACTTTTCTGCATTGTAGTCTGCACCTGCTTGATATACACTGAACGCCAAAAGAAACGCATACAAGTTTAGGTTCAGTTTTCTTCTGTCAACTGATTTGTGGTTTTAAATCATATATAGCAGAAAACACTACTGACGTCTGCCAACAATATTAACTTATTTTCTTGCAAAATTAAACTTGGATTAAAGAGTTATCTCAATTTATCAAGAAACATTCAAAGTTGTTGTAAGAGTTGTCTTTCCTTTGGCGGCATAACAAATTGTTTCCAAAACACGACTGATGTGTGGTTATGAAAAAAACGTAGGTTTTATTACCACGGTATTCTTCTTAGGAACATGACAGTAGTTTGAAGTTTAACACTTGTCAAATTATCTTCCTTGCAATTAAACAAATAGCAAAATGGGAAGTCCAATAACACCAAAAGTTCTGCAGTGCTGCGAAAAATCTTTTTGCAAACCTTTTTATTTTACTCTTGTTAATTCATTTAACCTCTTCATATAAATGATTTCTGTTCTTTTCAAGAAATACAGGGTGTTAAAAGGTCTATGGAAATCCAATGGTAAGCCAGTGTTACTGTTTCTACTGCCAACTTTCACCTGATTGTTTCTCTAAAACGCAAGGCTCGACTGCTTTGATTTTTTCGCTGTTTCTTACCCTTGCCGCGGACTTTATGTCTGGAGAAAATAATCAGCTGAGCATTATTAGGAAATTAAAATTCAGCTTCTGAAAGTATGGTGACTTTAAGTTTAACCCCATCACAAAAGCAAGCTTTCTGGTCTCTAAAGTTTATGGAATATCGATGCGTTAAGGTGCTCATTCTGTCAGAATATCATAAAAAAAAAGAAACTCAGTATGTCTAAATAAGAGTATATACCTATACCTTCAAATAAATTGGGCGTATACATTGTATGCGTTTCTTTTGACGTTCAGTATATATAAATGTTATGGTTGCCAAGATGAAATAATGCATGCCTATGAAGTGTACTTATGACTTATACCGTGAGTGCTGAGTGCACAGAGTATTAAGTGCAATCATACAGACCAGCTAATGATCAAGTCACATAATGCCAGGAATGTCCATGTCTCGTGATATCTGCACAGAAGAAGCACTTGAGCCGTGACATAAGAAAACCAATAAAATGGTTGTGCGCCCAGCAAGGACTCATCAGCCTGGGTATCCACCCAGTCTGATCAGAGTCTTTGCTGTCGGCATGGAGGTAGCTAATAGACCCTTAGCTACCCTTTAAGTGCATAGTGAAGAGTCTGATCAGACTGGGCAAATGCCGCTTCGTTGGTTTTCTCGTGTCGAGGCTTATTTAGCTATTGCGGTCACCATGGCATTGGCACACAGTCATCAGTGCAGATAAAGATAATGACTGTTTCCTAATGGAATTTTACACATGTAAAATATCATTAGGAAACGGAGGTAGATATCTCTGACTGGGAAAGAAAATCCTTTCGTCAGGTGCCTGTGCATTGGCATAGGCATGGGCATCGCACTTTGCCTTAAGTTTATGTTGTGATGGGCAAGGCAGCTCTCAGATGAGTTATTCTGTTTGCAGAAAGGTCTTGTTCCCAAATACAGTTGCTGCAACTAGCGTATATATTCCAGGGGAAACATGCCACATCCTGCACAACTACACCATTTGTACAGTCCAGTCATCTTGATTGACTCTCGATCCACATTGTGGTAAGCTCTCCATCAATCCTGTGCTACAAAGTGGCTGTAGACAGAGATTTGGTCATAATTTAAGCAAGCAATACCATTATAGAATGGCTCGGTTGATAGTACAGGTAGGGATCGAAATTGATGTTACCCTGTGCTCCATGGCTCAATTTTAACCAAACCCACACAATCCAACTTTGCATAAAATTGCAGTTTATAACAAGGACTTCCCTTTTCGTAAAAGGTAAAAGCGGTTGAAAACAAAATTATGAATGAATGAGGCTGTTGACCTCCAGGGCAATAATCCACAGTTTATGACTGTTACTTCAAGACACAAGTTCATATGCCATAAAAATGATAGCCATTGGGACACAAAAAATAATTACCATAATTATCCTAAAAATGGAATTGTTTGTGTGTACACTGTAACATTATGTATCCAAAAGATGCAGATGGAATGGCAAACAGTGCAGACCCTGTTCAGACTGCTCTTAGAGCAGTCTGATCTGGGTTTGCACTGTTTGCTCAGATCCCATCTGTCCCAATACTTCGAATTTTTATGGTTGTTTCTAAATTAGGCATAAAGATAATGTATGTTATTGTGTTAGATTTGTAAACAAAGGTAACAGGATGTTAAGCGCAAACTAACATGGATTTTAGTGGTCTGTCCGATATTATTTTAGTATTACAAGTTCATTTCATGTATCGTAGATCATTTTACAATACCTCGGGGCTAATGTTGTTGTGACTTTCAGTTTGGTCCAGTGGATTCTTGGTATTTTTCTCTGAAGTTTGTCAGCAACAGTGCATATCTCATGGTTATAAGTATGGTTGGATTAATTGGGGGTTTAAAGCCCTATAAACAGTATTTCAGTCACTTTCGGCTGAAGGGGCAATGATGATGAGGATGAAGCCTTTGCCAAGTTCTGGATTACAAGTCAAAAGTGGCTAGTGCAATCAGACCATAATTTAACAGAGCTCTACTTAAGAGGGAGTATTTGATGATGATTAAGGATAAATTTTCTTATTTCTCATCAAAACCGTATGTTTTGACCCCTCATCTGAAGCATCTTATCGAGATGGTTCAGATGAGCGGCTACAACATATGTTTTTATGCAGAATTAATTAAAATTATCACTAAATATCACGAAATACTCCTTCTTATTTACAGGTCTGATTTAAAGACAAAAATTCCCATTCAAGGGTCAGGAATCACAATGGGGGTGACTAGGGCAAACTCGATGCCTTAGCTTACAGCACAACTTTGCCCTGGGCGAGGCTGTAAAAATGGTAAAAACTTCATCTGAAAGTTTGAGAATCTTTGTGAAAGCTGCAACTTGTTTTTCAAAAGTTCTACCGTAGAACCGTTGGTTGATTGGTTGATTTGATGCTTAACGTCCATGGTAAACAACTAGGGTCATGTCGGGATGGTCAGTTAACCTAACCACACTATTCCTGGGCAGGCTTAGACCTCCTAAGCGGTTAACCAGTACTAAGTGCACATACTTTCGCCAGTAACTGACAACTGCCCTTCTTGAATCAGCGGAAGGAGAAACGAAAGTATGTGGCCAGACCGGGATTCGAATCCAGGACCTCTGACTTACGAGTCAGGTGCCCTACCGATTGCGCTACCTGGCCCGGCCCTGTAGAACCGTAAACAACAATCAAAAATTGCATAAAAAGAAAGAAGATCTGTCAAACAAAGTGGACTCTTTAGGCATTGATGATTTATTTTGGGACACACTGATATGGTACCATCAGGTTTTGTAGGTCCTTAAAACTGTAATCGTTTCATCAAAACATGCAATAAAAAAGGTTTGATAATGACTGAGGAAAAGCTGTAGAACAAAATCAAAGTTCTGAAACAAGTTGTTGATAACTTGATCGAATGACATGTAAAGTCAAAAGAAAGGATTTTTCATTCAACATTCATTATACTGCAGTCAAGACGAGGGTTTCAGGAATTTACTGATCATGTCTTCCATATAAATTAAAGGGTATCGATAATTTCCATATTTAGAAAATTTTATGTTTTGATCTAAGTTTCTTTGTTTTGCAAAATATTTTTTCGGCTGTCTTTTTATACACTGCCTCTTTTTGCAAAATGATTTGAGATGTGTTCTTGGTTACATCTCCAGCTGAAGCTGAACTAGTACAGGCAGGTCAAATGCCATTAAGGTTATGCAAAGCACCCTTTCTGGCATGACCGGTATGGCTCAAAATTGGTTTTGGTTTCACACAGTACTTCACATTTCTTTGCCAAGATGTCAAGTTGAAGTGTCTCTTAGTCAAACAAACCCTACACTTTTACCTGATCTTCAGTTTGCTTTTCTAAACACTTTAAGCCGCAGAGACGAAAATATCAAAATTTGCAAACAGCGTAGATCCTGATGTGGCGGCTCATAATGAGCCGCCTCATCTAGATCTACACAGTTTGCCCTCTAGTCTTTGAATTCTCAATATGAAATACCTTCGAAAAGAATTTTTTTTAAATTTTGCAGACGCAAATTTTGTCGTCTGCTTTTTGGTGCTTCAAGAGTTAAATATTCATATGCATAGATTGATAAACACTCGTAACAGCGTATTAACTTACTTATAGCTGTTAGCTAAACAGTTTTAAGATATTTAAAGGTCTTAAACCTTTTGAAAATTTTGACATGGGAAGGTGTTTTAAGTCTTTACCTTGCGGTAACACAAACATTCACTCCCAAGTTAAATATTTGCGGCACTCTTGACCGCTATGTTTGTTCAGTAGTGTGGTGTTTTGCAGTTTGTTGTATAATAACCGATTGTTGTTGTTCAAATGGACATTATGCTTGCTTTGTTTGTGTGGATCAGAGGTTCAGAAGTGCTCTGATGCATTAGTTTTATTATCTGCACCAAAGTTTGGCTTAACAAAATTGGAATTTATGGATTGAACCATATATAGTGGTACTTTTATGACTTGGAATGTATTTTGGTAGAGGAAATATATAGTAAGCTTTAAACTACCTGGACAACCTTGAATTGTTCTGAGAAGGTAACTGGACAAACTGCAAACATAATTTGGGTTCTTGTGTTATATGGACAAGATGCCTGAGCAATTAATGTGGGCACTGATTTGGCAGCTCCTGAAAACAGTTTCATCCTGCTGAGCAGTGTGATCAGGGTCTACAGACTACTCTGTAATGGCCATTAGTTTCATGAAATGTTCCTAGATAGATAAAGAGACTCCCAAAATGTGTTACCAATTCAGGCATAGTGTACTTGCATGGGGAATTGATTGGTTGTGTGTCGCCTACACCTAGCAGAAAGTGAGACATAGGTAAACTTTTTCAGCATTGGCACTGCAGTGTCTGTGGAATTTTTGGGTTTAGCTGTGTTATATGACAATTCACAGACAGGCAACACCCAACATTCCAGCGTTTATTGTTCTGTTATTTTGCACCTTCTGTGACGCAGTTTGGAGGACAAGGATGAAGGTTGGAAGGTTGACTTGATGGTTTTCGTAACCTCCATACAAACAGTATTTCAGTCATATTAGGGTGATGGGAAGATAATTATGAAGGGCTCCGTCCTTGCAGTGAAATTTAGGTTTAAGCCAGTGAGACTCAAACCTGGAATTCAGTAGTCACTGGTAACCATTTGGCATCATTATCATCATACGGTATGCTTGTTAGAGAGTGTGAATGTGATATTTGCAGTAAATACATAATGAAGCTATAGGGAGATGTTAGCATTAAGAATGTTGTCTTGATGAGAAAAACAGAATTGAGAACCTGCAGAAATAATGGTAAAGTAGCAGATAATCTAGAGAATGCTAATGTTACTGTTGAAAACCTGAAGAAGAACGATAAATTGTTAGAATTTCTAGGTATGTAACAATGAATACATGCATATTATGCAAACAGCTAGCTTTCAAAACAGAATATTTTGTTGCATGTCTGTTTTGAATTCTGGGTGTAACACAAACAGCAAGAGTGTGCAGACTTGATCAGGCTTAAATTAAGCGCCTAAAAGCAGACAACAAAATTTACGTCTGCAAATTTTAAAAAAAATGTTTCATCCAAGCTATATCATATTGAGAATTCAAGACTAATATATAGAAGGCAAATAGTGTAGATCCAGATGAGGTGGCTCATGATGAGCCACCTCATCTGGATCTACACTGTTTGCAAATTCAGCTATTTTCATTTCTGGTTCTTAAGTGTTACTTCATTCATAATTTTAAGCTTATATATGGGCACTGAGTCAAGTTATTCTGCTTTACATAAATAATTAAATTATAACCTAACAGATTATGGGAGAATTAAAATTCTTCCGAAAAGATGCTTACATAACCAATATTTGGCATTAAATGACTTTGACCAGTTAAGCAAAAAGTTTATTGGTACAAATATTGGTACTTTTTGTATGCTCGCATTGCTGTAGGGATCAGCATAGGCCGACTTGTGCCTAGCCCCAAAATAATTGGCATTCAAGCAGTTTTATTGGAAGCTTAACCTTTAAAGGGCCAAAGTGCCATAAAAAGCAGATGACAAAATTTACATTTGTAAGATCCCCGAAAATGCTTTGTCCAGGCTATATCATATTGAGAACTGAAAAGATAGAGGGTAAACGGTATAGATCCAGATGAGGCGACTCATTATGAGCCACCTCATCTGGATGTATGCTGTTTGTGATTTGTACAAGTGCTTTAAGGGCTATTAATCCATTCCATTCGGGATACCCCTTTAGGGGTATCTGGGCAAACAGTTCGGATCCAGATCAGGCCCCACAAATGTGGGGCCTGATCTGAGATCCAAACTGTTTGCTGCCTAGACATCATTTCTACAAGAGTTAGTTAGACCAATATTGTCAAAATACTCTTGATTTTTGATGCCGACGACAATTTCAGCAGACGACAAAAAATACCCAGAATGCAATGGGTTAAACCATATTTGCTTAGAATTGGAGAGGGTACAGACAGACTTGGTTCCAAAACATGCATGCTATATTTGCTTTTTGTTTCAACTGGTTTTGCAAAATACATGTATGCAAATTACTAGCACAGAAAATTTAATGGCTGTGCTTTACCTTTACCACAGGGTATAAACCAGTCCGCCAATTTTTGCTTCCTGCAGAGACTGTCCGTCATATTTGGCTTCCGCCAAGACTGTCTGCGATCTCTTGCTTCCTGCAGGGACTACTGTCCTCGACAAATGGCTTCCTTCCGAGACTGTCCGTGTGACTGCTTCCTGCCGAGAGCCTCGGCAGGAAGTAGAATCACCCTGACAGTCTCTGCAGGAAGCCATTTATCATGTACAGAAGTCTCTGCAGGAAGCAAGAGATCGCATGTCGGTGGAAGCCAAATGTGATGGACAGTTTCTGCAGGAAGCGAAACTTGGTGGACTGGTTTATACCCTGTGTTTACATGGAATGTAAATATATGCAAATTGTTCAAGTATTTTCCCTATATTTCAGAATGAAGATAGACTAGTTTTGAATAGATGAAGAACAGACATGAAGCTATGCTGAATTTCGGTAACTATCTAAAATTAATTTTTATATACCATACGTGTACTGCTGCAAGGGCTTAGTGATACTTGACTGCAGCCAGAAATCCTTTTCCTGTTTGAGGGGTGGGGGAGGGGAGGATATAATGAGTTTCAATCAAACTGACCCCACCTCCCATGCTAGGTTATAATGGAGCAATGCAGAAACACATTTAATGGCAACATTATATTTCTAGGACAAGAGAAGCATCCACACGGCTGAGTGATTAGGCGACCCGACTTCGTACTGCAGTCTCACAGGTTTGAGTTTGGCCATAGGCAAGATTCTTCTGTACCTGAATTAGGGGATAACTGTACTCAAAATTGTCATTTGGGGAGGTAAATCGTCGGTTTCATAGTTGCAAATTTTGTTTTACGGCCACGCGCCAGCGGAGCCGTAAAACACAATTTACGACCATAAAGCCGATGATTTACCTCCACAAATGATACTTTTCAAAACAGTTATCTTCATTCTAATGCTCTTCTACATATTTTCATCTTTCAAAGTGTACTAATTTCCAACCAAAGCAAGTGCTTTCAGCAGTGTAAAACCAAAGGTCAGTCAATGAGAAGCAACGTTTCATAATGACGTCGGGCTTACGACAGTATGGCGCAGGATATAATGTTGCAAATTTTTGACGTTATTGGATCCAATCAGACATTGTGTTATATTTGTAGGTGCATTAGAATGGTGCTTCATTGCACAGAGCCCTTCATAACCACCCTTTCATCATCCTGATATGACTGAAATACTGTGGGAAAGGACATAAAACCACTGTTGAAAAGGACGTAAAAATCGGTGGGGATTGTTTGGACATTTTTTCTCTCATCTGTCATTTCTCTCTTCTTTCTCCCTCTCTTTGGAAGACGGCCTGATATAGACTGAAATACTGTCTCAAAGGGCAGTTAAACCCACAACAACTAACCAACCAAAACCAATGTAAAAATCGCCTTGTCATCTATTAGATGTGCAGAACATATCAGATTGCAACTTTATATTCCTTGGACAAGTATTACTGGTATTGTGCAGAGCGGTTTCAAACTCCAGAACCTAGCTATAAAGAAGAAAAATTTTAATGGGCAAAAAAAGTGAAATTTCAGTGTTGACAGACAGCCTTTGAAAGTGTATAGCTTACCTGTGAATAAAGGACAGGTGTGAGTAAATGTAGACTGGGGAATTTCTCACAACAAGATGAATTACTCCATAGCTATTTATCATACTGTATATAATCTGTCAAAAAATCTTAGTGTATCTAGGTCAAAAATGTGATTTCTTTGCTGTTTAATTATTAGAGCAGCACATTAAATTTCACCATCTTCTTTACCTCTAAAGCGGCAAAGCATATGACAAAATTTATGTACGCAAAATTTAAAAAATAACTAGTTTCGTCCAAGTTATATACTCTATGGCACATAGTGAAGGTTGCAGATGAATGTGAAGCTTGGACAAGTTGTCTTGATGACTGTAGACTCCTGCAAATCTTAAACAAGTTTTCTAGATTGTGAATGAATCTGAAATTTGCTGTTTTGGTGTTTGAAGATGCACGAAAAATGTGTCCTGATATTTGCAGACATGTGAAGCTTGGAACAGTGGACCTGAATGCTTGAGAAACCTGGACAAACTCTTATTGTTTGCAGATGCCTTGGACAAGTTGTCATGCAGCTGATGTAGTGTGTATTTCTGGTGTTTGTAGGTCTATGCAGGGGCGTAACTAGAGGCAATTTTATAATACGCACAACCATGTTTTATTCTCTACTTCTTGAAGGGAAAGCTAGTATTTCAGCCACTTTGGTAATTGGTATTGAAATTTTGTCTAATTTATAAATTTTCAGCATGCAAATACGCAGGTGCGTTTTGAAATTTTGTCAATTTTGACAAAATTTCAATACGCACTTGCGTATTTGCCGTATACGTAGCTACGCCCTTGCTATGATGATGCTTGTACAAGTGGTCCTAATGTTTGCAGACACCTGTGAAGTTTGTAGAAGTAGTCCTGCATGGTGTTTGCAGATCAAATTATGCTATTTTTGTCAATGGTGCTTAAAGTGTTTAAAATTAATCCAGGCATCACAGATCTGTTAAACATTTACTGTTTGCTATTTTTAGATACATGTATGTTAAGTCCCCTTTTTGGGTGTTGCAGAACAAAGGTTGCTTTTCCAGTTTTTCCTGTCAGAAAAATCTAGGTGTTGTGATAAATTTTCCATAATATTATACATATCATGCAGAGTTTTGTTACCTTTTGACAAAGTGGTAAAGACTTGTTTAGTCGTTTTATCCAGAGCTCTAGATAAGAGGGAGTATTTGATGATAATTAAGGATAATTTTTCTTATTTCTCATTCAAACCATATGTTGTGACCCCTCATCTGAACCGTCTCATCGAGACGGTTCAGATGAGGGGTCACAACATATGTTTTAAAGCAGAATTAACAAAAATTATCCCTAATCATCACCAAATACTCCCTCTTATCTAGAGCTCTGTTATCATAATTTTTGTTCCATAAAGATGGTCATAAATGACATTGAAAGGATGAAAATCTGCCACTCTCAGCACTCATTCATCAGCGGTTATGGCCTAAAATGACTGAAATGTATTGATGGTCATAAAACTGTTTAATCTTCAAAAGCCACACTAGTTGTATATATTAAAGCAAATGAAGTGGGTTATGACTTTAAAAGCAAATAAATTTCATTTCATTGCATAATAATTTGGCTATTATTGTCTATTTGGACATAGATATATAAATATTTAAACAGATAATAGTGATAGATACATTAGCAGAAAGGTTAAAAGTATGATTACCTTGTAATCTGTTGGTATGTATTTATTGATAATATTAAATGTGGTATTGGATTAATGATAATTTTAAACCTTTGAAATTTATTATAAGAGAATAGAGAAGTTAACACTTTTAAAAGTGCCAAAAATGAAAATGGTTGAATTTGCAAACAGCTCAATATGAGCTGTCTCATCTGGATCTACACTGTTTACGCTGTGGGCTTTGAATTCTCAATATGATATAGCTTGGGTGAAACATTATTTCTTCAAATTTTGCAGATGTAAATTTTTTTGTCTGCTTTTTAGTGCTTTCAGGGTAAAGATTTCCCAATACATAGAATTACTGCCGTAGATTTCTGACTTTTTTTCCTTTTTTTCAGATTAACCTGAGATACAGAGAAGGAAGATTGACAGAAAAACAGATAAGCAGCCACTGGGTTAGCAAAAAATATCAGTAGTGCTTGACTCCAGCCAGAACCTTAGCTTTTGAAAGGATTCCTGTTAGTGATATTTTGTATTTTTATTGGGGAGTTATCATTAAATAACAGGAAATATTATTGCAACATTAGATTGCGGAGATAGAATCATATATTTTCCTGTTTAAAGAAACGTGATTTCAGTTTCGCAATAAAGAAGAGGAAATACGGTGTTTACAAGTAAAGAATTACCTGAAAAGGGATTTTTATTTGTGTATTTAACATTATGATAGTAAATAATGAAAAAGAAAAGCTGAGAATAGATTCTAAATGGTTTTAAGTGAAGCTTCACAAGCTGAGTACATGTCATCCACTTATATTAAGAAAATGACCGAGGATGCAGCTGTGAGGACATGAGCATTTCAAATTGCTTGTCCATTTCGTGATTTCGATTTTTGTATGCTGAAGCATCATGTATTGGATAAAGATTTTCAAAAATAGGAAAAGGGGAGATAATGCCAAAAAGTCATAATGGAATTAAAAGTATGGGTAGATGGTATAAAAAGAGTAGTGTGTGGAGTGACAGACAACACAACTTGTCAGGATATAGTTATTGCCCTTGCTCATGCAATGGGCAGAACAGGACGATTTACTCTTATTGAGAAATGGCGGGATAATGAACGACCACTGTCTCCAAGTGAGTGCCCACTACAGGTGTTACAAAAGTGGGGTGAATTTGCTAATGAAGTGAACTTATGTTTATATGAGTCGGGTTCAAAACGACACAAAAAGCATGAACCTGGTGGAAAAGAAGTGCCTAAAACTCAAGATCAGTTTATACACAATTTCACACCACCTGCAAAGCCAACTGAGGCAAATGTGAAAAGGTCACTGACCTTCAGTGGTGCTAGAAATGTAGAGACACAAAGTGCAAGGTCACGCGAGCCTCGACAAAGACATTTAGCACCAAATGATTTAAATAAGACTTCGAAATCGGAGCCAGGTTCCACTAATGGGACACCTTGGTCAAGTTCATCCTCACTGTCATCACAGAATTCAGGTTATCTACCTCCCCAGCAAAAGAACTCAAAAATTGTGACTGGCCTCAGAAGGCGACCTTCACCCCAAACCCCATTGCAACATTCCACACCTCTTACACCCAAAACACAACATTCCAATCATTTACCATCACCAAGAAATATACCAAATCAACCATTCAATCAAAACCAGACACACCATAGGTCAGTTAGTCAAGGTGAAAAACAAAACCCAGGCAGGTCAAGGTCACATGCAGTTGAGACCAGGACTTCTGCATTTTCACCTGTAAGGCCAAGGAGAAATAGCCATGAAGAAGAAGTATTAAGAATTCCAGATGCAGACATTCCTGTTTATACTGAAAGAAAAAAATCTAGTCATAAACCTGAAATTGAAGAATATGACCTTGACTCAAACTTTCCTGATGTTGTCAAGGAAACAGGAAGAGAGTATCTTATTGAAGAATATCATGTCCCTGGGGATCAAGATCAAGGTCATCTCTATGGAAATAACAATGTATCCAAGGAAGAGCAAGAGAGAATCAAGTTACTGAGACTTGTAACTATGCAGAATGAGAGAATTAAAATGCAGGATTCACAAATAGAACTAGCAGATACAGGTAAGCAGTTCTTTTTGACATGATTTTGCTACAGAAAGGCAGATATATTAGATATTTGAAAGTAATTTTCGCAAGGTCTCCTTTTATGTTCATCCTATATTCATCATGAAATAATCTTTCATTAGATTATGTAGATGGTGTGTGAACCTCACATTTTAACATTATTGGGAAAAGGTCATATTCTAAATAGAGATATTACTTGTTGTCAGCTTGTCATTCACAATCTTTCACTGGAACTCTTTTAGGAGTCCCTTTGGAAAAGTTAATGAAGAATTCAACCCTCAATAAGAAGAACTACCCATAACTGTTACAGATCTGCATGGTTCCAATAATGTTCACATTTGTGGTGATATACTGTTTTCTTTTCATTTTCAGAAATCTTGTCTCGAGAAGAGAAACAGAGGGAGACAGAACAGCAAATCCAAGTAACAACAGAAGACATCTTGCGCTTGTCTCAGCAACATGAAGATCTGAACAAAGATCTTACAAAACTTGAAAATGGACACTGGATACAAGACATGGACACAGAGAAAGAAAGAGAAAAAGAACTCAAATCTGAGTTAGGCTCTCTAAAAGTGAGGCTGGAAAAGTGTGAAAATAGCCTCCATCAGTTTCAGACTAAAGTTAAAATCTGTAATGATGAGTTAGAAAAAGAGAAACTTGTGATGGAAAATGATGAGAAGAGACGTAGGGAGGAAGAGATTAAAATACGAACTGAAATTTCAGAAATTCAAAAAGATTTGGATGAAAGGTGTAAAGATGTGGATGACAAAACTAAACTTTCAGAAGAGATTGAGAAAGAACTGAGTTTGTATGAGACTCAGTTGAAGGAAAAAGAGGAAGCATTGACAACATTAGAGAAACGTCTTCAGAAGGAAAATCTGAAGTTTTTCCAGGAGCCTCACAAAACCAACCAATCAAAATCATCTAAAATACAGGAAAATGGTGAAGGTATGTATACTTATCAAAGTAACATGTCTTTAAAACTAAAGGTACTCCTCCAAGGAAGATTACTCTGACAGCAGTGTTTACCTCCCTTCTCAAAGGGCCTACTCTTGGAGGAAAGAATTTGTTCTTTCTTATTAGAAATTTTTTTCTTCCAAAAGTAGCCCCTTTCCTTTCTCAAAGGGAGCAATTCTTGAAGTTGAGAAATCAGCTATTCTTGAAGTAATGAATTTGCTCCTTCTGCTTATAGGGACTATTCATAAAGGAAAAAAAAAAGTTCTCTAGAGAGCAAATTCTTTCCTCTAAGAGGAGATCTTTTCCTTCTCGAAGAGGGCTATTCTTAAAGTTGAGAAGGGACCTACTCCTGAAGGAAAGAATTTGCTCTAGAGAGCAAATTTTTTCGAGAGCAAATTAGTTCATTCAAGGATAGCCCCTTTTTGAAGGGTTCATCCACTAGGAAAGCCGATATTAATCTGTTAAAGTGACCTCCTTTGTAAAACTTGCAGCCAAAGCATAGAAGTGTAGACATACACCTTGAGCTTAAATTCTTGAAAAAGGGACAGTAGGTTGTTGACTGCTTTTCTGTGCCATGATACCATATGGCATGGTTGATCTTTTGATAGTTTAAGCAAAAGTTAATTAATGAAAAAGGTCTTATCAGGAATTTGCAGCCATGTAGCAGAATGTTCATGCCTTATATGAAGTACTAACTAGATGATACCAGGATACCCAGAATTTGTGTCCTTCTTTTTAAAGAAATATGTTTTGCCATGAGGTGTTACATGGATAAGAAATACTATGTCAGAATTACTCTCAGGTACCCTCCGTATCTGCTATTCTGACCATGGATAGAGACTTTTTGTACAGCTCTGTCCTACTTTTGTCTCTGTTCACACAGAATGCATAATTTAAACAAACCTCATCCATCGCTGTATTTTTTAGTTGGGGGTGGGGAAACTGGGGAGACTCCATATTTTTGATGGGAGCTAAAATGTTCCCTTCTCCATCTATACATCTCCGTATTTTAAATTTTAAATTTGCCTATCAAAACTTTAGGAAGGAATTTCCTTCATTATTCATTTTCCCTATTTGTTTTGTGCTGGGCATTAACCTTTTTGCCATTCTGAGTGCAATAGGGTTGAATTGAACAAAGATCTGTACTATTGATACATGTACTAACATAATGTTGTTCTGTTCTTAACCTGTAAAAACAATAATTTGATGAAATAAGATTGTTAACACGTTAAATTTATTCAATCAAGTCGCAATAGAACTTTATTTTTCCTTTGTATTTACATGGATAGGGGAAAAATCTGTTTATAAAATTATGAATTCTGTCACTGTATATGTAATCTTGCTTTTTGCACAATGGGAGACTTTTGTTGTTGTTTTCTCTAAACTAGTTTCAAAGCATGTATCATGACAAGTTATTTAAGAGCATGTTGGTTTCTTTGTATGTCACATTTTACTGAATTTGATGTTGACTGTTTTCTTTCATTTTAAGCGCATTATATATGCTTGGTTGGAGTTTAAAATGGTACAGTTATTCACCTGCTTTTGTTAGTACATCTAGAGTGGTTTAGATTTGCGTCATGAACGTAGTTGGTAGAGAAACCTACGTTTAATTAAATGTTGCTTAACAGCATTAGATAAAATATAGGTATACGTAGTTTAAGGAATGAAGTTGAACCTTGCTTAGTAAATGGCTTTTTAATCATTTCAGAGCAGTAAATGTTTTACATTTTTACAAAGGTAGAGCTAAAATGCAGAGGGACACCTTAATATAATGAAATGGGAAATAACTCTAATAAAGCTAGATAAATGTTGTTGATAGAGTGCGTGTTCTTGTGTGATTATGTTGTATAGGTAGTTTGTGACATTGTCTTTAACCTGTTTTAACATTGGTATTTGTAAACAATCAGATGGCACATGCCGCACCATCTGATCTGGGTCAACACTGTTTACTATTTAAGGTGCATGGGTACACCTCTGTTTTTGTGCCATTTTTACCAAGGGATACAAGTTTGGTGGCTTCCTGTTTGCTTACCTGGATGATATACAAGGGCGTAGCTACCTATACGGCAAATACGCAAGTGCGTATTGAAATTTTGTCAAAATTGACAAAATTTCAAAACGCACCTGCATATTTGCATGCTGAAAATTTATAAATTAGACCAGATTTCAATACCAATTGCCAAAGTGGCTGAAATACTAGCTTTCTCTTCAAGAAGTAGAGAATAAAACATGGTTGTGCGTATAATGAAATTACCTCTGGCTACGCCCCTGATATAGGACGATGTCTGCTTTTAAAAGAAAGACTTTGCTCTAAAGGAAGCAAATTCTATCCTATAAGAATGGACTTCCACTGAGAACTGAGGCAAAATTAAAACTGGCAGAGTTGCTTACCCTGAAAGTCTACCCAGTCACCTTAAAACTGGACCTTTCCAGTTTATGATGTGGGCATGGGAGGGTATAATGTAAAGTGAATGTGTCATTGTATTTCATCACCCTTTACACATGAATATAAACTGATCTTATCAATGCCAGTCATGGCAGGAGGCAGGAGTCATGCCAGTTCATTAAAAGAACAGACTTTCATATATTTCACGTCAGTCTGAACATCAGACTGGCACAGATTGAATGTGTGAAAATGTTCTTAAAATGGGCTGATACAAATTTTACCATGATTGCTATGGATTCTATCTGTTTATATTCAGACGTTTCATGTACATTACAGTTTTTTATCCGCCAAACTATCACCAAACTAGCACTAACACTGTGAGAAGACATGTGAGTAGGGCTTGTGACTTTTCATGATATGTAGCTAACTTTTCATGTGGAATAGTTTCTTCTTCTAGTATGAATCGTGCCATTGTAAAAGATGACATGCGTGATTGAGGTCCGAGTCAAGCAAACCTTATGGTACCAGGTCCGAGTCAGCGCAAGCCATATGGCAAGAGGTCAGAGTCAAGACAAGCCTTATGGCATGAGGTCAAAGTCAAGGCAAGCCTTATAGCATTTTGGTATGAGGGTACAGCTAAGACAAGGCTTTTTGCCTCTGCTGCTCAATTTATAGAGTCCTCAGGACCCACTGACAGGAATTATTTGTGCTAAGGAAACAAAAAACTCTGGATAATCGGACAGCTCAGACAGTTAAACTGATTTGAGTTCTTACTGTTTGCTCATACAGTCCGTCCCTTTTATATGGCATGATTCATACATAGTTTTTGTAGGTGTTGGATTTTGTGTAATCTGCACAAGTTTTGAGGTTTTCAGAATTTTTTATGACCTATGTATGTAAACAACACATTCTTCTGTTTGTGGGCAGATACAACCTTTTCATACATTTAGGGCATGTTCAGCCTTTTCATATTACATAATTGAGCCCCGACACGAGAAAACCAACAATGTGGTTTTGCGCCCAGCGTAGACTCAGATCAGCCTAGGCATCCGCCCAGTTTGACTAGTCACTTCGTTAAGTGCTCAAAGGGTAGCTAAGGGTCTAAGCTACCTCCATGCGGACAGCGAAGACTCTGATCAGACTGGGCGGATGCCCAGGCTGATCTGAGTCTTCGCTGGGCGCACAACCACATTGTTGGTTTTGTCGTGTCGCGGCTCATATTTTTTGCAAGTACATCCTTTTCATATTATATTTCGGCAAGTAAACATCTATTTATATTATGCAATTCCTTCTTTATTCATTCTGTTGGTTGACAGCATCATATTTCTTTATCATACATAACTGAGCTGCGACATGACAAAACCAACAAAGTGGTTGTGTGGCCAGTGAAGACTCAGACCAGCCTGGGCATCTGCCCGGTCTGATTAGTCTTCGCTGTCTGTATGGAACTAGCGTAAACCCTTGTCCACCCTTTAAGTGTACAGCAAGGATTCTGCCAAGACTGGGCAGATGCCAATTAAGGCTGATCTGAGTCTTTGCTGGATGCACATACCACTTTGTTGGTTTCGTTGTGTTGTGGCTCATATTTTCAAATACTTTTAAACATTTATATTTACTTCTGTTTTAGAGAGTACTGGTATGTTGCATGCTCTTGCTTTCATATTTTAGCCATTTTTTTCTGGCATGTCTATATAAGGTGTATGGATATTATTTCAGGGGGATCAATTCCAAATTCTTCCTGCATCTCTTTTTTGTGTGTGTGTATATGCACTTTGGGGTGGGGGTGCAGGGCGGGGGGGGGGGGGGGGGGGAGTCAAATCTTAAAGTAAATAATTTGCTCTTCTAGGAACCAGTCTTTTCCTTTAAAGACGGATTGAGCCCTGTAGGAAAGTTTTGAAAAAGGAAGCAAACAGGAAGTCATAAATGTTGTTTTGGAGTTCCAGATCAGCAACAGGTTGGGGATGAAAACATTTCTATATTTCTGAAATCACTTGAGAGAGACATGGGAGGCAGAAAGAAATGTCAACATTTTGTATTCTGTGCAACAAATATATATTTTTTTGAATTTCAAATTAACTTTTGTTTAAGAAATGGTTTTGAAAGAGAAACATTACATTTTTATTTATTTCTAAATTTAATTTCTAAATTTTGCATATTTTGCTTCTAATTTTTGTACTGCACTATTTTGTTTATGTGATTTTGTTTTGATTTTAAATCAAAAGATGGATAGTTTTTGTCTGCCCTGCAGCTAGTTGAAGCAAAACATAGGTAATGCTTTTCGGTGCTGTCGGCAGACTTTTGTTGAGTTTTCTGGTTTAGCTCTGTTTGTGACATTGCACAGACAGGCAGACATTGGTTGTTATTAACCTGTTTGTGTGCTTGTGTGAAAACCTGTGTCAGTAGATTGCATTTCTTTTTCTGCACATTTTAATTTGCTTTTTCAGTGGATTGGTTGGTGTGGTGTTGATTTTCTTGTTTTTCTGTATAGGTAGTTCACATGTTCAGGGTGTGTTGATTATAATTTATGGTATGATACATAATTTTTCTTGGAATATATAAATTATAAAATCTCACTTGTGGTAGTATCAATAGAAATTAATAAGAGGAAAAGGTTTCATGTTTTACCACACCGCTGAAGTTAAGGGTAGTTTTTGATAATTTCTGAGAAGTCTGTATCATAGGTGGTGACTTTTGATAATTTCTGAGAAGTCTGTATCATAGGTGGTGACTTTTGATAATTTCTGAGAAGTCTGTATCATAGGTGGTGACTTTTGATAATTTCTGAGAAGTCTGTATCATAGGTGGTGAGTCACCACCTATGATACAGACTTCTCAGAAATTATCAAAAACAACTTGTTTTTTTTTTTTATGGAGAAAAAAGCATAATCAAAGGATTATGATAGAGTATGCCCCTTATCTGGTACTCTGTAAGACCGTTACCATATCTTTAGCAGTACAGAGCATAACATATTAGGATCAGGGGAAAGAACTCTGCCAATTTCAGTATTGCCTCCCTTCTCAATGGAGGTCATGTCAGGACAGAATTATCTCCCACAGGAGCAATTTTTTTTTCCTTTAAAAGTGGTCTGTAGACCCCATTTTTGAGGGTTTCTTTGTTTAGGGAAGCAAACAGATTTTTGGTGAATTTTTATTTTAACTCGATCATTTTATCATAAAAACACTATCATTTCAAAGCAAATTAAATGCCTGGGACCAGTAACTGTTGTTCAAAGCAGTTGGTTAGCTAATGAATTCAGAAGTTGAGGCTTGTTAAGTCTTACAGTACTCACAAAATCAATTGTGGTAATACTTTTTGCTGAAAAATTGTGAGGAGCTTTTTCAGCAAAAAATAGTAGTATTTCTACATATAATATGTTTGAAAATTTAACGTCACATTAACTTAAAGAAGTCATTTAAGTTTTGAACAATCAGACCCTGATAGGTAGTGGGAGAGTTAGCTGCATTCTAAAAGCATTTAATAACGAATGATTTCAGACTTTCAATTAAAATTTTGTTTTCTGTCTTCTTTCAGCTGTCCTCAAGGTCCTGGAGGGAAGTATTTCGCCCGACGTCATAAAGAATCGGAAGAAAATCCTGAACAGCCCTATGTCAATCTTACATTTAACCAAAACACAGACTGGAGTATGGGTGTGACCAAATATGGGAGTACAGTAGAAACTTCATAATGGATCAGCCATCTCTTAACAACAGCCACCTTTCTATAAAGAACCAGTTTTAAAGCAGCCATCTTTCTATAAGAGCTAGTTTTAGATTTCCCAAGTTGCAGTTTTTGTCTCCCTGCTTTGGGCAGAAGCAAAACATAGGTACTACTTCATCTAAGGCCAATATATTCAACCAACTTCTTCGAGACCCAAAAAGTTTAAATGCCAAAAAATGATAAAATAAAAAAAGTATGTTCTATACGGGACACTTCCCATAGCAAACACATAATGTTTTTTATGGATCATAAAATTGCTTTAGTAGACATAAACCCACTTAGCACTTTTTCCAGGTTGCAAGCTTGTTACAGCAAGTATGGTAATGTTTAACTGAATGGATGCACCTTAAGGAGAAGCAACTCTGGCATTTTCTTTTTTGCCCCCTTCTTGAGGTTCAACTCTTAAAGAAAGAATTTGCTCCTAGGGGAGCAAATTCTTTCCTTTAAGAGTAGACGCCAGTTTGGAAGGGCTTTGTTGCCCTGGTACAGGAAGTCTCAAAAGTTATTCCACTTTGTAAAAATGGTGGTAAGACATGGCAGTGTATCTATACACCTTAAAGTACTATCTTGAAAGAGATTTAGACTCCTGAACTATGTCTCTGTCAGTATTAATGCCATCAACAAATTGATTTTGGCGTTTTCTTTCTATTTCATGAAATGTTTACCAGTAAATTGCATGTGCTTGAATGCATTCCATTTTATTTTTGTTCCTAATAAGGTTGCCTGCACGAAAGTATAGGAAGGGCGTTAAAATGTTTTGTCACCCCAGCGTCAATGTCAGCATCTGTATTGGCATGCAAATTGGATGTTTTCAGTACTCCAGATAAGAAGAGGTAACAGAGATAATTTAGGGATAATTATTCATATTGCTCCACAAAAACACATTTTGTGACCCATCATTAGAGCCATCTCGTCGAGACGAGGACCACACCGTTCACTGGCCAATAAGATACCATAATCACTTAAGATCAGCAACTGTACTCTTAAAAACAAGGGCTTCGCAAGCGGCACATAATACGCCCATTTTAATGTCATAAAGGAGTTACAGAATCAGACTGTTTACAAAAGGATAGACCAGCAGGCAAACAGGGGAAACTACTCTATAATTAATGACGGCAACATTATTTAAATATGTAACACATCAAATACTATTAGTATACCAACAATCAGCTTCCAAGGGGAAGTGGCTCCTAAGTAGAGTAATGCCAAAGTCAAACAAAGGAGGTAATTCATAAACTAAATATACTAGATATACCATTCTTGGTCATAATACAGTCCCTTGACAATATACACATCACCATCAAGTTGTGTTAGAATATTCTAAATGGTTAATTTAAGGAAATTTATGCAAGGGCAGATAATTCAGTACATAAGCCAGAGTTGTGGTTCTTGCTCAGGATACATTTACCCATTATTATACACATTCCTACAAAGTCTCATTCTAATATTTCAAAAGGTTAAGGAGATATGGAGTGAATGGAAAATTCTAAAAATACAATTCAAAGGGAGGTTAATCCAAAATTAAGAAAGAGGGAGCAACCATTCTTATATGTGACACATCATCTTATGATCATGCACATTGCTTTAAAGTTTCATCCTGATATTCCAAACAGTTACCGAGTTAAGGGATGCACAAGATAAGCATACACAAAAATAGTCTAAAAGAACTAGTAAAAGGGATGGAACTCTGAAACGAAGAAAGGGAGAGCAACCATTGTTGTGAGAAACACATCCTTGGGACTTCATACACATTGCTATGAAGTTTTATGAAGATAACCCAAACAGTTATCTAGTTATGGCGCGTACAAGACCTGCAGGGTAAAAAAACAAAGAGGCATAACTTGAAAACTAAGAAAGGGGGAGCAACCATTTTTACATGGGACACGTTCCCCCTACCTAATACATATGCCTAAAAAATTTCATGAAGATATCCCAAATGGTTACTGAGTTATGGCGCGCATAAGAATGTTTACGGACAGACTATTCAAAGGGAGGTTACTCCTAAATTAAGAAGGGGTAAGCAACCATTCTTATATGTGACACATAATCTTGTTATCTAGTTATGGCATGTACAAGACCTGCAGGGTAAAAAAACAAAGGGGCATAACTTGAAAACTAAGGAACGGGGAGCAACCATTCTTACATGGGACACGCGTTCCCCCTACCTAATGCCTATAAAATTTCATGAAGATATCCCAAATGGTTTATGAGTTATGGCGGGTACAAGAATGTTTACGGACGGAGGGACAGCGCCACGGCATAATACGTCAGTTTTTTCAAAACGGGCGTATAAAAAAGACAAATATTTCTATCATGACCAATTCAATTTTTCTAAAGATTTCCTAGATCCACGAAAATTAAAAACCGCGAAAATCTATCCTCATGTTTTTGGAGCGAATCGGCGAAAATTTGACGACGCAAAAAATTTCATTTTACGGTATTTAATATATCTATCACAATTTTCTGTCTCTTGCATGGTGTCTTGATTTTGTCTCAGTCATTCTGTATCTTTTATTAAGATGTAGGGTACGTCCATCACCTTATTTTTTGCCTTGTTGCTACTAGCAGAGCAAGATATATTACTTTTCTGGTATTGTTCGCAGCCTTAAACTTTTGTGGAGTTTTCACATTTACCCAAATGACCCTAAAATTTCGGACACCAAAAAATCGGACAATTATTGTTCGAAAATTCTTAGAAAGTGGATTTTACACACGTAAATGCATCCTAATAATGCTTAGTGAATTGCAAACGTTGTAGACCCTGAGCAAACTGCTCCTGCAGGAGCAGTTTGATCTAGGTCTACAATGTTTGCTGGGACCTGTCAGTCCGAATATTTAGAGTCATTACGGTAGACTTGTTTTGTGACAATGTGCTGACAGGGGAGACACCACATTCCACAGAATTTTTGTTCTAAACGTAGACAACTCGGGCTGATCTGAGTCTTCGGTGGGTGCAAATGCCCTTTGTTGGTTTTGTCATGTCATGGCTCATTTCAAGTTGGTCAAACGACAAAAGATGTATGCTATGGTACTCTATGACACTGCCATGATTTTCATATAAATAAGATGCAGTGTTTGTAAAAATATGCTGATGATGTCACAAGAAAAGGCGTGCTCTTCATAAGGCATCATCCAATGAAATTATGTGTGATATAGTTCATGATAATTGAGACACGACAATACCAACAAAGTGGCATATGCAACCAGCAAAGACTCGTATCAGCCTGGGCATGTGCCCAGTCTTATCAGAGTCTTTGCTGTCTGCTTGGAGCTAATGGCTTAGACACTTAGCTACCCTTTAAGCACACAGCAAAGACTTCAATCAGACTGGGCAGCTGCCCAGGCAGATCTGAGTCCTTGCCAGACGCACATTCCACTTTGTTGGATTTGTCTTGTTGCGGCTTATATTATTATTATTACTATTAACTCTTTAAGCACCAGAGACGAAAATAGCTAAATTATCCTGATGAGGTGGCTCATAATGAGCTGCCTCATCTAGATCTACACTGTTCACCCTCTAGTCTTTGAATTCTCAATATGAAATGTCTTGGACAAGGTATTTTTTTCAATTTTTGCAGACGTAAATTTTTTCGTCTGCTTTTTGGTGCTTAAAGAGTTAAAGGTTAGTAGAATCAGAGTTGTAGATGAATAGGAGTATTAATCAAATCCCTCTTATCTGGAACTTGGAGAATTCTGTCAGTGACACAATCGTAGATAACCATGAATAGTTTAAAACTTTTTATTTGCTTCTAATTTTTATTCCAGAAATGAACGTTTTATTAGCCATTTTGTGCCTTTTATGACAGTCACAGAGCCCAAGATTAAATAAAAAAAAGCAGATGACAAAATTTACATCTGCTGCAAAATTCAAGAAAATGTTTTATCCAAGCTATATCATATTCAAATAATTGAGGGCACATGTAGATCCTGATGAGGTGGCTCATTATGAGCCACCTCATTTGGATCTTTGTTGTTAATACCCTTATATTTAGCTCTGTAGTTTTCCGGTAACTGACTTTTAGAAGGAGTTACCTTAAAGTTTTCGCTTATCTAGAATTCTGTATTGATGTAATGGAGAAATTATTGCATGGTTTATATAAATTTTGGATTTGGTTTTGATGACATTTGTTCAAGAACATTTTTAATTTCAATCACTTCACTGATATGCATATGGTAAAGAGTGGTTGGCCGTAGCATCATTGAGTTATGGTTAACCAGGCTTCGTAAGTTCTGTATAGTAATGAATTTAATAACCATGTACAAGTAGATCTAGCCCAGCAGGCACATGACGCCGTAATGACGTTGTACAGACAAGGATATGACATCATCACATCACATAGACATCAGTACAATGTCATTACGTCGTCATACATGATGTCGTAAGGACGTCGATGGGCCGTCATCACACATCGCATAGACGTCAGTATGCTGTTATTACGACGTCATGTGCCTGCTGGGAGGATGTAATCTTGTCTGAGCAAATGCTGATGTTGATGCCTGAAGCACAGAAATTTTACATGAAAATTGAAATACATTATCATGAAAATAGGAGAAACTGTTCTGAGCATTTCAGACAATCAAGAATTAAGGAAATTGCAGAACCATTTTTAAGCAGATTGCATCAAAGGAAAATACACAATATTACAGTTTATTACAAATCATATTTATTTATATGTTCTTGATTCCATTTTCTTTAAAAACCATATTTTGTTATAACCAACCTATGTTTTTTATATGTGTTTTTTCTCCTTTGTACATTTAATTTGCATATATACCGGTATGCATGTTTTAATCATGTATCATTGTATGTTTTAGCATTCCTATAAATATTGCCATCATGTTTTAAAACCTTTAAATTAGTATTAATCTTATACCATATTTAAGGTGAATGAGTCACTTTCAGGGGAAACAACTCTGCCATTTTTATTTGTGCCTCCCAACTCCATTGGGGTCTACTCTTAAAGGAAGGAATTTGCTCCTTCAGGAGCAAATTCTTTCATTTAAGAGTAGACCTCCTTTTGGAAGGGCTTTGTCCTCCAGGGAAGCAAAGAGGAAGTCAGAAAAATTGTTCCCCTTTGTAAAACCATAGATATGTACCTACACACTTTAATATACCCTGTTTAGCCTGAATATTTTGACGCCAAAATTTTACTTCTCCACATTCAGTCTGTTGGGAGTTTAGTGTACCTTACAGTGAACCTGTATTAGGGGGTTACTTGTGTTTCGCTGCCACAATAAGCGCCCCTTTAACTCTTTAAGACCGGAAACCCATTTTGGGGACAAAGGCAAACAGTGCAGAACCAGTTCAGATGCTGCAGAATGCCACATCTGATCAGGATCTACACTGTTTGCTTACAGGAATTTCTGTGCAAAAGACATTAATAAAAGTGAAAACTTCCACCAGCAACCCTAGAAACTAGAAGACGGACTCATCCAAATGATAAGTATGGACAAGTCAACTGGTCAAAAAAGGGTTAAGAAAGATTTACTGATTTCAGCAAGGACTCAATTGAGCCACGACGTGAGAAAACCAACAAAGTGATTGTGCGACCAGAACGAACTCAGATCAGCCTGGGCATCCGCCCAGTCTGATCAGAGTTTTCGCTGTCCGCATGGAAGTAGCTTAGACCCTTAGCTAACCTTTGAGCACTTAACGAAGGGTCTGATCGAATTTGGTAGATGCCCAGGCTGATCTGAGTTTGCGTAGTGTCCATAGCCACATTGTTGGTTTTGTCGTGTCGCGGCTCATTTATCTATAGCAACTTGAATATAAACCCATGATAAACAAAAATGAGCTTCTGTACAAAAGGTCTGCCCATGAAATTGGGAAGTCTTAGGTTAGTAGTGACGTCTATGCAAAAAGAAATGAGCCACGATACGAGAAAACTAACAATGTGGTTGTGCGCCCAGCGCAGACTCAGATCAGTCTTGTCATCCGCCCGGTTTGACCAGACTCTTCGTTCAGTGTTCAAAGGGTTGCTAAGGGTCTAAGCTACCTCCATGCGAACAGCGAAGACTCTGATCAGACTGGGCGGCTGCCCAGGCTGATCTGAGTCTGTGCTGGGCCCATGACCACATTGTTGGTTTTCTGGTGTCGCGGCTCAAATATACATGTATCATGTTAGTCATTTAATTTTCCTTTATTTTCTAAAAAGTATTTTAATTTTATATGCATGTATGACTGCTTTTTGATTAAGGTGTATGGCTACATCTTGTGGGTTTTATGCCATTTTAGAAACTTTAAGGAGAACAATTTCTGCTACTTCTTCTTCGCTTCCCTGGATGACAAAGCTGTTCAATTGGGCCTACTTTGTATGGAAAGAATCTGTTTCTGGGACCCCTGCTAGCTCAGTAGGTAGGTTAAGTGCTGGCCTAGCTCACTAGGTTAAGTGCTGGCCTACTGATTTACCCATCTCATGGAAATCTTTGCAGTCCTAAAATGGGTTCCTTTGCAGACAGCCTTTCATAATCACCCTCACATCATCCTGATATGACTAAAAAACTGTTGAAAAGGATATAAAATTGCAAAGCCAGTCATGCATCTGTTTCTAGGGGAGCAAATTATTAGCTCACCTGAGCCAGAGGCTCCGGGGGAGCTTATAGGATGGTAAGGCTCCGTCGTCCGTCGTCGTCCGTCGTCCGTCCGTCCGTCCACAATTTCAAATGACTTCTCCTCTGAAACCACTGGGCCAATTGTAACCAAATTTCATGTGTGGCCTCCAAAGGAAGGGGGAATGAAAAGTTGTTCAAACGATCCTGGTCACATGACCAATATGGCCGCCATGCCCATATATGGTAAAAACCTAAAAAAATCTTCTTCTCCAGAACCGATAGGCCGATGGCCTTGAAACTTGGTATGTAGCATCGGGTGTGCAAGTACTACCAAGGTTGTTCAAATTATGACCTTGGGTTGACCTTGACCTTTTTTACGGTAAGGTCAAATTTGCTTCCTTGTGCGTTTATATGGCAAAATGCTGGAACATAAGATATCTTGGAAATTGTTGAAGATTTTGGGCTAAAAATTGGTATCTGCAATCATCTTAATGAGTACATGAAGATTTAGGAGTGCAAGAGGTCAAGGTCATGTTTTGACCTTTGACCCAGAACTCTGATATTTTGACAATTTCAAACAATCTTCTCAAAAGCCACTGGGCCAATTGAAACCAAATTTCATATAGAGTCTCCAGGGGTTGAGGGAACAAAAATTTATTCATACGGTCCAGGTCACATGACCAACATGGCTGCCACGCCCATATATGGCAAAAACCTTTAAAAATCTTATTCTCCAGAACCAGTTGACCGATGGCCTTGAAACTTGGTATGTAGCATTGGGTACTCAAGTACTATCAAGATTGTTCAAATGATGACCTTGGGTTGACCTTGACCTTATTTACGGCTAGGTCAAATATGGGAAAATGCTAGAACATAAGATTTCTTGGAAAGTTTTGAAGATTAAGGCCTAAAAATTGGAGTATGCAGTCATCTTAATGAGTACACGAAGATTCATAAGTACAAAAGGTCAAGGTCATTCTTTGACCTGTGACCCAGAACTCTCATATTTTGACAATTTTAGACAATCTCCTAAAAAAAACTTGGCGAATTGTAACCAAATTTCATATAGAGCCTCAAGGGTTAGAGGGAACAAAAATTAATTCAAACGGTTCAGGTCACATGACCAACATGGCCGCCACACCCATATATGAAGTACCTTTAAAAATCTTCTTCTCCAGAACCAGTTGACCAATGGCCTTGAAACCTGGTATGTAGCACCGGGTACTCAAGTACTATCAAGATTGTTCAAATGATGACTTTGGGTTCGCCTTGACCTTATTTACGGCAAGGTCAAATATGGGAAAATGCTAGAACATGAGATTTCTTGGAAAATTTTGAAGATTAAGGCCTAAAAATTGGAGTATGCAGTCATCTTAATGAGTACATGAAGATTTGTGAGTACAAGAAGTCAAAATTGTTCTTTGACCTTTGACCCTGAATTCTCACGGTTTGACAATTTCAAACTTCTTCTTAAAAGCCACTGAGCAAATTGTAAACACATTTCATAAACAGCCTTCAGGGGTTGAGGGAAGGAAAATTTCTTCAAATAGTCTGGGTCACATGACCAACATGGCGGCCATGCCCATATATGGTAAAAACCTTTAAAAATCTTCTCCAGAACCAATTGACCGATGGCCTTGAAACTTGGTATGTAGCATTGGGTACTCCAGTACTATCAAGATTATTCAAATTATGACCTTGGGTTGACTTTGACCTTTTTTTATGGCAAGGCCAAATATGGGAAAATGCTAGAACGTAAGACTTCATGGGCAATTTTTAGATTTAGGCCTAAAAATTGGTATATACAGTCGCCTTAATGAGGTCTTGAAGAATTATGAGTACAAGAGGTCAAGGTCATTCTTTGATGTTTAACCCAGATCTCTCATATTTTGACATTTTCAAACATTTCCTCAAAAGGCAAAGAGCCAATTGTAAACACATTTCATATAGAGCCTCCAGAGCTTGATTGAACAAAAATTTGTTCAAACGGTCCAGGTCACATGATCAACATGGCCGCCATACCCATTTATGGTATAAACCTTGAACATTTTTCTTCTATAGAACCAATACACCTATGGCCTGTAAACTTGGTTAAGTAGCATGGAGTCTAGAGTCCTACCAAGACTGTTCAAATGATGACCTTGGGTTTACCTTGACCTTTTTAGCGGCATGGTCAAATATGGGAAAATGCTAGAACATAAGATTTCATGGATAGGTTTGAAGATTTTGGCCTAAAAATGCTATGTGTGGTTGTCTTAATGTGTACATGAAGATTTATGAGTACAAGAAGTCATGGTCATTCTTTGACTTTTGACCCAAAACTCATATTTTGGCAATTTCAGACATAAGAAAAAGCCACTTTGCCAATTGCACAGGTGAGCGATTCAGGGCCTCATGGCCCTCTTGTTTTCATTAAGATTTGAACACAGTCAAAAGGGAGGCACAGATGAAAATGGCAGAGTTGGTTCCCCAGAAAGTGTAAATTAATGGGGTGGCTCTCTAAAGGTGCCCAAAACATTGGTAGTGGCAACAGCCAATGCATCTATTCCAAGTTTTGCCCTGTGCATTATGTAAGTTTTGCCCTGTGCATTATGTAAATTCTTATTCCATACTTTCTGAATGCTTATCAAAATGTCTTAAAGGGTCTTGTGCAATTGCAAAGTGTTGAATAAACATTACTTTCAACTTAATACATGTTGTTTTGTATGCAGTGATCCTGTAGTGGTAGAGTGAATGGATTATCTCCTTTAATATTATCAGTTTGTGACAAGAGGAAACTGATAATTTAAAAGGTAACAAAGTATATTTGAACCACACCACCACAAAATCAACAGTGATAATTGTGTCCCCCAGCATAGACTCAGATCAGCCTGGGCATCCACCCAGTCTGATCAAAGTCTTCACTGTTAGCATGGAGGTAGCGCATGTAGCGAACTCTGATCTCCAGTTTGTTCAGCCCAGGCTGATCAGAGTCTTCGCTGGACACACATGGTATTTTGTTGGTTTTGTCGTGTAGCGGCTGAAATACCTTACCTCTGGATGGGTCTTCGGACACATGGAACATGCCAAAGAAACAAAAAAGGCAGACTGGCTTTATGCCTGTACAGTGTACAGCAGCACTGCAGAGGCTGTAGAGTGGGAGAGGGGGTTGTCTATAGGTACATACCCAGCGGCAAATGACATCGTACTGATGACGCCTATGCGACATCATGTCGCATAGACGTCAGTTTGATGCCATTTCAACTTCATGTGCTTGCTGGGTACATGTAGATTTTGCTCATACATCCATTGACTACGGTTAATTCCTCTTTTGCAAACAGCTTTTCATTGCATCATTGGGACCAGTAGGAATATCTTATTAATCCTTATTAAACACTATAATACATGCATGTGACTTAAAAATTTACCTCTGACAAAAAATCTTAACCCATATTAATTGGCTGAAGTCCAAATTCAGTGGGTGGTGGTGGTGGGTGGGGGGGGGGGGGGGGGTCTGGTTCCAGCACATAGCTATCTTACCTGTACAGGTAATGTGTGAAAGTCTATTCAACCAACCAGTGAACCAGAATTACTAGTTATTATATGGTAATTACATTGGCTGACTGGAGGTGTTGACACTGTGATCAAGAGACAGAATGACACTGTGGAAGTTAATCCTCCTTATATATTATATAGTGACACTCCTGTCTTTAACCATATAAGAATATTTACACTCGTCAACAATAGATGAAGCTATACTGGGCTAATGATGATCATACATCCATGAACAACACTCGTTCGTGGGACTTTAAGGGTAAGCAATGTCACAGATGATTCAAGTAGTTGGTTGGCCAAGGTAACCTTCGATAAATACCATGTTATAGAGACGGCTGTTGAACATCATAACCAAATATGTTGGTTAGAAACTATTCTTTGTCCTTTCCTTGGTGTTAAATTAGTCAAAACTTAATGAATAAGTAATTAAATTCATGTGAAAACATTATTCCGAAGTTCATGGAAGTATGAATGTAAGGGGTTCTTGTGCAAAGTTGACTATTGGTATTTTGCGGAATGGAATGGAACGGAACAGAGAATTTCTATGGAATAAACCACATTGTTAAATTATAAGATTGACAAGGGAGATCATCATTGTGCTTCATTCCGTTATGTAATATTCAATTTTAGCAACCAATTTTATTATAATAATTATTATTATAATTAGTAATTGTAGCTGTTGCTTTCCATTCCATTCCACAAAATACCAATAGCCGCAAAGTTTACAAGATGCCTTTGGGCGGCACATAACCCACTGCCATAGCCCACTGCGTACTTCATTGCATATGCCTTTGGGCGGCACATAACCCATTGCGTACTTCGTTCCATGAACATGCTAAAAATGTCATTTATTTCTTAAATAACAGTGGCAGCTTGTCATAAAAGCAAATTTCATGGAATACATCATGAACAATGGTGTCAGCATTGGTGCCTTAGTTTTCTGGCTGAAATTAATAATCAGAAAATCTTAATCTCATTTTTTGTGAAAAGAAAAACAATAAAGTAAGCATGCAAAATACATGTAAAATTTATTTTAATTCAGCTAACCTGAAACATCATAAAGTACAAAAATCTATTTACACCTAAACAAGGAGACATGAACCTGTCAGATTACTTATCCTTTACATTTAATATAGCACATAAAACATTCTCTGTAGGTGATAAATCACCAAATTACAACAAAAGCTATTAAATCATCATAAATAGGGTGTCATGCTCATGTCTAAAATTTCAACAGATGGATTTTGTTTTGGCATTCCTTACAAACAACTTCTTCCGTCCTCATCAAGACCTGCTTAAACAGTCCTCTCCGACATGAAGATAATAAGTAAACAATGAGAAATGCATGCGCAAATGAAAAAGAGGTATTAAAGTAAGTGAAGTAAATAATTAGAATATAAACTTCAGACTGATTCTGCATGATCAGGGACCCCCTACTTCTATCATTTATTACTGTCGATCGACTTAAAGACACATTTTTCAGCCTATATGAGAGTGGTGGCACTCATTATCACCTCCAATAAACATATCTTTCCCTGATTCCTTATCTCATCTCTCCATATTCCAATAAACGGTAATTAGGGTGTTATGCAATCAAAAATGTGTCTTTAAAGACCTAGATCCTGTACGGTACAGTACCACCCTTCAAAGGACTAACTTTCAATCATGGCATTTATAGAAATGAATCACAATCAACAGTCAGTCATTTTCCAGGTAAATTTTCTACACACGCAGTAACCAATCAGATCAGTTATTGGAGTTTTATGACCTGCTAGAGCTTTCTGGAGAAATACTGAGAATAGTTGTTCTTATTTCAAAAACAGTCCTAGCGGAGCATCCCATAAGTTACACTCAATCTATACAATCTATATCTCTATGGGATAAGCGGTAAATGATATATTATACACGTGACAATTGCATGCGTAGAATCATCGATCAGAAACAAAATATGTTTAATATATCTTAGTGCAGTCTGGATCACCATGACAAACAGTGTCAGTTTACATTTCTTCTAACACCCTTTCAAACAATTTTCACTGTAAGCCAATAAATTTCCTGTCTCATTTTATTCCAACTTCCTGTCACTTTACTCCCGTACCTGCGCCTCATGTCCACCATCCAAATACCGGTATAGGCGTTTGTTTTATTGTTCACAATACGCATTTCTGTTGGTCTTTTATCATCGCAGTCAACAATAGCTAGTTCTGTTCAGTTTATTATCACACCGATTCTGTTTAATACTGTAGCTTTGCAAGTTGGTATCTCCAGTATGAATTCTGGTCAGTCCTCTCTTATTAGTTCTTACACCGCCAAAAATGAAAACATCCCGGTTAGGCAGATCAACACTGTTTGCCCTCCCGTTTTGAAATTCTCAATATGATATAGCTAGGGCGAAATATTTTTTAGAGTTGTATGATGACACATGAGAACTCACCAGGTGGAATCAAACACTTCTCTGAAATTGCTAACAGACGTTTACTTTACACACACAAAGTCGATGTTTATTAATTAAATGTCGCTGAACCAAACACTCTTCAGGAACACTTACTTCACATTTGTATCTAAACATAAATTCTGGACAGTATTCCAGTTTCTCTCCACCAGGAAGCTGCAAAGGTCCAGGATTCACGTGCCTCCCGCCAAGGATTAGCCGCGGTCTTCCGATTACGGGACCGCCTTCAACGATCGTTCCCGCCAAAACAAAACCGTCTGCAATCATTGACGGTTGAGACATTGCGAATATTTGACGTCGGATTTCTTCATCTATCTGACTGATTGGAAGACCTGTAGAAATGAATAAATAAACAGAAATGCATAACCAGTAAATGTATGAATAACATTAGCGAACAAAACTATAAGCCTTCTAAAACAAGGAGATACCCGGTATTACATGTAATGGCAAATAGCTCATATTTGGAAAGAAACTAACACCGAGCCGAATAAGAAAATCAGCTCTAACAAGGTCAATTCTAATTGTCCAAATGCCATCAATTTATGAAATGAAACTAGTTATAATGCGGCCTTTCTTTGACTGTGAAATCAGTTTTTTTTCGAAGTATCCTGGTAAATGGCTTCATGTAATATAACAAATGACATTAGTACGAGGTGGGCTAACTGCCTTTCCGGCTAGAGCGAAACAGCTGAGCTCTGAACCAAATAAGCTTATAGCTAGACTCAATAAGCTTATACAGTAAGTGGACAAAAGTATTCGTCACTTAGTGACGTTGCCGTTTAAATCAATGTATTTACACAAATTTTGTAAAAATTATTACCGCAAAACTACGATAGTAATCACCATACTGTTTTCACCAGGTTAATGCAAATTGATTTTCGCAATAAACAAGCAGTACAAGAAATTCGATTCTTTGGTTATTTCCTTGTACCAACAGGTTTTACTGAAAGGAAAACAAAAACTTCCATTTTTCGATGACGTTAACATTAACGTCAATGGGGATCAAGATTTTAAAAAATTTACAGTCATTTCAATCACTTTAAACTCCTATACTAAACAGGGAATCATCTTGATATTTCATTTTATATTGCTGTTTTCAATTCACTTTTTATCCCTGCAAGTTTTATTACATTGCCATTAAAAACTTTGCGACAGTAGTCTTTTTTTAAAAATGTGGAAATGCATTAATTTAAACGGCGACGTCACTATGTGACGAATACTTTTGTCCACCTACTGTAGCTTCCGTTCAAACCCTATTCACTTTAGCAATTTTGTGTACGTGGATATGTATATGGCATAGCTTTGAGAATAAACTATGTTTAGACTTGTATCTTTAAATTCAGTTTGAAATAGTTAGATCCTTTGGAAACAAGAAATAGGCCTACACCAACGAAAGGAAAATAGCAGATTTGCTTTACTTCAGTCTGCCGACCGGTAACGAAATGTGCGATACTGGTCATGCCTCCCTTCGAGATCCTTCGAACTTGTCATGCCCCCTTCGAATTATGCTGGCAAATGTAAAATAGATGCATACAATATCAGTTTAACAATAACCACAACGACAGAAAAAAAAGTGGAAAGCAATAAACTAACTTTCAAAGCATTTAAACAGGCAGCCTACCTTGGATAAGTTCCCATACAATATACTCGAATAAAACATATACAAACACAAACTTCATACTGTTTATTTATTATACTTTTTAAAATAAATATTGTTTTGAGTTCCTCTGTTTATATGCATATTTAGACGTTAATTTTGTCACAGAAACCCATCCATACACGTCATAGTGCAATGCAATGTTGTCACTACAAGAATAAGCTTTTGTAGGTCGTGGCCTTACTTGTAAGGTTGGTCGTTGCAAAATGACGTCGGCAAGCCATAATTCACGGATGTTTTGTCCTCACATGATACTTAACTGGAAAAAAAGAAAAACATATATCAAGTTGTTTTACATTAAAGAGTAAACATAAAGCATCCTCCACGACAGTGTTTCACTAAATATGTATGATCCTGGTCAACGGAAAACTGATAAGGCATAAAAAGTTCAAATACCGTATTAATCCAAATAAACGCCCCTGCTCTAATAAACGCACCATGTTTCTTTAACGAAAATAATGTTATTAATAAACTTGCACGAATTCCTGTTTGTTTTTCTGGATGAGGTATGAGGTCTACTCTAGAGGAGCAAATTCTTTCCTTTAAGTGTTGACCCCTTCTGAGAAAGGAGGGGAAATAGTAGAGTTGCTTCCTCTGAAACTACACTCCCAGCAGGCACATGTATGACGTCGAAATGATGTCGGATTGACAACGATGCGACGTCATCACGTCGCATCGACGTCAATACGACGTCATTTCGACGTTGAGCCCGCTGAGCTCATTCACCTAATACTGTTCATTAGAAGTATTTTGGCAGTCTGATGTACTAAACTTTTTGCTCTAGATAACGCCCCCTTTCTCTCGTAAAATCCTACACCCCGGGGCGTTTAATGGGATTAACACGTAAGTCAAAATTTAGTTGAGGAAATTCACTGATCGCTGATCAGGGCGTGCACAGCTTAGGTAAAAGGGTACATCTAACCCAGTCTAAAATGTGTTTACTTTTAAAGGAGTAAATTCTTTTCTTTAAGAGTTGATCAATATTGAGAAAGGAGACAAGAAAGAAAATGGTTGAGCTACTTCCCTGAAAATGTATCTATACACCTTAATCATAAGTATAATGTTTATGCAATGAGAAAGCTGGTTAGGGCACATGTGGTGTGTAGGTGTCTAGCAACTGTTCCTCACGACGCGATTTAACACGAGGCCCTGAATCGCTCACCTGAGTAAAAAGGTCCAAGGTCAGGGTCATCATTTGAACAAACCTGATAGTTTGAAACTGTCAAAATATGAAAGACATTGGGTAAAGGTCAAATAATGACCTTGACCTCTATTGCTAAAAATGTTCATGTACTCATTTAGTTGACTGTATTTATTAATTTTTGCACCAAAATCTTCAACAAGTTCCATAAACTGTTATATCTACCAATAAACATTCTCCCGTAAAAATACTAAGACTCTCTCTCTCTCTCTATCTCTCTCCTTTATATACGTGGAAAAGACTATATGCAATCATAGTGAAAAACAGTGATTTGAAAAAGGGATTCTGTAACGGCAATATAGCAAAGTAGGAGAATCAGCACCAGTTAACGGGTTAATGATACCCTAGGCGATGTATTGTTCATCAGCAAAACTATCGGCCCAACCGTTGATTTACAAAAGTATCCATACCAAATTTGTGCTCAGTTAAGATCAAACCTAAGTCTTGGCTGGGTTGGCTTTCTCGCCTTCTTCAGACGAACTCAGAAGGTCATCATCACCAGGTCATGGTCAATCCCTGTGTCTGCTCCAGGAAACCTCTTTGTCCTATGGCTGTTAACTCCTTATCGGAAGCGCTTTCTCGACACGATATTATCAATCTGATTGTAGTGTTTCCCGTCTGGGCTGTGCCGCATCCATCTTCTGGATGGTTTGTGAGGGCCAGGATGTTTGTAAAAAAAGTAAAAAGTATGCAAAGACCAGGAACTGAAACAATCAAAATCCAAATCCAAAAGGCTGTAAACTCTAGAAGGCTGAGACCTCTCTCGTTTGTCTCGATATTGCAGTAGGATTCACAAACGTCCCTCAGTCTGCCTGTGCCTCATTCCTAATTTCCACATTATAGTCCCCTTGTACAACCAGAATGTCCTTCTTTAGTGTTTGGTCCATGATTTTCTGGAGTTGCTGGTAGAAGTGGATGACATCATTGTCATCATGTCCAGATGTTTGTATATAAATTAACCTGTATGCTGGTGACTTTGCAAGGAGCTCCTCTCAAGCGGATTGAGATCAGTCTACTGGAGACTGGGTGGCATCCCAACACACTGAAAACAGTACTCACCATGTCCTCATGCACAAGAAATTCAACCCCATACGCAAGTCTGTCATCTTCTCCACTGAAATAAGCCTTGTGTTTGTCATCTGCAGACATCTCTTAAAAAATTCCAGCGCGTAAGATTAAGATTTATTCAGGAATTAAGATCATTTAACAAAGTAACATATACTATCTATGAGCGATTTTTGAAATTAAAATTTGAAAATTAATCAACAAGTGAAGTATTTAAGAGCACGCTTAAATAATATTTATGAATATATCTATATGAATCTAATTTAGGAAAAATAAAATTATCACAGTGAAATTGACTAAAACTTAAGGAGTTTTGGAATGGGCTAGACTGCTAGAAGTTAAAACTAACACCCACACCCATTTTCACTGATTCGAAAGATTCGATCTTAATACCCATGGATAGCACATAAAGCGTAAATGGCTTATTTCAGTGGGGTTCATTTAGGTACGAACAAGACTTTGGCACGGAAAAGTATGAAGTATTGCACATGTTAACATTGAAAGCTCTATAAAAAGAACGATTTTTATCTCCGAACAAAGCTCGAAAAGAAAAGACAAAACCAATGGTCATATCTGTCACACACACAAGTGGACCAAGGGAGCGAACCCGCAGGCCATCACATACTGACCGGTCGAGGAACTGGAACTGTAGTGTCACTTTAAGCTTCTCCACGAACCGCCCCCGTATCTCGAGGAACGGTGTATTCAGAGCATACAGTGGGACAAGTGTGTCTGCTACAGGTATGATAGCACTATGAGTGATTAACTCGGCTGTAAGCACTGCTATCGCAGACAAAAAAGAAATGTTATATGCTCAATAATATAAGAACATCTCTTGCTCAGTTGCACAACAATACTCAATCAGATATTTCTTGAGGGCTATTTTGAATTTCTGTGGGCTTTCCAATTGTTTAACCATACAGGAAGAGCATTCCAATATTTGATTCCAGTATAATAAAAGGTTTAGTCTTCGACCCCTTTACAGTTTGGAACTAAGAAGTTGTACCCACTATACCTAGTATTATGGTGATGTGCGTCTCTCAAAGGTACAAAGTTTTCTTGCAGGTATGAAGGACACAAGATGAACACGAATAATCAAAGTGGCAGAGTATCAAAGCCGAACATAAGTGTTTGTCAGACTACTACTTTGTCTATACAAAAATTTCAGACGAACGTTAACTTTTGAAATAATGCTGTTCACAACGATCTCACCAGATAGTAGATTATCTATGTTAAGACCAAGGTAATTTACAGAAGTTGTGGATTGATTGTTTGTTTGATTGATTTTTATTCGGTAAAAAACATACATGTAGGGCCTACAACAATAATACAACAATTACATAAAAATGATTGAAATTTAAACGTTTAAAAGATATATGAATAGATTAATAAAAAAATGCACTTTGTAAATATATGTTTTAGAAAATAATATATATGTATATAACTATCTGTAAAATAGGAAAATACGCATTTACTGATTTTTATGATTTAAAGTCATATCACGTTTCTGGATTTTCGCTATCACAGCTCTGATGATAATCACAGTTAGTTCATAAGGAAATGACTAGAGTTACATACAAAGAATAGATTTCAATAAAAATTTTAATTTTGGTGACTTCAAACATATTGTAAATAATTTTCACCACACACACTCGCGGACCATGGGAAAAAGCCGGTGAGTCGCCATAGACAGTACAAACTCGTCCATGGATCTGGCACCGGAGAGTTACCGTCAGCGAGGCTTCTCCACGAGCCACCCCATCTCTCGAGGAACAGTGCTCCCAGAGCAGATGGTGGACCATGAATGTGAATGGTGAAAATAAAAAAAATAACTGAAATAGAATCAATAGAATCAAGCATGTGGTCATTACAGACAATATGGAAATTCTTCACTTTCCTAAGTTTTCTTTTTGACCCAAACAGTATACTTTCTGATTTTCCCAGGTGAAGAGACAATTTATTATCAACAAGCCATTCTGAGCATGATTCAAGAACTTTTCCGAGTTTATTTGCAAATTGATCTGGCTCTTTGTGGGGAAATAGGATTGTACTGTCGTCAGCATATAGCAAAAGTTTTTGCAGTCAGGGTCGATACTTATCGCCATGTCATTCACATAACACAAAAAAAGTAATGGGCCCAAAATACTCCCTTGAGGTACACCACAAGTTACATTAGCTATGTCTGAACTTGTTTTACCCACATTAACCAGCCGACTTCTATTAGACAAATAAGATTCAAACCATATAGTAGAGCCAACACCCATAAGTTTCAATTTGCTACACAAAATGCTATGATCAACAGTGTTAAAGCCTTCTGAAGATCCAGAAGTATCCGCAGTATGTTCCAGTGATACCTGTCCATTGCATGAGTCAGCTCTTCAAGTTTCCCCAGCTGGCCTCGAGTCCCTACGTTCCCGGTTCCAACGTAGACGTTCTACCTACCTTTGATCTTATTGATCTTTGTTAAACCGGACGCATTCTTGTCACCTACGCCCCGGTGTTCAGCAGTAAGCACGGTCATTGTTTACCCTTGCCGCTACCGACCTGGTCATGGTGTTTCTTGAGCCGAGTTAAGCCTGATGGAGCTCATTCCTCTCTATGTTGACCACAGCCGAAATCCACGATTGCTGTTTGACTCGCCTTGGTCACGAACACCTTCCATGATGACCGTTGACTCAAAGAGTTCTTTTGCCCTGGCCATTGACTTCTTCCAGGAAGACTTCCGCCTATGCTGTGATGTTTGTTAAAACCACCTCTTATTGACCCATCGGGCTGGTGATGGTTCCTAGCACACATGTACAATCCAGATTCTTAAGACATTTGAGTAGTTTTCTAACAGTGAGGATCAACTATAATGATGCTTCTAAAACTTTTACCAACGCATTTTATCAACGCTGTGAGGCGGTTCTCCTAATCAGAGGAGGAATTTATCGACAACAATAACAACAACAACAACTGGGAGACTCATGGAGATGAGAACGTCTCATTTCCTCCCAACAAGTTGAGCAGGGCTCGCTGGGGTCTTACCGATGACACTTGACTCAATTTTGAGTTCTATCCTGGCCGTTGACTTCTTCTAGGAAGACTTCCGCCCAATGATGCTGTGTTCACAGGTTTTGTTTGATAGTTTTAGATGGCCCCGACCTAAAGCTATATATTTTAGTTGATTGGGACCGGAGCCTTTTTGTCTGTTGCTTGGTCCACCGGGGCTCAACTGGTGACCTTCTTTTGCTTCAGATTTCCAGTGGGGTCGTTTGGCAGGACAGGGATCTCCACCTGTCAGACGGCCCGTTGTATCTGTTGAGTCCTCGTCTTTGCTTCTTCATGGTGTTGAAATTTGATTTATGTGTTTACCGTGATGATTCATTGACGAGTTAGAGGGTCATCATGCGAACCGAACAACCAACTAAATGTTTTGTACCACTTCAGAAACTGAGGGTGAGGTTATGCCTGTAAAATCGATTTAAGCCCCCCAGTAATTCATTACTGACCGTTCCAAGGCGGTAGTTCTGTTGTGGTTCTCTGTTGCCTGTTTTTGGTGTCAGAGTTTCTGTGATGTTTTACCTTATGTATGTTCTTATTATTTTTTGGTTCGGTTTGGGTTGCTTAGTGGCCACCTTTTGGGAACAAGCTGCTCACTCGGTTGGCCATATGTTCTCTGTATCTTGATTATTTGTAATCTTAGTTGTTTCCAACTATGGTTTGAGGGCTGGATTTGGATTTTGATTGTTTCAGTTCCTGGTCTTTGCATACTTTTTACTTTTACCTAGCAATGAACTCCTAGATGGACTGCCCGTCAAGGATAAGGGCTCCACCTGTCCTCTCAAGTTTTAATTAGTGTAGAAAGTCTTAGATGGTACACCTTCCCAGATTAATGAGCCCCAGTTACCCACATGTCACAGATAGAACTAGAGTACATGGTACCAAGATCAGAATTGTTTACTGGTGCTACGTCTACGAGTATAATCATTTTCTTTCTATCGTTACTGTACTCGGTCAACTTTGACCATGATGATAGGTTTCTGGTGTGGCGCATAAGTTTTCACAAATAAATAAATAAATAAATAAATGAATTTGTGACTAAGCCACCAGCAGATTAAAACTATTTACAAGAAGTCCTCAGGGGCAGGCATTCCATGCCTAACCCCTGCTCTACCCTAGGATATTAAAATTTGGCCTTAAACCCATCAACTGTCTCCGAAGAGACAGCTTCGGTTGTAAGGCCATTCCAAGTTGCTATTGTCCTGGGGGAAAAGAAATTCTTAAAACCGTCCGTGTAAGCATTTGGACGGTGGTACTGGAATGGGTGGGACCTAGTTCTCCTGCTCCCTTCACCGACCTCAGATAGGTACCTATTCTTATCTACAATAGCAAGAATATTGTGAATTTTGTAGAATAGAGACAGAGAAGCCTGTCGTCGTCTTTCCTGCAGGTCTGGCCATTGGAGTTCTTCTAGCATTTCTCCCACATGGCTTTGATTGCGCCAACGCCGACAGGTCCAACGGGCATTCACCAGGAAATTACCAGTAGCAGGTTTTGCCTGGCCTTGATCTCTGGTATCGGTCCATTGAATTACCCCAAACCACCCCAAACCGCCCCCAAACACCCCAAACCGCCCACAAAAACACCCAAACCACCAAACCCAGATCACTCCAAAGCAAATTTGGTAGTTTGCAGGAACTCACACAGCTTTAGAAATGTTTGCTCATGCGAAAAATATTGATAAATTATTAAGGATAATTGATTTACATGTGCAGCTTTAGGGAAGAATTGTCATTACCAATATGTAGGCAATATTTGTGTATCTGTGCTTCCATGAGTCTGAATGGTATATAACATGCATACACTTACACGTGCATGTAAACATGCATGTACCGTCAAACATATATGCAGACATGCAAGCATATTTAGTGTCTACATATGTACATACGTACAAACGGCAAACATACATATAACATATTATAGGCATATACCATGAATATCCTTGTTTCTGCATAAAAAGGTAATACTTATTTTAATAATTTTGAAATCATTAAAAGCATAAACAAAACGTTTAGAAGCTATTTTAACCTGAAACAGAATTAAGAAAAGTGGTTTGGGGTGGTTTTCAGGCGGTTTGGAGTGGTTTGGGTGGTTTGGGGTGGTTTGGGGTAATTCGATGGACCCCTCTGGTATATCAGGGCGGTACAAGCTTTTAGTAAATCGGATTTTAGTGGCACCAGGTATTTTTACTTGAACACCGGTTGCAAGACAAAAGAAAACAAAAATATTTGAGAACGCATCTGCAGATTTAAACAAATTGCATTGCCTAAACATCCGTCAAATGTTGTAAGCAGATAGATTTAAGTAGGAAGTTTGCAAGTATGTATCGCAACTATAATAACCTGTTGTAGATGCTTAGCAATCAAGGACTGAATTGTAAGACATTTTGTCGCGAATACTAATGACATGCGGTTTCATTTCTTTTTTTTAACAACACATACCGCTTTTCATGCATCCCTATGTCTTAGATAAGGCAAGTATATGCTTTCAACAAAAAAGCTGGCCTCATCGTTAGCAACAAATTTTACTGAGGACCATAGCAAACGCAGAGTTCCGCACTGTGCATGCTCACACTCAGACTTTCCTCTCGGAGGTTAGAGCTGCAACGATTCACCCAACGACCGATTTGATTCGATTTCGATTTCAGACACCTCGATTCGATTATTTCGATTCGATTCATGATTGATTTTATGCTACCTTAATTCATCATGTTTATCACTTTATTTTGTTATATTTACACTTCTATTTATCTTTGGGTGCATCTTTGAGCACAGGTTTCTGCGAGTCATCGTTAGACGCCATTTTGATAACCCTACTGATAAGGAAACGAAACACCTGTATTGATTGGATGACCTAATTATTACTGACCAATCGTACGTTACGTTATAAACAGCGTTATAATATTAAGAGCGGGTCTAAAACACGGACTTCCGTTTTAATTGAGGGCCCATTCGGGGGATTGTGAATCGAATTGAAATTAGTGGAGTTGTTATCGGAATCGAATCGGCCCTTGTGAACCGGATTTTCGATGCATCGAAGTGAATCGTTGCACCTCTATCGGAGGTCATAGGTCGACTGATTACAAAAGCCTTATACGCAAAGCGTAACACACCAACATATCGATTAATATTTCAATTTTCAAATATTCCCTATCTGTTCTATCTTGCTAAAATAATGTGACTGTCTATTTTCTTTGAATTGAAAACAATTTTCAATCAGATCAGTGAATTTTAATCATGAAAAAAGGGGTATGTGTACTCACCGGATCGGACATAATCACAGGATCGGACCCGAATTTACCATCTATAGCTATTTTATCATACTTTCTTTGACTATAATTGTTTATATTTTGCTTAATATCGTGTATCCAACATATACTAACATTAATATGTGGATTTGAAGGAGTCCTCGTCGCACCTATGTCTTGCTAACGTGATGTATCCAGCAAGTTTTATTTATGCTCTAACTGCCTCAATTACTTGTGCCCACAATGTATGTTTTGAACAAAAAAAAAAAATAGAAAAAATAACATTATTTCATCTGATCTGACAATTTTCATTTTCATAGCCACTAAAATCACATTGTATCGCATGTATGCATGTCCAGTGACCTATATATAGTATTTATAGGTCACTGGCATGTCTAAGTACCTGCCTCTTTGAAATTTTAAACATGCTGACCCAATCACAACAGTAAGTTCATTAAGTCCAAATCTTATGTTGGTTACACTAAAATATAAACATTAACAGCCAAAGAAAGTATGATAAATAGCTACAAATGGTAAAATTCGGGTCCGATCCGGTGAATTTACGTACCGTGAAAAAAGTGGTACGTAAATTCACTGGATCGGACTGGATCAGGCATAATCACTGGATCGGACTCGAATTTTACCATTTGTAGCTGGTTTATCATTCTTTCATAGGCTGTTAATGTTTATATTTTGCGTAAGATAGAGTATCCAACATATATATTACAGTAAGATTTGGACCTAATGAACTTACTGTTGTAATTGGGTCATCATGTTTGACATTTCGCAGAGGCAGGTATTTAAACATGCACGTATGCAATACAATGGGATTTTAAAGGCTATGGAAATTAAAATTGTCCGATCAGATGAAATAATGTTATTTTTATGCCCCCAATTTCGGAGAAATTGTGGGGGCATATTGGTTTGGGCCTCTCCGTCTGTCCGTCCGTCTGTCCGTCTGTCCTCTATCTCAAGAACCGTAAGAGCTAGGAGCTTGAAACTTTATACACATGATCAGTATGAAAATAGGCGAAACGTGTTTTTTCTTTTTTCCGCGGGTCACATATTTCAAGAGTTATGCCCCTTTTTCGACTTAGCCTGTGGAACCTTGTGAACAAAATATCTCAAGAACCCCTGATGCTAGGACCATGAGGTTTTGCAGGATGAGAATGCCCAAGGTGTAGATGACCTGATTAACTTTTGAAACAAATTCGTGAATTTTTGACCAAGTTATGCCCCTTTTTTGACTTAGTGCATTGTAAGCCTATGGAACCTTGTGAACAAAATATCTCAAGAACCCCTGAAGCTAGGAGCATGATTTTTTCCAGGAAGATACTGCCTGTGGTATAGATGACCTGATTAACTTTTGAAAAAAACTGGTGAATTTTTGATCGAGTTATTCCCCTTTTTCGACTTAGTGCATTGAAGCCTATGGTACAAAGGTACCCTTACATATAGTCAAGAACAATAAGAGCTAGGAACTTGAAACTTTATACACATGATCAGTATGGAAAATAAGCAGACCCGTATTTTTTTATTTTTCCGCCGGCAATGTATTTCCAGAGTTATGCCCCTTTTTCGACTAAGCCTGTGGAACCTTGTGAACAAAATATCTCAAGAACCTCTGATGCTAGGAGCATGATTATGTGCAGGAAGATACTGCCTGTGGTGTAGATGACCTGATTAACTTTTGAAAATAATAAGAACAATAAGAGCTAGGAACTTGAAACTTTATACACATGATCAGTATGGAAAATAAGCAGACCCGTATTTTTTTATTTTTCCGCCGGCAATGTATTTCCAGAGTTATGCCCCTTTTTCGACGTAGCCTGTGGAACCTTGTGAACAAAATATATCAAGAACCCTTGATGCTAGGATCATGAGGCTTTGCAAGATGAGAATGCCCAAGGTGTAGATGACCTGATTAACTTTTGAAACAAATTCATGAATTTTTGACGGAGTTATGCCCCTTTTTCGACTTAGTGCATTGTAAGCCTATGGAAGCTTGTGAACAAAATATCTCAAGAACCCCTGATGCTAGGATCATGAGGCTTTGCAAGATTACAATGTCCAAGGTGTAGATGACCTGATTAACTTTTGAAACAAATTGGAATTTTTGACCGAGTTATGCCCCTTTTTTGACTTAGTGCATTGTAAGCCTATGGAAGCTTGTGAACAAAATATCTCAAGAACCCCTGAAGCTAGGAGCATGATTATTTGCAGGAAGATACTGCCTGTGGTGTAGATGACCTGATTAACGTTTGAAAAAAAATCGTGAATTTTTGATCGAGTTATTCCCCTTTTTCGACTTAGGGCATTGAAGCCTATGGTACAAAGGTACCCTTACATATAGTCAAGAACAATAAGAGCTAGGAACTTGAAACTTTATACACATAAACAGTATGGAAAATAAGCAGACCCGTATTTTTTTATTTTTCCGCCGGCAATGTATTTCCAGAGTTATGCCCCTTTTTCGACTAAGCCTGTGGAACCTTGTGAACATAATATCTCAAGAACCCCTGATGCTAGGAGCATGATTTTATGCAGGAAGATACTGTCTGTGGTGTAAATGACCTGATTAACTTTTGAAAATAATTTGTAAATTTTGGATTGAGTTATGCCCCTTTTTCAACTTAGTGCATTATTTGCCTATGGAAGCTTGTGAACAAAATATCTCAAGAACCCCCGATGCTAGGATCATGAGGTTTTGCAGGATGACAATGCCCAAGGTGTAGATGACCTGATTAACTTTTGAAACAAATTCGTGAATTTTTGACAAAGTTATGCCCCTTTTTCGACTTTGTGCATCGTAAGTCTATGGAACCTTGTGAACAAAATATCTCAAGAACCCCTGATGTTAGGAGCATGATTTTTGCAGGAAGATACTGCCTGTGGTGTAGATGACCTGATTAACTTTTGATTGAGTTATGCCCCTTTTTCGACTTAGTGCATTGTAAGCCTATGGAACCTTGTGAACAAAATATCTCAAGAACACCTGATGCTAGAAGCATGATTTTATGCAGGAAGATACTGCCTGTGGTGTAGATGACCTGATTAACTTTTGAAAATAATTTGTAAATTTTGGATTGAGTTATGCCCCTTTTTCAACTTAGTGCATTATTTGCCTATGGAAGCTTGTGAACAAAATATCTGGAGAACCCCTGATGCTAGGACCATGATTTTTGCAGGTTGATATTGCAAAAGGTGTAGATGACCTGATTAACTTTCGAAAACAATTCGTAAATTTTTGACTGAGTTAAGCCCCTTTTTCGACTTAGTGCATTGTAAGCCTATGGTACAAAGGTACAAGCATTATTGGATGAACCTTCTCTAGAGACAAGCATATGGTTGGGGGCATAGTGTTTCATAAACATATTTTCTAGTTTCTAATTTGTGTTCAGAACATAGATTGTGGATACAGATTATTGAGGCAGTTAGAGCATTCCAAGCAAGTTTAGTATGACTGTCTTGTATAAAAAGCAATTATTTGCGAAACCATTTTTGTATATTATATGCAACAGGACGATTTCTACATTGTTGTACCCTTCCCATGCACATGTGTGCAGCTGACAGATACTTAACTTATTATTTGATTTAAAATATAGTTTCTTATTGTGGACATGCTCAAGATGCAATGGTAATGGGTACCCGGGTACCTGTGGGTAATAGACTAATAGGGACTCAAATACCCAGGTACTAAACCTCTTCCTGTCCCAGCCCTAGTCACAGCATGTGTGTTTATAGAAAAATATATATCACAGAATTATTCAGTGCAGAGCTCCAGATTAGGTTTAACTGGGATAATTGAGTGATGATTTTTCATATTTCTTCATAAAAACATATCTTGTGACCCCTCATCAAAACCGTCTCATTGAGATAGTTCTAATGAGGGGTCACAACATTTTTTCATTGAGAAATAAGAAAAATTATCTTTGAAATACCTTCAATACCCTTTCTTATCTGGAACTCTGCTAGCAGTTATCTAGGCCTCTGCATTTGCTTTCTAAAGACATATGTATTTATCTCTTTTTTTTTCCAGAATACAGCCAGAGCTCTAGATAAGAGGGAGTATTTGATCATAATTGAGGGATAAATTTCTTTATTTCTCACTGAAAACATATGTTGTGACCCCTCATCTGAACTGTCTCAACAAGACTGTTCAGATGAGGGGTCACAATATATGGTTTTATGCAGCATTAACAAGAATTATCCCTAATTATCACCAAATACGCCCTCTTATCTAGGGCTCTTGTCTTTTTTCCAGAATACAGCCATGCCTGTAACAGCCAAAGGGTTCAAGATTCCCTCAACAATTGACCTTGATGCACTTATTCTGTCTACAATCAATACCCTGTGTGATCCAGTGGTAGACGGCACCTTTGAAACAGATCTTCAGAAGCTGCAGAAAAAAGTTAAAAATGTTGAAAGTATGTTTAGGATTTAACCCTTTAAGCGCTGAAAAAAAGCAGACTTTATGTCTGCAAAATTGCCAAAAAAATCCTCCGAGTTACCTGTAAAGTGCCTAAATTTTGGGACACCTAGAAAAATTAATTTTCCATTTGGGACAAATGGAAAATTAATTATTTTAGGTGTCCCAATACTTATGCTCATTACGGGCATATCAGATTTAGAATTCAAGTATTAGAAGGCAAACAGTGTAGATCCAGATGAGGCAGCCACCTTATCTGGATCAGCACTGTTTGCAAATTATCTGTTTTTAGCTTGCCTGTACGAATGTACAGGAAGAGCTATTGCACTACCCCGGACGTTGGCGGCATTAGCAAAATGTTAAAGTTTAACATTATATTTTTTAGCTCACCTGGCCCGAAGGGCCATAATGAGCTATTGTCATACCAATGCGTCCGGCGTGCGTCGTCCGTCAACACCTTAAAACAAATATTCAAACATCTTCTTCTGTAAAACTACTGGTCCCATGGTTCTCAAATTTCACATGGAGCATGAAGTTTGAAAAGGATCGGATAAGTAGAAACCAAGAAAAAGTGGCGACATTGATTTTTTGGATGCTCAGGGCAGGTACTCCATAGTCAGTGGTGGGATCTAGCCGAAGTGCTAACTAATCCAAGCTTTTATGCATCTCCTCATTACCTGCAAGTATGAAGAGGATCCGATGAAAAATGAAAATGTGATGACGTTGTTTTCTCCATTATAAGACTATGGGATTTTTTTCAAACGCTCAAGGGCAGCTAACTCCGTAGTCTGTGCTCAAATCCGGCCAAATTTCGAACTCATCCAAGCTCTTATGTATGTCATCATTACCTGCAAGTATGATAAGGATCTAATCAAAAACCTTGATTGCAGCACCCTGAAAGTCAAACTTGCTCGAGATATTGTCATGCCCTACATTTGTGTGAATTTATTTCAAAATCCGTTGAGAAACGTAGGTGCTAGAGCAATGACAAAGTTTTTCTAAAAATAGCCACAGTGACCTTGACCTTAGGCACAGCATCCTGAAAGTCAAACTTGCTCGAGATATTGTCATACCCTACATTTGTGTCAAGTTATTTCAAAATCCATGGAGAAATGAAGGTGCTAGGGCGATGACAAAGTTTTTCTAAAAATAGCCACAGTGACCTTGACCTTGGGCACAGCACCCTGAAAGTCGAACTTGCTCGAGATATTGTCATGCCCTACATTTGTGTGAATTTATTTTAAAATCCATTGAAAAATGTAGGTGCTAGAGCGCTGACAAAGTTTTTCTAAAAATAGCCACAGTGACCTTGACCTTGGGCGCAGCACCCTGGAAGTCAAACTTGTTCGAGATATTGTCATGCCCTACATTTGTGTGAAGTTGATTTAAAATCCGTTGAGAAATGTAGGTGCTAGAGCGATGACCAAGTTTTTCTAAAAATAGCCACAGTGACCTTGACCTTGGGTGCAGCACCCTGAAAGTCGAACTTGCTCGAGATATTGTCATGCCCTACATTTGTGTGAAGTTATTTTAAAATCTGCTGAGAAATGTAGGTGCTAGAGCGCTGACAAAGTTTTTCTAAAAATAGCCACAGTGACCTTGACCTTGGGCGCAGCATCCTAGAAGACGAACTTGCTCGAGATATTGTCATGCCCTACATTTGTGTGAAGTTATTTTAAAATCCATTGAGAAATGTAGGTGCTAGAGTGCTGACAAAGTTTTTCTAAAAATAGCCACAGTGACCTTGACCTTGGGCGCAGCATCCTGAAAGTCGAACTTGCTCGAGATAGTGTCATGCCCTACATTTGTGTGAAGTTATTTCAAAATCCGTTGAGAAATGTAGGCAATAGAGCGATGACAAAGTTTTTCTAAAAATATGTGATGACGTTGTTTTCTCCATTATAACACTATGGGATTTTTTTCAAATGCTCAAGGGCAGCTAACTCCCTAGTCTGTGCTCAAATCCGGCCAATTTTCGAACTCATCCAAGATCTTATGTATGATAAGGATCTAAGCAAAAACAGTTGAGAAAACGTGATGACGCCATTTTACCCATTATAACCCAATGGGATTTTTTTCAAACGCTCAAGGGCAGCTAACTCCGTAGTCTGTGCTCGAATCCGACCAAATTTCGAACTCATCCAAGCTCTTGTGTATGTCATCATTACCTGCAAGTATGATAAGGATCTAATCAAAAACAGTCGAGAAAACGTGATGACACCGTTTTCCCCATTATAACCCTATGGGGGCTATCTGTTGCCATGGAAACCAGAGTTTTGAGCTGATCTGCACCAAAACCTAATGCAGCCTTTCCCCCACCCCAATGATGCTTCTGATAAAATTTGATTGCGATCGGCCGACTGGTCTCTGAGATATTTATGTTTGAAAGTGTTGACGCCCGCACCCACTCCCATCCTATAAGCTCACCTCTGAGCCTTCGGCTCAGGTGAGCTAAAAAAACACTAAAATAAAAACACTAAAAAAAAAAAGATAATATATGAGCTACACTTTTCTCTGTCTTGACAACGCTGGATTTTACAATTGAAAACCAGACCCTCTTTCTCTACCATATTTGTATTTGTTGTATTTGTTGGTGTTATGTTTTCTCAGTCACAAAAAAAAAAATCGAAAGTAGTATACATATGAACAACGGGACAGTTGTGTAATCCGACTCAGAAGCAAATTTCAGGCCCACAAACGTCCCTGCAGCCTTTCTATCATTTTTAGCTCACCTGGCCCGAAGGGCCATAGTGAGCTATTGTCATACCAATGCGTCCGGCGTGCGTCGTGCGTCTTGACGGAATGTGTCCGTCAACACCTAAAAACAAATATTCAAACATCTTCTGTAAAACTACTGGTCCCATGGTTCTCAAATTTCACATGGAGCATGACCTGACTCCAGGGTCTCAGAATTGTAAAATTGGGTCAGGTTGAAAATCCAAGATGGCCGCCGTTACTAAAAATAGCAAAAACAACAAAATAAACTTCTTCTCCAGAACCACTGGGTATATTTGTCTGAATTTTGGCATGGAACATCAGTGAAACCTTGGTATTCAAAATTGTAAAAATGAAAAAAATCTGTAGCGGAGTTTTGTCACAGTGACCTACTTTCTGTTTACGTGTGTAATTTTGCTCAAATGCCAATGTCAAAAAATGACCTATTTAAACAACTTCAAACAACTTCTTCTCTAAAACCACTGAACCCATGGATCTCAAATTTCACATGGAGCATGACCAGACTGCAGGGTTTCAAAATTGTAAAATTGGGTCAGGTCAAGAATCCAAGATGGCTGCCGTTACTAAAAATAGCAAAAACAGCAAAATCAACTTCTTCTCCAGAACCATTTGGTATTTTTGGTTGAAAGTTTGCATGGAACATAAGTGGGACCTTGGTATTGAAAATTGTAAAAATAAAAAAAATCTATAGCGGAATTAGGTCACAGTGACCTACTTAGCGTTTACAAGGCCGATTTTGCTCAAATGTCAATATCTAAAGAAAATGCAACCAATTCTGACCAGATTTGGTCAGAAATGGTTCTTGAATGGAATTATTTCAATTTTGTGCCTGTTTACTATCCAAGATGGCCACTATGGGGGCCGTTACTAAAAATAGCACAAATATAAAAATGACAATTACTCAAGAACCCTTGAATGGAATTGGACCAATTTTGTGTCAGAATGTTCCTTGCATGAAGCCGTTTCGATTAATTGCAATTTGGCATTCCAAGATGGCCGCCATCTGGTGTTACTAAAAATAGCACAAACATAAAAATGACAATTACTCAAGAACCCTTGAATGGAATTGGACCAATTTTGTGTCAGAATGTTCCTTGCATGAAGTCGTTTGGATTAATTGCAATTTGGCATTCCAAGATGGCCGCCATCTGCCGTTACTAAAAATAGCACAAAACATGAAAATGACGATATCTCAGTAACAGCTGAATGGATTTTGACGAAATTTGTGTCAAAATGATTCTTGCATTGAGATGTTTCAAAAATATCTTACTGTAGACCAGTCATATTGGCCTCTGTTACTTAAAATAGAAAAATGTGAAAATTAGAAAATCTCAATGGAATTGGGTTAGTTTTGTGTCAGAATGGTCCTTTCATTAAGCTTTTTCGATTTTTTTGCATTTTGGCATTCCAAGATGGCTGCCATCTGCCGTTACTAAAATAGCACAAAACATGAAAATGACAATATCTCAGTAACCGCTGAATGGATTTTGACAAAATTTGTGTCAAAATGATTCTTGCATTGAGATGTTTCAAAAATATCTAACTGTAGACCAGTCATGTTGGCCTCTGTTACTAAAAAAAAAATATGAAAATTAGAAAATCTCAATGGAACTGGACCAAATTTGTGTCAAAATGGTCCTTGCATGAAGGCTTTTTGATTTTTTTACATTTTAGCAATCCAAGATGGCCGCCATCTGCCATTACTAAAAATAGTACAAAACATGAAACTGGCAATATCTCAGTAACCCCTGACTGGATTTTGATGAAATTTGTGACAAAATGATTCTTGCATTGAGGTGTTTCAAAAGTAAATATATAAAGACCAGGCAAGTTGGCCTCTGTTACTAAAAGTAGCAAAATGTGAAAATGAGAAATTCTCAGTGGAATTGGACCAATTTTGTATAAGAATGGTCCTGTTGCACAATAGCCAGGTGAGCGATATCAGGCCCATTTGGGCCTCTTGTTATGTGATGGGCAAGGCGCTGTCAGGTGAGCTATCCTGTCCCACTGACAGGTCTTGTTATTTTTGGTGCTCTATGTGTTAATTTTTAGCTCAGCTGGCCCGAAGGGCCATAGTGAGCTATTGTCATACCAATGCGTCGTGCGTCGTCACGGAATTTGTCCGTCAACACCTAAAAACAAATATTCAAACATCTTCTTCTGTAAAACTGCTGGTCCCATGGTTCTTAAATTTCAGATGGAGCATGACCTGACTCCAGGGTTTCAGAATTGTAAAATTGGGTCAGGTGGAAAATCCAAGATGGCCGCCGTTACTAAAAATAGCAAAAACAACAAAATAAACTTCTTCTCCAGAACCACTGGGTATATTTGTCTGAATTTTGGCATGGAACATCAGTGAAACCTTGGTATTCAAAATTGTAAAAATGAAAAAAATCTGTAGCGGAGTTTTGTCACAGTGACCTACTTTCTGTTTACGTGTGTAATTTTGCTCAAATGCCAATGTCAAAAAATGACCTATTTAAACAACTTCAAACAACTTCTTCTCTAAAACCACTGAGCCCATGGATCTCAAATTTCACATGGAGCATGACCAGACTGCAGGGTTTCAAAATTATAAAATTGGGTCAGGTCAAGAATCCAAGATGGCTGCTGTTACTAAAAATAGCAAAAACAACAAAATCAACTTCTTCTCCAGAACCATTTGGTATATTTGGTTGAAAGTTTGCATGGAACATAAGTGGGACCTTGGTATTGAAAATTATAAAAATAAAAAAAATCTATAGCGGAATTAGGTCACAGTGACCTACTTAGCGTTTACAAGGCCGATTTTGCTCAAATGTCAATATCTAAAGAAAATGCAACCAATTCTGACCAGATTTGGTCAGAATTGGTTCTTGAATGGAATTATTTCAATTTTGTGCAAGTTGACTATTCAAGATGGCCACCATGGGGGCTGTTTCTAAAAATAGCACAAACATAAAAATGACAATTACTCAAGAACCCTTGAATGGAATTGGACCAATTTTGTGTCAGAATGTTCCTTGCATGAAGCCGTTTCGATTAATTGCAATTTGGCATTCCAAGATGGTCACCATGGGGGCCGTTGCTAAAAATAGCACAAACATAAAAATGACAATTACTCAAGAACCCTTGAATGGAATTGGACCAATTTTGTGTCAGAATGTTCCTTGCATGAAGCCGTTTCGATTAATTGCAATTTGGCATTCCAAGATGGCCGCCATCTGCTGTTACTAAAAATAGCACAAACATAAAAATGACAATTACTCAAGAACCCTTGAATGGAATTGGACCAATTTTGTGTCAGAATGTTCCTTGCATGAAGTCGTTTTGATTTTTTGCATTTTGGCATTCCAAGATAGCCGCCATTTGCCGTTACTAAAAATAGCACACAACATGAAAATGACTATATCTCAGTAACCTCTGAATGGATTTTGACGAAATTTGTGTCAAAATGATTCCTGCATTGAGATGTTTCAAAAATATCTAACTGTAAGACCAGTCATATTGGCCTCTGTTACTAAAAATAGAAAAATGTGAAAATCAGAAAATCTCAATGGAATTGGACCAAATTTGTGTCAAAATGGTCCTTGCATGAAGGCTTTTTGATTTTTTTGCATTTTAGCAATCCAAGATGGCCGCCATCTGCCGTTACTAAAAATAGTAAAAACAAGAAACTGGCAATATCTCAGGGTAACTGGACATCTCGGCCCATAACAAACTCGGCCCATTGCAAACTCGGCCCATTACCAAGTCGTCCCACACAAACTCGGCCCATAACAAATTCGGCCCATACCTATAAAACTACGGTATATGCTTTTGAAACATTTACTGGGTAACTGTTTTTGTCTTTATAAATATGATTTTTGTATTACGTACTCAGTAGATTTTATATTTTCAAGTATATTGATGTTATATCGCTGCTTCACACAAGACCTACCTTTATTATTTGCTAATTATTACTCTGAAAATAAAATTGTCGTATGAACTGAACGTAGTCTAAACCCTAAAATGATTCATAATTTAACTAGGTAATAATTTTTTTTTTTTTTTTTAAATTTCAACCATATTTGATATAGATCTAAAGAGTACACCCAGCATCCGCTCGGACTTTCACACTAACTTTTTCCACAGAAGCTTGAAGTTTTATGCTATCAAATATATGTCAATGATGGTGCTAAACATCCAGACTATGAGCCATTTTGAAGAAATGGCTTATAGACTACGTCAAGTTTAAAGGGTTTTTACTTTTTCCTCTTTTTTTTTGTTGAGCATAGAACTTCAAGCGCCTATGCTTTATCACAAGTTGCACAACATGTAAGACCTTGACAGAATGAATTGTAGAGGGGTCAGGGGTGGGGTCATCGCTCACAAAATGGTTTGCTTGGAACAACTTGGTCACTGTAATTATCCTAAATGTTGAACAAGTAAAAACTTGTCTGTAAAAATGACAGTATAGACAGAACATATTGTTCCAAATTCGACACGACAATGTTTATATTACGGTGTCCTTACAGGGTGCTTATAAGCGCACAATTCCATTTCCACCTGGCAACTGAAAATTCAGGCTTTAGTAAACAGTAAACCAAAATACAACAAAAGTCCTCAGTGTTCCCCAACAGAAATTCTGTGTTCACTCCACCAGTATATGGTTTACAAAGTTAAAATTTTGTACTTAGGTACTTTACCTTCATATTGATCGAATAGCATCAGTATATTTGTAAACTTTGAATTTTCCCCAGTGGGAAATAATAATAATAATAATAATAATAATAATAGTCTTTATTTTCAGAGAGTAACACATTTAGCAAAAGCTAATCTTCCATGAGGCCCTCTAATACTAATTTTCTAACAATATATTGAAAACAAAAATTATGAAGATGAGCTGTACAAAAAGATAAACATGAACATTATAATATCCATACACACTAGCTCTCACATGTATTTTAACAAAACATCTGTCTAGAAATATGATTGAAAGAAAAAAAAATATATGAAAGTGTACATAAATTACAAAATGGAACTGCGCGTTTACCAGGTGTGATCCAGTAACTTCCCTAGACATATACGCCCACAAGCAGATAGAGGTCGCAGGCGGGTTGCGAGTTTAGAATAACTATACAATATTTTCTCCTGTGATAATAGTGCATGATGCATCTATCAATGTTTGACTCAGATTTGGAGGTGAGGCACCAGAGAAATTAGAATATTGTGTTAAATAATACGACAGACGGAGCGAACAATACCTCTTTTCTTAAACACGGGACTATCGTGTTTCGAAATACCGAAGTGCTCAAATTTACAAGCCTGCCCAGAGACTACTTCATGTAAGACCATAGGTTTGAAACAAAAAGGCTAATTTTCAGGATGCTAGCCACTGCTATCGTTCCTTTTTTTTGTCCATTGGAGAGTGGCCAGTGGGGGAGACTGATAGGGGTCTCTTCCAGGACCTCACAGTCTGCCAGTTGGTGCATCTGTTTGGCTTGAAAAGGAACATCAAATACTTGTCCCTTGCAGAACGTGTATAGCAGAGAACGAATGCCTTCTTTCATGCTCAGGCTGGTCTAGAGTTTCTTTTTTGTGCCTCTTTATAATGACAGCTGCAGTCAAGCAGATACCTTATAAATTGTGCGAACAGCGATGATCAAGATCAACCTGCTCCTCGCGGAGTCTTTGTACATACGATTTTACATCAACATTCTCTGGATCCTGAGGTGTTTGTATAGGGAAAACGCGTCTGAGTAGAAGTGCAGGCTGATTTTAGTCATCACTGTTCCCACGAGCTATAACGCTCGTATATATATATATTCTCCTGACAACGCTAAAACAGCCACCTATTTGCAAACCTACATCAAGCTATTTGCAAACCTGTCTTAAGCCAAATCGGTACACTGCCATGTTTTCCACCATTTTTGCAAAGGGAAGCAACTTTCTGTTTTCTTTTCACCAAATTTAGCACTTCCAAACTGGAATCAACACTTAGAGGAAAGAAGAGACAGTTCTTTTTCCTTTAAGGAGAGCCCCCCCCCCCTCCCACCCCTACTGGAGAACGTTCTCTTTCCTTTAAGGAAAGCCCCCCCCCCCCTCCCAACCAATCCCCATGATCTATGTAGAAGAGAGGCAACAATGAAAGTGACAGACTTCCCCTTTGTGTATCCGTGCAGTAAGGTCAGAGCCTTTGCTGTACAGACAGACAGACAGACAGACAGATAGACAGATAGATAGATAGATAGATAGGTAGATAGGTAGGTAGGTAGGTAGGTAGGTAGGTAGGTAGGTAGGTAGATAGATAGATAGATAGATAGATGGATAGATGGATAGATAGATAGATAGATAGATAGATAGATAGATAGATAGACAGACAGACAGACAGACAGACAGACAGACAGACAGATAGATAGATAGATAGATAGATAGATATAGATAGATAGATAGATATAGATAGATAGATAGATAGATAGATAGATAGATAGATAGATAGATAGATAGATAGATATAGATAGATAGATAGATAGATAGATAGATAGATAGATAGATAGATAGAATTTAGTGTCTTCCATAAATGCGCTACGTCATGTATGCCGAGAAAGTAGACTAAATTTTCGAAAAATGCCCTTTTTCAACAAGTACATATGTACAGCTATCTTGTCTAATTACATCAGTATTTGTTTACAAGTATATTAAATATAACCCTCAGCATGGGTGTTAATGAATTTATATATGGGCCGACTTTGTTATGGGCCGACTTTGTTATGTGCCGAGTTCCTTGGCCTACTTATCTTGACAATTTCTTTTATTTTAACACTATCTTCTGTGTGCAGTTATTATACAAGTAAGTATTTATAAATAGGCATTGACTGACATGTTTCTTCTGTGAGAAAACACTTTGTATACACTGAATAGCAGAACTATTTTAGTCTTATGGGCCGAGTTTGCTATGGGCCGAGTTTGTTATGGGCCGACAGTGTTATGGGCCGAGTTTGTTATGGGCCGATATGTCCCGGAATCTATCTCAGTAACCCCTGAATGGATTTTGATGAAATTTGTGGCAAAATGATTCTTGCATTGAGTTGTTTCAAAAGTAAATATATAAAGACCAGGCAAGTTGGTCTCTGTTACTAAAAGTAGCAAAATGTGAAAATGAGAAATTCTCAGTGGAATTGGACCAATTTTGTATCAGAATGGTTCCGTTGCACAATAGCCAGGTGAGCGATATCAGGCCCATTTGAGCCTCTTGTTAGCAGCTTTGTGCAGTCAGCAGTTTCTTAGAGTTTTGTCAGGGGACAAATGTTCAGGACATATGGGATTTCATGGACAGAGTTTCCACAAACTATAGCTATTTGAACAGTGACTGAAGTGCTGAAATATAATTTTGCAGTGCTTTCCCCAGAAATTTTAGAAGGCATGTCGCTTTTAACACAAAACTCAGATTTTGACTTGTTGATCAATTTCTAAAATTCTTCATATAGCAATGCTTTGTAAAAGTTTATCTATATGTGCATTATAAATAAGTTATTGATGATCCTTATTGCATTGAAAACAATTTTACTATCTAAGAAATGAAAATAGTAGCATTTTGATAATTTTTCATTGGAAATTAAGGTATGTTGCAAAGGTAATTTGAAGTGGAAGGCAACATCAACATGCCATAATGGTCTGGGGAGATCCCTGATTATGTGTCTGCTTGAACAATGATTCAGGAGAAATTTATAGCAAAACTGCACCAAAATGATCTGTTTACGTTCACCATTGGAACAGGAGTGTAATTACCAAAAACACAAACATGCCTTAAACCTTTTACCATATACTGCAGTGATTTTTGCAGTGAACAGCTCTGCCAGAACTACAGAACCATCAGCCTCATCAGTCATTCAAGCAAAGTCATGCTGAAAGTTATCTTGAACAGGCTTAAGCCACAAGCCGAAGAGATAATTGCTGAGGAACAGGCTGGGTTCCGAGCAGGAAGGAGCACCACAGAGCAGATCTTCAACCTTAGAATCCTGTTTGAAAAGTATCTCCAACATCAGCAGAATCTGTACCATGTCTTCATTGATTTCAAAAAAGCCTTTGACAGGGTATGGCATGCAGCCTTATGGGCCACCATGAGGAAGTACAATATCAATGCAAACCTAGTTGGCACCATTGAGCAGCTATATGACAAGGCTACAAGTGTAGTCCTGATAAATGGCAGCACAGGAGAATGGTTCAGAACAACAGTTGGAGTAAGACAAGGATGTCTTCTGTCACCCACCCTCTTCAACATTTTTCTCGAACGGATCATGTCTGATGCTCTGGAAGAACATGACGGAAAGGTTAGCATAGGCGGCAGAAATATTACCAACCTGCGGTTTGCCGATGACATAGACGCTCTTGCTGAGGAAGAGCAGGAACTAGAAGCTCTAGTTGAAAGTCTCGACCAGACCTGCACAAGGTATAAGATGGAGATCAGTGCTGAGAAGACCAAACTGATGACAAACAGCGCAGATGGCATCCAGAGGGAGATCAAGGTAAAGGGGCAGAAGCTGGGTACTGTAAGCAGCTTCAAATACCTTGGAGCAGTTGTCTCAGATGATGGCTCAAAACAGGAGGTTCTCTCGAGGATAGCACAAGCCACTTCAGCTCTTGCCAAGCTGAAACCAATTTGGAGAGATAACAACATATCTCTTGGATCAAAGGTGACACTTATGCGCTCCCTTGTCATTTCCATATTTCTGTATGCCTGTGAATCATGGACCTTGACAGCAGAGTTAGAGAAAAGAACGCAGGCCTTTGAGATGAGATGCTATCGAAGGTTACTGAACATTTCGTACAAGGACCATATAACCAATGAGGAGGTTCGCAGGAAGATCCAAGCAGCCATTGGAGAATATGATGAACTCCTGACGCTGGTCAAGAAACGGAAACTAAGGTGGTTTGGCCATGTCTCAAGGTCTTCTGGTTTAGCAAAGACAATTCTTCAGGGCACAGTGAAAGGAAAAAGAAGAAGAGGTAGACAGAAGAAGAGGTGGGAAGACAATATCAAGGAGTGGACTGGAATGGATTTTGCCAGCTCAACTAGGGCAGCTGAAGGCAGGACAAGGTGGAAAGGGATTGTTTTGAAGTCAGCTGTGGTGCCCCAACGACCTAGTAAGGTTATGGGATAGAATAGAATAGAATAGAGAGCAGTGATTTTAATTTTACTAACACATTTTCCGTGGATAGATCTGATGGTACTGCTTGATGTCTTGAAATAATAGGTATTTAACGTTAATCTGTATACATTGTTATGTCATGAAAATACAGTTGATGTCAGACATTTACTGACTGACCAGTGAATTGTCAAATCAGCCAAAGAACTTGTGTGCGACATCATGGTCATATAAATTATATAATAATACTGTATGGCTCCCCTGCCGGTTCTGAAAATAGCATTGGCAGTGGGACAGTGCTCCAGATAAGTAAAACGTGGATACTACAGGAATAATTTACCATTTTTTCCATAAAAACATATGGTGTGACCCGTCATTTGAACCATCTTGTCAAGACGGTTCTAATGATGTGTCAAACATATGGTGTGACCCCTGGTTCTTGCAGTCTTTGTTGAGAAATAAGAAAAGTTGTCTCTGAATTATCCTTACAACCCCCACCTCACTTGCTGGTCTGAGTGGGAGGTATTATTGTGACATAATGTGAAATTAAAATGGCACTTGTCTCATCAATCAGGGTACCCGTAATGTGTGTATATATTGGGACACCCAAAAACAATGAATTTTCCATATGGACAAATGGAAAATTTATTATTTCAGGTGTCCCAATACTTAAGCACATTAGGGTAATTTCTTTTACAGAAAAACAGAAAGAAATCAACAAGATATTCACAGACTGTCACAATCAGCTGGATGCTTTTAAAAATGACTTGGAATCAAATGAACAGAAGGATGAGTAAGTTAACTCTTTAAGCACCAAAAAGCAGACGACAAAATTTATGTCTGCAAAAATTAAAAAAATGCCTTGTCCAAGACATTTCATATTGAGAATTCAAAGACTAGAGGGCAAATAGTGTAGATCTAGATGAGGCAGCTCATTATGAGCCACCTCATCAGGATCTACTCTGTTTGCATATTTTGCTATTTTTGTTACTGGTGCTTAAAGACTTTATGCTTTAGACTCTTAATGGCTAATACACCAAGCACTGACAAACATTGAAGTCTGTCGTTGCCAACCGGGTAACTTGAATACTGTTTAACAAATTTTTATGATTTCATTGTTGTTAAGGTGAAGTGTGTACACTTTCAGGGGAAGCAACTCTGTCAGTTTTGCTGTTGTCTCCCTGATCTGATATTGGTTAACTTGTATATTTATTAAACGACATTATGTCTATTTGGTTTAAACAGTATTACTTTCAAGTAAATTACACACATAACATTTACATAGTACAAAATGGTTATGAGGATTTGATAACAAGCATCAAAACTTATACAATCATCTCCTGCATCTATTTGAGGTCTGAACTTAACTGTTTTATTTACATAAATTTCTAGTGGCTCGAACAGGCTTGAGATCATGAAAATTAGTTCTAGCCAAAGGTAGTTCCAGCCATCCAGGGCTAGTTTGTATGTAAATTGACCTCTAGGGTTCCCAAAACAAGTTCTAGTCAGATAAGGTAAACGAGTCATCAGGGTTTGAGCTATTGAAGTTCTGCTGAACTTTAAACTTCTATTCTTATTTTTCAAATTTGGGATCCATACACCAGTTTTCCAAATTTCAGTGGCCCATGCCTCAAGAAAAAAAAAGGTGAAAAAGTCTTTTAAATAACTGCTTACTGTAGAAGAAAGTGTAATAAATAAACAAATAAGAAAATAAGCAATTTCTAGCATTTTAGCACAGTGTCTTCTTTAGAATCAAAGGATAATTATTCAACAACAAACAACTTATGTCTGAACTTGTAAGACTGATTTTACTATTTGCTCTATTGTGTATAATTATTGGAACACCTAAAACCATTAGTTTTCCATTTGTCCCAATGAAAACTAATGGTTTTTAGGCATTACTTAAGTATTGGAACACCTAAAACCATTAATTTTCCATTTGTCCTTTTTTTGCGTGTTCCAATATTTAGGTAAAAGGTAAGGTTTCCCATTGCCTAATAGCCGTAGGGGCAGTGGGGGTTAGAGACCCACTGTATCTTGGGCACAGCTGATGAAAGGCGGAGCCCATCCCTCTCCTTTCGCTGCCTTATCCTTCCCTAATTCGAAAAAGGTACCCATTTACTGCTGGGTTGACAGAGAGAGTTTTCCAGTCGTCGGATGGCTATGGTGAGCCGCGAACTCACGACCTTCCGGCGACTTTCTGCACAATAACCAAGCCACTCTAACCACTCGGCTACCACGCCTCTCTTATATTTAAGTGCGTGACAGATGGAAAACTAATGATTTTTAGGTGGTTCTGTATTTAAGTCTATTAGTATGTTACAGAGACGAGTTGCTTGCTGCACAAAAAGCAGTGTTTGAGGCCTCAAAGCAGCCATCAGAGATTACCATAGTTGATAGTGATGGCCCACCGGATGATGAAAATGATGATGATGACGATGTCCAGTTTATTGAGAAGACTTTTGACCCTGACCTTGCATTTAAGAGACAACAGCAGCAAATGATGAGGAAATCTCCAGGGAGGTAATTTGGGACTCTGTTTGTATGTAGGGGTGGGGGGATTTTGATGTCAACGTACACTGTTTGTTGTGTTTAAATGCCTCAGTTTAGGAAGATACAGGTGGTAAATACATACAAATAATAACATTAGTGCGGTGCATTAAATCAGAGCTCTAGATAAGAGAGAGTATTTGGTGATAATTAAGGATAATATTTGTTATTTCTGCATAAAAACATATGTTGTGACCCATCCTCTGAACTGTCTCGAAGAGACGGTTCAGATGAGGGGGCACAACATATGGTTTCAGTGAGAAATAAGAAAAATTATCCCTCAATTATCATCAAATACCCCTCTTATCTAGAGCTCTGTAAATAATCTCTGTGGGTAAACTTTCAGGGGAAGCAACTCTTACCATTTCTTTTTGTCTTCATTCTCATTGAGGGTAAACTCTTAATGGAAAGAATTTGTTTCTAGAAGGAGTGAATTCTTTCCTTTTAGAGTGGAGCTTTATTTGGAAGAGTTTTGTAATCCAGGGAAAACACAGGATGTCACAAAATTGTATCCTTCAGTAAACATTGTGACAAACATGGAAGATTACTCTCACCTGCTGGTATTTATCTCCTTTTTTCACAGGGGATGCTACTCTTATTGAGAAAAGTTTTTACCTAGATGGGGTGGGGTGGTGGAGGCCAATTCTTTCCTTTAAGAACTATTGTCTTCTTTGAGTACAGACTCAACCATCAGGAAAATAAATTTTCTGGCAGGGTGACCTACCTTTTAGAGGGAGGTAAATTTAGCCACGTAAGCTCAGTAGGTCAAGGGCTTGCCTGCTGATCTATTGGTCCCAGGTTTGAGACCCGCTAAATGCAAAAATCTTTCAAAGGACAACAGGGTTCCATTGCACACAGCCTTTCATGATCACCCTCCCATTGTCCTGATATGACTGAAATACTGTTAAAAAGGCTTAAAATAGCAAATAATCCATGCATCCATATGTTACAGGGAGGCAAATATGTTTTGTCCTGGAATGCTTTCTAACTGAGTTATTCCATCACATAATGTAAGTGGTTTCACTTTCAAGGGAAGCAACTCTGTCATTCGTGTTTGGCCAGGGTAGTTCTTATGGAGGCCACAATAAATTTCATTTATCATATGATGTCGCAAGTGAGAGTGTAATAAAGCCATGCATTAAAATCAATAATCCACTAGTGGATTAAATATGCAAATTACGTCGTAGCGTTATGCGTTTACGTCCATAAAAACGTCACTTTTTCTAATTGGGAAATCATGACATTTTAGAGCAAAATTTGCTAATAAAAAGTGATTTTAGTGTCATATGATAAATAGAATCTTGCATTCTTGCTCCTGTATTATTGAATTTATTAAACTCGTTGGGGAAAAACGATAAGATGCTCGGCGTAGCCTCACATCTTATCTTTTTCCCCAACTCGTTTGATAAATTCAATAATACATGAGCACTCATGTAAGATACTCTATATAATAAAAATCATGTTTGTATAATTTCAGAGCTCCAGAAGCTGGCTCCCAGCCTAATCAGTCTCTCACAGGACAGTCCAGAGCTAACCTCACTGCTGCCCTCTCTGCTGCAGCTGAGAACCAAAGAGACCAACAAGTGAGAATATTTGATTTTAAAATGAACAAATACTATTTCAGTGGAAGCAACATTGCCATTTTACTAGTGTGCCTTTGCAAAGAAGGGAGGAGAGCCTATGCCATACTCCCTGCATAGTTTCCACTTTCGAAGGAAGAATCAGCATTTGCATTCATGTTCATGTTGAACTTCCCTTTGTGTTTATGCTTGTGAACCACTTAACACATTTGATCTCCTGAATTCAAACACTGTGTTCTTCACCTACTTGTTATTGTCTTCTGACCTGGAAAATTTAAGTTTAAAATGTGTTAAGGATCTGTGTTTGGATAATTTTCACAGCAGCAATAATGTCTAAAGGTATGATACTTATCAGCATTAATGTTTGAATGAGAGCATCTGATGAGTGCAGCCAGCCACATGTGACAGTGACCTGTATTTTACTCTTCACTGATTACAGTGTGCGTATATATTGGGACACCTAAAAATAATGAATTTTCCATTTGGGACAAATGGAAAATTTATTATTTTAGGTATCCCAATACTTAAGCACATTAAGACGGTATTTATGGCAGAATCTATTGAGCCATATAGCAGCTTTCATGCTTTTGTCAGCTTGTAGCAACTGAAGGCTTGTCTGTTCATATTTAAAACGCGTTTCACAACATATGGTCTGCTTTTTGCTTGCTGTAATATTATTCACAGCATTGTCGTACTTCATTGTTCTTTTCATTTTTATCATCTTATTCACCATTGTATGGTGAATGGGTACACTTTCAGGGGAAGCAACTCTACCACTTCTGCATTCTCTGTGGGAGACAACTCTGAAAGGAAAGACTATGCTCGTGTAAGAGCAAAGTCTTTCCTATAAGAGTAAATGTTCAAAAGGTTTTGTCCTACAGGTTAGCAAATAGGGCTTGGTTGTTCAAAACTATCAATGTTGTTATTTAACAAGACATTAAAATTTCAACCCTATCTTTGTGGTAAAATGTGAGGAGCTTTTGCAATGCAAAATCTGCTCATATTTTACCGGCAAAAAAACAACAAGGATACTTGATTTTGTGTGTACTAAAAGACTTATCCATGACTTAGGTCTTCCTTAAGCTAACGATGCTTTGAACAGCTGGATCCAGGAAGTCGCAGGAGTTATTCCATTTTGTAAAATGGCACATTTTGTGCCTTTATATACATTTCAACTCCTGTTATCTCAAACTACTTATATCTCAAAGTAAATGTTCTTGGACCAGAAAATTTACTTTGAGATATAAGTAGTTTGAAAAGAACTTTGACTTTGAGATATCGAGAGTTGACTAAATAAGAAGGTTCAATAATTATCAGGATAATTACAGACTCTATATGTAACCCACATTTCAGCTAAAACAGCAGCTGTCATCTCCCCCAGGGACCCCTTCAACGATAGCATCAGCAAGAGCGATGTTCACAGCCATGGTAAATCAACATTACGGACATTCAAATACAGGCTTAGCTCAGACCATAGTAAGATGGTTGCATGGGTTATTCTTGTTGTTGTTCTTTTGGAAGTTAGAGTAGAGTTAGAACGGTTCTACCCAAGTAAACTCAATCCTGGTTCTACCCAAGTAAATGCAATGCTGTCTTTAGAGTAGGCTGGGCCTGTCCTAGTATTTTGACCTAATGCTATCCTAGCATGCCCAAAGTGCAAAGTAAGATACAGGGTGGATGATCACGTGTTTGTTTATGTCATTTTCGCAAGTATTTTGAATGATTGAGGAAATCCCATAATCATCTACTAGGTTTACTGAGTAATTTCAGTGTTTCTGTATGCATTATAAAACAAAGCGCAGATAGAGTGTAATCATCATTACTTCCAGAGACATTCATGTTTTTACTGTTGGTTTGTTTGTTTTTGTATTTAATCCTCCCTTGATCACTGAAACTGAAAGTAGGTCTTAGTGTTGTAGAACTCAATGTTATTTCCAAATTGGGGGAGTATTAAATATGAAAACTGCTAACCTCTCATTAAAAAACAAGATAACCTCCTTAAAGCACTCATGAGCATGCATTTTATGTGCTGTACATGTATTATATAAACGTGCTTGTATTTATACCCCCGCTTTGAAAAAGTGGGGGGTATACTGGTTTACATCTGTCCGTCCGTCCTTCCGTCCCTCCGTCCGTCCTTCCGTCCGTCCCTCCGTCCGTCCTTCCGTCCGTCCTCTTTTAATCAAATTTTTCGTCAAAGATTTCTCCACAACCATATGAGCTAGAATGGTCATATTTGGCGTACAGGTTGATGACGATGCGTTGTATCGTGGGATTGAGAACCAGCCTTCTCCTGCTTATTCTTCCCTTTATTTGTCCATTTTTCTTTATTTCCATACTTCGAATAATGAAATTTTTCGTCAAAGATTTCTCAACATCCATTCAAGTTAGAATGGTCATATTTGGCATACAGGTTGATGATGGTGTATTGTATTGTGGGATTGCAAACCAGCCTCCTCCTGCTTATTCTTCCATGTATTTGTCCAATTTTCTTACTTTCCATACTTTGAATAATGAAATTTTTCGTCAAAGATTTCTCCACAAGCATACAAGCTAGAATGGTCATATTTGGCATACAGGTTTTTGACGATGTGTTGTATCGTGGGATTGAGAACCAGCCTTCTGCTTATTCTTCCCTTTATTTGTCCATTCTTCTTTATTTCCATACTTCGAATAATGAAATTTTTTGTCAAAGATTTCTCAACAACCATTCAAGCTAGAGTTGTCATATTTGGCATACAGGTTGATGACGGTGTGTTGTATAGTGGGATTGCAAACCAGCCTCCTTCTGCTTATTCTTTCGTGTATTTGTCCAATTTTCTTACTTTCCATATTTTGAATAATGAAATTTTTCGTCAAAGATTTCTCCACAACTGTGTAAGGTAGAGTAGTCATATTTAGTTTGCAGGTTGATAACGATATGTTGTATCGTGGGATTGCAAACCAGCCTTCTCCTGTCCGATTTTCTTTCTTTCCATACTTTGAATAATGCAGTTTTTTGTCAAAGAGTTTTGTGCAACCAATGCAAGCTAGAGTAGTCGTATTTGGTATGCAGGTTAATGACAACTTATTGTAGTGTGGGATTGAGAACCAGCCGTCTCCCGCATATGTATCCCTTTATTTGTCTGATTTTCTTTCTCTCTTTACATTGAATACCCGGTAATGCAATTTTTTGTAAAAGATTTCACAGCAACTCTTCAAGGTAGAATGTTCATATTTGGCGTACAGATTGTAAACGACTTATTCTATAGTGGGATTCAAGCCAGCTGTATCTGGCATATTCTTCCATGTATTTGTTTTATTTTCTTTCTCTCTTTACATGTAATCATGCAATTTTTCGTAAAAGATTTCACAGTAACCCTTCAAGGTAGAATGTTCATATTTGGTATACAGATTGATCACGACTAATTGTATTGTGGGATTGCAAACCAGCCATATCTGGCATATTCCTCCCTGTATTTCTATGATTTTCTTTCTCTCCATATTTTGAAGAATGACTTTTTTGTCAAAGGTTTCTAAGCAGCCATTGCAAGTTAGAAGAGGGATATTTTGTTTGCAGGTTGATGATAATTGTTGTATTGTGGGATCGAGAACCAGCCTTCTCCTGATTATTCTTCTCGATATTTTTCAAGTTTTTCTTTCTCTCTTTACTTAGTATAATGCAATTTTTTTTTTACAAATTTCACAGTATCCTTTCAAGTTTGAATCTTCAAATTTGGTATACAGATTGTTAAAGACTTATGTCTTACATGTATTTATTAATTTTTCTATCGTGTCTTTGTGAAATCATTTTATTCCGTATTACGTATACATAGAAAGGGATTTATTGATATTCGGTATACATGTTGACAATGAGTTCTCTCTCTCTATACCTAATGTAACGAAAATAACACTATTTGATTAAAGCACTTAAGCGGGGGTATAGTCGGATTCTCCGACAGTTCTAGTTATTAAAACTTATCACAAAGTGGAAAATTTCACTGGGACTTCCCAGATTTATGAGACTTGAAAACCATTAAACCATATGATCATCTCCCCTGAGATTAGGTTTTGATTAAAGTAGTGATTTTTATGCTCCCGAAGGGACTTTGGAAGGCATATCAAAATTGCACTGTCAATCCGTCAGTCCATCTGTGCAACCGTCCTTAACAAATTCCGTCTCAGGGACTTAAAAACTACTGAAGCGATTTTGATGAAACTTCACAGAACGACAAAGCATAATGAGAAAGTGTGTGCCCCACAAGATTTAGGTTCCCACTGCTCAAGGTCAAGGCCACTGTTGGGTCAAAGGTCAAATCATTAAATCGTGTCTCAGCTATAACTTCTAAAGGACCTCTGACGGTTGTAATGTTAATTTGCCTGTTAAATTGGTCAAAATTAAATTTTCGATATATCCAAGAATTTCTCTTGAAATTTGTAGTTCTCAACTTCCCCTAACTGGCTATGAATTTAATTTCTGATATTTTAGCATATAGACTGCAATTTTTGGTGAAATAAGCCAAATTTTATAATTAAACATAATGGAAACAGGAAAAGTTTTTTAAAGATACTTTCTCTCCCGTGCCTCAGCTAGCCACTTTGCATGTATGTGTATACCATCGTAATAGACATTATTATTATACCCCCGCTTTGAAAAAGTGGGGGGTATACTGGTTTACATCTGTCCGTCCGTCCGTCCTTCCGTCCCTCCGTCCGTCCCTCCGTCCGTCCTTCCGTCCGTCCCCTTTTAATCAAATTTTTCGTCAAAGATTTCTCCACAACCATACAAGCTGGAATGGTCATATTTGGCATACAGGTTGATGACAGTGTGTTGTATCGTGGGATTGAGAACCAGCTTCCTCCTGCTTATTCTTCCCTTTATTTGTCCATTTTTCTTTATTTCCATACTTTGAATAATGACATTTTCCGTCAAAGATTTCTCCACAACCATTCTATACTGGTTTACATCTGTCCGTCCGTCCATTTTCCGTCAAAGATTTCTCCACAACCATTCTATACTGGTTTACATCTGTCCGTCCGTCCGTCCTTCCGTCCCTCCGTCCGTCCCTCCGTCCGTCCTTCCGTCCGTCCCCTTTTAATCAAATTTTTCGTCAAAGATTTCTCCACAACCATACAAGCTGGAATGGTCATATTTGGCATACAGGTTGATGACAGTGTGTTGTATCGTGGGATTGAGAACCAGCTTCCTCCTGCTTATTCTTCCCTTTATTTGTCCATTTTTCTTTATTTCCATACTTTGAATAATGACATTTTCCGTCAAAGATTTCTCCACAACCATTCGACCTAGAATGGTCAGATTTGGCATACAGGTTGATGACGATGTGTTGTATTGTGGGATTGAGAACCAGCTTTTTCCTCCTTATTCTTCCCTTTATTTGTCCATTTTTCTTTATTTCCATACTTTGAATAATGACATTTTCCGTCAAAGATTTCTTAATAACCATTCAAGCTAGAATGGGCATATTTGGCATACAGGTTGATGACAGTGTGTTGTATGGTGGGATTGCAAACCATCCTTTTCCTGCTTATTCTTCCGTGTATTTGTCCGATTTTCTTACTTTCCATACTTTGACTAATGAAATTTTTCGTCAAAGATTTCTCCACAACTGTGTAAGGTAGAGTAGTCATATTTGGTTTGCAGGTTGATGACAATGTGTTGTATCATGGGATTGCAAACCAGCCTTCTCCTGCTTATTCTTCCCTGTATTTGTCTGATTTTCTTTCTTTCCATACTTTGAATAACACAGTTTTTGGTCAAAATTTTTTGTGTAACCATGCAAGCTAGAGTAGTCATATTTGGTATGCAGGCTAATGACAACTTATTCTAGTGTGGGATTGAGAAGCAGCCGTCTCCCACATATGCATCCCTATATTTGTCTGATTTTCTTTCTCTCTTTACATTGAATAATGCAAGTTTTTGTAAAAGATTTCACAGCAACCCTTCAAGGTACAATGTTCATATTTGATGTACAGATTGTAAACGACTTATTGTATAGTGGGATTCAACCCAGCTGTGTCTAGCATATTCTTCCATGTAGTTGTTTTATTTTCTTTCTCTCTTTACTTTGAATCATGCAATTTTTCGTCAAAGATTTCACAGTAACCCTTCAAGATAGAATGTTCATATTTGGTATACAGATTGATCACGACTTATTGTATCGTGGGATTGCAAACCAGCCGTATTTGGCATATTTATACCCCGGCTTTGAAAAAGTGGGGGATATGCTTGTTTACATCTGTCTGTCCATCTGTCCGTCCATCCATCCGTCCTTCCCTCCGTCCGTCCTTCCGTCCGTCCCCTTTTAATCAAATTTTTCGTCAAAGATTTCTCCACAGTGGTACTAGCTAGAATGGTCATATTTGCATACAGGTTGATGACAGTGTGTTGTATCGTGGGATTGCATACCAGCCTTCTCCTGCATATTCTTCCCTTTATTTGTCCAATTTTCTTTCTTTCCATACTTTGAATAATGAAATTTTTCGTCAAAGATTTCTCCACAACCGTACAAGCTAGAATGGTCATATTTGGCATACAGGTTGATGACGGTGTGTTGTATCGTGGGATTGCAAACCAGCTTTCTCCTGCTTGTTCTTCCCATTATTTGTCCAATTTTCTTTCTTTCCGTACTTTGAATAGTGAATTTTTTCGTCAAAGATTTCTATGCAACCATGCAAGCTAGAGTAGTCATATTTGGTATGCAGGTTGATGAGTATGTGCTGTATCGTGGGAATGCAAACTAGCCTTCTTTTGCTTGTTCTTCCCTGTATTTCTTCAATTTTCTTTCTTTCCATAGTTTGAATAATTAAATTTTTGTCAAAGATTTCTCCACAACCATGCAAGCTAGAATGGTCATATTTGGTATACAGGTTGATGATGATGTGTTGTATCGTGGGATTGCAAACCAGCCTTCTCCTGCTTATATGTCTCTTTATTTGTCCCATTGTCTTTCTTTCTTTACTTTGGATAATGAAATTTTTCGTCAAACTTTTCTTAACAACCGCAAGCTAGAAAGGTCATATTTGGAATACACGTTGATGTATTCATCCAAGTTTCCTTGCCTTCCATCTATCCTGTTCTCCAAATTTTTTGTCAAAGATTTCTCTGGGACCATGCAAGCTTGAGTAGTTGTACATGGTATGTGGGTTGGTGATGACAAGCAAAACCATACAGTGACCTGGCTGTGTGGAAGCACAGGGTTATCTTAGTCTTTGTATAGCAAAGACAGGTTTACTAATATGTGGCAGGTACAGATCATGTCAGAAATGTGCCAGATATAAAAATGCTATTAAGGGCCTTGCTGTGTGGAAGCACAGGGTTATCTTAGTCTTTGTATAGCAAAGATAGGTTTACTAATATTTGGCAGGTACAGATCATGTCAGAAATGTGTCAGATATAAAAATGCTATTAAGGGAACAATGATTCGAAAGTCTTAATACGTTCAGTAAGTGTGACTTGGAAAGGAATGCCTTTGTCTGCTGAAAGCATCCAGTCAGCTTTTTGTTTCAAAGATATGGGCTTTAGTGAGGTGAAGAAGTTAAATACAGAAATGTGCATCTGTTGCATTATATTTGGTAACTGTACTATTATACTGAGTTAGGAACCCTCAAACCTGGAAAAGCACTGGAAAGCATAACAGATTGCCTGTTCATCTAGTGATTCAGTTGTAATTTCTGTTTTAGGTTGGAGCTGTACTGAATATGGACTGAGGACTATATGTCAGAGAGTAAACAGCCAACGAGGCAAAAAGTCTATTCAGCAAATTAAATACAAGAGAAAGAAGAGAAGCAGCATGAAAAAGAAGAGAAATGAAAATATTCTTTTGAAATTTTGAAGTGAAGCACCTAGTGAAAAGCTTTCAAATACCCAATTGATTTAGGAAGAGACTGAGCTGCATCATCAGAAATCTTACCTTTTGATGTGTGCACCTTGCAAATACTCTTATAAGTGTTTGCAACAGGACAGTCTAATTCAAAGCCTGCCCTGTTTGCATGGGTAATCTTTCATGCTACAAAAGCATTACAGTCATAAGTAAATGCTAATCAGGCTGTGCTTGTGCAAGAGCTTATCTGAGTGGTTGCTTGTTGCATACATGTATAAGGTAAGGCAGGTATTCTGATGATGTGGCTCATATGAATTCTAATGTAGTTTATTTTCTAGGTTTACAACAAACTAAATTTTGACTTAGAAAAAATCCATGACATAAAATGCCGAGGAAAAAAAAATCCGTAGAACAATTAAAACGTGAGAGAAGGGAGAGGAATAGGCTTCAGAATGAGGTAAAGTGCAACTATTCTTTTGAAAATGAGGGACATGACTCAGAGAGTTTTGAAAATCGAATAGAAACAGATTCTGTAGAAAAGACTATACAGAAAGGAAAATGTTCAGAAAGTGCTGATGTGAAAGGAAACGGTTCTGAAAATCTGACAGAGACAGATTCTGTAGAAAAGACTATACAGAAAGGAAAATGTTCAGAAAGTGCTGATGTGAAAGGAAACAGGTCTGATAATCTGACAGTGACAGATTCTCTAGAAAAGACTATACAGAAAGGAAAATGTTCAGAAAGTGCTGATATGAAAGGAAACAGGTCTGATAATCTGACAGTGACAGATTCTGTAGAAAAGACTATACAGAAAGGAAAATGTTCAGAAAGTGCTGATGTGAAAGGAAACAGGTCTGATAATCTGACAGTGACAGATTCTCTAGATAAGACTATACAGAAAGGAAAATGTTCAGAAAGTGCTGATGTGAAAGGAAACAGGTCTGATAATCTGACAGTGACAGATTCTGTAGAAAAGACTATACAGAAAGGAAAATGTTCAGAAAGTGCTGATATGAAAGGAAACAGGTCGGATAATCTGACAGTGACAGATTCTGTAGAAAAGACTATACAGAAAGGAAAATGTTCAGAAAGTGCTGATGTGAAAGGAAACAGGTCTGATAATCTGACAGTGACAGATTCTGTAGAAAAGACTATACAGAAAGGAAAATGTTCAGAAAGTGCTAGTGTGAGAAGAAAAACTTCTGAAAATCTGACAGAGACAGATTCTGTAGAAAAGACTGAGAAAAGAACATGTTCAAAAACAGATAGAAGTGAAGTAATCAGTTCTGAAAATCTTAGAGAGGCAGGGTCTGAAGGAAAGACAAATCTGAAAGAGACATATTATGTAAAAGAGACTGAGAAAGAAAAAATATCAAAAACAGATGGAAGTGAAGTAAACGGGTCTGGGAATTTGATAGACCAAGATTCTGTAGGAAAAACTAATGAGAAAGGAAACTGTTTGGACGGTAATGGAAGTGAAGTAAACAATTTTGAAAATTTGATAGAGACAAATTCTGAAGAACACAGTTATAAAATTAGAAAATTTGCAGAAAGTGATAGAAGTCAAGAAATCAGTTCTGAAAAGCTTACAGAGACAGAGTCCAAAGGTAAGACTAGGGAGAAAGAAGATTGTTTAGCAAGTGATGGAAGTGAAAAAAACAGTTATGATGAAAATCTGATGGAGACAGGTTCTATAAGAAATACTTTTGAGAAAGGTAAACATTCTAAAAGTAAGGAAAGTGAAATAGATAGCTATGAGAATCTGATAGAAAGAGAGTCTGTAGCAAAGACAAAAGTGAAAGAGAAAAGTTCAGACAGTGATGGAAGTAAAGTACACAGTTCTGAAAATGAGAATTGGAAAAAGTCTTCTAAAAGTGATGTTAATGAAACATTGAGTTATAAAAATCTTACAGAGACAGATATTATAGGAGTGAGAAATGAGAGAGGCAATAGTTCTCAAGAAAGTGATGTGACAGAAACTACATCTTATGAAAATCTGACAGAGGCGGATTTGAAAGAGGCAAGAAATGGGAAAGGGAGAAGTTTTTCTGACTGTCACTTAAGTGAACCAACCAGTTTTAAGAATCTGACAAAGACAGATTTGATAAGAGCAAGAAATGAGAGATGTTTATCAGAAAGTGATATACGTAAAAAGCCCTTTTGTAAAAATATGAGAGAGACGGAAAAAAATTCAAAAAGAGGTTTAGAAACGTCAAATGAAAATGACAACAAAATTTCTGATCAGAATTCCTTTGTTACAAGGTTACAAGAGGTGAAAGAAGCAGAAACAGTCAATAATCAAAACATAGTTGATTTGACAACAAATAAAAAATCTAGAGGATTTAAACGAGGCTACATTGCAAGTGCACAGGCTGGTGCTTCATGTATGAAAAAAATTAAGTACATTTCTGATTCAGAAGGAAGCTTTATCATTAAAGAAATTGAGAGGCAAAATAAATGGAAAAAAAATGCTGACAGAGTATTACAGCATCAAAAAACTGCATCCATTAGATCAAAACAAGGCAAAGTTATGAAAAGTGTATCAAATAAAGAAGAGTACTTGAAAGAGGGAAAAGGTGTGTTGAGTAATGAGGAATATATTAAGAGTAGTAAAACTGTACACAGTGGAAAAGAACCTACAAGAAATAAAAAAGAAATATTAAGTAAGGAGGACTATTTAAAGGACACAGACAGAAGAGATATAGAAAATTTGAGAAAGTCCCGGTGTCAGAATGCTAAAACTATGAAGAACACTAAAAATAGGAAAAGAAAGTTGGAAACTAGTTTGAAAATGGATGAACAGGACAGTCAGAAACAGAGAAAAATAGCAGAAAGAACTATAAATCCTAGACCTGAAATAGATCAGACCAAAAAAGAAATTAAGAAGTTCGAAGACAGAACAAGGAAAGAAGTAGTATTGACTAAATTGAATAATACAGAAAGAGATAGTGTTAGGTATGAAATGGATGAAACAGTAAAAAATGATTTGCGAATTCCAAGCCGACTTAAGAAACAGAAAGCTAGATTACAGATGGATGACATACAGAGAAAAGTTACAAATTTACATGACAAGGAGAGAAAAAAGAAATCTCGCTCTGAAATGGATGATATACAGAGAGAGATAAGAAGACAAGCTGACAGAAAAAGAAAAGCTGTCCAGTGGTCTAAAATGGATGAAAGAGAACAAGATATTGTGAGAAGTCAAAACAGACATAAAAAACAAAAAGCTAGACTATTGATTAATGATTTGCAGAGAGAAAGTATAAGTATACATGACAGACAAAGAAAGAAAACAGCTAGGTTAGAAATGGATAATAAGCAGAGAGAAATTACAAGTTTTAAAGACAGGGAAAGGAAAAAAAATGCTCTTTTAGAAATGGACAATATGCAAAGACAAATTATAAATTTACATCACAGGGAAAGGAAAAAGAAAGCTAGATCAGAAATAGATAATATTCATAGAGAAATTATAAATTTAAGAGACAGGGAAAGGAAAAAGAAAGACAGATCAGAAATGGATAATATGAGTAGAGAAGTTATGAAGTTACAAGACAGAGAAAGGAAAAAGAAAGCTGTGGCAGAAATGGATGATATACAGAGACAAATAATAAATTTACAAAATAGGGAAAGGAAAAAGAAAACTAGATCAGAAATGGATAGTCAGCATAGAGAAATTGCAAGAAGAAATGAGAGGGAAAGGAAAGCTGTCCAGTGGTATGAAATGGACAATACAGAAAAAGATAGTGTAAGAATTCACAACCAACAGAAGAAACAGAAAGCTAGGTCACAGATGGATGATGTTCAGAGAGCCAGCAAAAATTCAAAAGACAGGCAAAGGAAAGAGAAAGCTAGGTCAGAGATGGATTGTATACAGAAACAAATTATAAATATACAGGACAGGAGAAGGAAGAAAAAAGCTAGAACTGACCTGAGTGACAAGCAAAAACAGCAGCAAAGAATGGAAGACAGTAACAGAAAGAAGCTAGAAAGGATTTCAGCTTGTAGCACAAAACATGCTGCAATCCAGACTTTCAGAAATTTAGTAAAATGTGGCCCAGTATATACTTGCACCTGTTGCCATAGACTCTTATATAGAGACTATGTATTATTGTATAATCAGTCTAGTTATTCAAATTGTGAAAGGTCTTTGCTGGAACACTCAATTACTGGATACATAAGCATTGATAACAAGGAGTATATCTGCAAAACTTGCAGTTGGAGTTTAAAAAGAGGCTGTCTTCCGGCACAGGCAGTGGCAAACAATTTACAACTAGATGAAATACCAGATGAATTGGAAGATCTTTCTACATTAGAAAGTTCACTTATTAGCAGGCGTGTTCCATTTATGAAGATTCTAGCTCTGCCTCGGGGAAAGCAAAGAGCAATTCATGGCTGTGTAATTAATGTCCCTGTCAATCCAGAAGAAACATGTTCTATATTGCCACGTTTGCCATCTTCTTCATCTGTCATAACTGTTAAATTGAAACGCAAATTATGTTACAGAGGGCATGTTATCAAACAAACTGTACGCCCTTGGAAAGTACTTCAAGCTCTGCACCATCTGAAATACACTGAAAAAAATCCACACTACTGTGATGTTGTTATAAATGAGCACTGGGATGAAGATTCAATGGTTGATAATCCAGCACTATGGGAAAACATGAAGTCAAGTGATCCGCAAGCTGATAAATCATTCCAGTTAACTGAAGACATAGAAAATGAAATCAAAACCAGTAATGCTTGTGATGATGAAAATGAGGCTGAAAATAACAACAGTCAGAGTGATAATGAAAATGATGAAAACAGCCAACTTAAAGGACTGCCCTTTGATAGCTGTCTACAACCAAAGGATATGAGTTCAGATAAAGAGTTCATGTTGAGCATTGCTCCTGGTGAGGGAAAGAAACCAATTGGTATTTATTCGGACAAACATAATGAAGAATTAGCATTTCCAGTTTTATTTCCCACAGGTAGTTTTGGATATGATTGCCAGCGAGTACAAAAATTGTCCATGAAGAAATACTTCAACGCAAGAATACTGAATGCTGATGGGAGATTTGCTAGTTCTACTGAATACCTTTTTTATGCACAATATAGATGTGAAGCAAAGGATGTAGCAGATTGCCTGAGTATATCTCTTCGCAAGTGTAAAAGCAAGTGCCAGCAGGACAGTATTACAGCTGGACAAATAAAAAATGTTGAAGAAATTAGGAAGCTAATTAGAAATGATTTGAGCTATCATTTTCTTCAGAAGGTCAGAGGCTCGCCAGCATATTTCAATAAGCTTCTCTATGACCTGCTAGGCATGGTAAGGCAATTAGGAAATTGTACATGGTTTTTGACTCTCTCAGCCGCTGACCTGAAATGGGCAGAGACAATACAGATTATAGCAGCACAATGTGGACAAATTTTATCAGAAGATGAAGTTAATGCATTGACATGGGAACAGAAATGTATGTGGCTAAGATCAAACCCAGTGACTGCTGCTCGCCAATTTGATTATCGTTTACAGATGTTTATGAAAACACTGATTTTAGGGCCATCGCAGACAATTGGCCAGATCCAAGACTACAAGTACAGGATTGAGTTTCAACAGCGAGGTTCACCTCATGCTCACATGTTAATATGGGTTAAAGATGCACCTCAGATTGATGAAAGCAGCTCTGAAGAAGTGGCTCAGTTTGTAGACAGATATGTTTGTTGTACTATCCCAAGTGACCAGGAGGAGCTAGCAGAGTTAGTCCAGAAGTTACAGAAGCATGCACACTCTCCAGCTTGCAGGAAACATGGAAAAACTTGTAGATTTGCATTCCCACGCCCACCAATACCTGAAACAACTGTATTTTTCCCACACGAAATCCCAGTTTCTGATGCAACCAAAACCATATACAGTGATGTTCTGACTGCTGTACAAGATAAACTTATGACAGTTCAACCAGAAACAGATCTTTCATTGTCTGAGATGTTAGAAGACCTTCAGTTTCCAGATATTCTGTATAAAAATGCTTTGCAGTGGATAAAAACTAAACAAGGAAGACCATCAGTGGTAATCAAAAGAAAGCCAAATGAAGGTTTTATCAATAACTACAATCCTATTTTATTGCAGGCTTGGCAGGCAAATATGGACATCCAGTTTGTGGATCATGTGCAGGCGTGTGTCATGTATGTTTCTTCATATATAAGTAAACCGGAAAAAACTCTGGGTGATGTATTGAAGTCTGTTAGTAAGACTTGTGAACCACAGGGCCCAAAACGAATGATGGAAACAGTAGCTAAAAAATTCCTATCACACAGGGAGGTCAGTGCCCAGGAGGCTGTTTACCGGTTATTGTCTCTTCCATTGATTAAAGGATCCAGACAAGTTCTGTTTGTTCCAACTGATCTTCCGGACAACAGAACAAAACTCTTCAAACCACTTAAACTCATCCAAGAACTCGACGATGATGATGAAGATTTATATCTCAGTGGAGTAATTGAGAAGTATCGAGAAAGACCATCATCGTTGGCTGACACTTGCCTGGCAGACTTTGCTGCATATTATACATACAGCCGGAGCAAGAAAAATAATGAAGCAGAAGAATTCAGTGACTCTGATCAAGATCAGTCTCAGGAACAAGTTGATGAGGCAAATGGCCTTCCAAAAACAATAAGACTGCAAACCAGTGGAACTAAACTGACAAAGAGAGCTAGGCCTGCAATAATTCGAACACATCAGTTTTCACAACAAAAACAGGAAGAACAGTTTTATCATTCAAAACTACTTCTGTACTACCCCTGGAAAGTTGAAGAAGCAGAATTGAAAGATCAAGATGGCCTATATAAGTCAAAGTATATAAAAGTGTATGAGGAGCTGGCTGTCAAAATGTGTGAGTATGAACCCAACGCAGAAGAGTTCAGACGAGCTTTTGATGATCTTCAACAAAATGGACCACCAGAGGATGCATGGTCAGCACTCGCTCCTCAGGCAGAACAAGAGAGAGCAGAGGATATAGTGCAGGGCACAGAGGATGATCCAGAATATGAAATCATCACACCAGCTTCCAATATGCAAGCTCAAGATCTAGGTATTCGTCTGTGTGAATATGAACATCAGACGAGGTTGGTTTCAAATGCAAAATGGTTGAACATGATACTAAGTTTGAATCCTGAACAAAAACAGGTCCACCAGTTCATTTTAGAGTGGTGTACTAAAATGTCAATGGCTTACAAGACAAACCAACATCCCTCACCATTCTACCTGTTTCTAACTGGAGGAGCAGGAGTAGGTAAAAGCCACGTTGTTAAAACTATTGTGCAAACAGCCAAAAGACATTTGAATGTTGGACAAGGTGAAGATGACACCACGGTTATGGTTTGTGCTCTTACTGGTGCAGCTGCATTTAATATTGAAGGCCATACTCTTCACTCAGCCTTCCATCTTCCTGTACACCAGACTAAGCATGATGATTATATACGATTATCAAATGAGCAGCTGGCGAGTATGAGGTCAAAGCTTGGAAATTTGTGCATCCTGATAATAGACGAGATATCCATGGTGGGGGCAGACCAGCTTTTTATGGTACATAATAGACTTGCAGAAGTCATGACGTCTGATGCTCCATTTGGTGGTGTTTCCGTTCTTGCTGTTGGAGATCTGTTCCAGCTGCCACCTGTTGGTCAGAAGCCAGTGTTTGAACCAACATCAGATCCTCTGGCTGCTTTGTATGGTTCTCTCTGGCGAAAACATTTTAAATGTATAGAGTTGTTGGAAATTATGAGACAGAAAGAAGATGTTCAATTTGCCAACACACTGAACAGATTCAGAACAAGCCAACAGACAGAAGAAGATATGCATTTAATTCAGGCAAGACACTTAGATGGCAATATTCTGACATACCCTGTAGAAGCACTGCACATCTTTGCTTACAACAAGGATGTTGACGAACATAATAACAAAATGCTACAGCTGTTGAATATGCCCATAGTAACCATCTCTGCCATTGATTCCAAGAGAGATGAGCAGACTGGAAGGGTAGACATTATATCACTTGGTGAAAAAGCATCGGGAATGCTGCAGGAAGTGAAACTTGCTGTTGGTGCCCGAGTGATGATGACAAAGAATGTGGATGTTGTTGATGGACTGGTGAATTCAGCTGCTGGAACAGTGACAGGATTTCTACCTACTCCACCAACTGCTGAGAATCCAGACTTTTTAGTTTACACACCTAAGTATGTGTTGGTACACTTTGATGATGCCAGAGTTGGAGAGTCTGTAAAAGCTAAGTTAAGGAAAATCCTACCTGACACAGTATCCACACCAGTATCACGTGCTGAAGTCTTGGTAAAACAAAGAAAAATCACTGCCAAGAGGACACAGTTTCCACTTGCACTAGCATGGGGCATTACCATTCACAAAGCTCAGGGAAGAACGGTGGAACAGCTTGTTGTTTCCACTGCAGGCTCCTTCAGAGCTGGCCAGATGTATACTGCCCTTAGTCGGGTAAAGTCTCTAAATGGATTGTACATTCTTGGAGATTTTAGTGATAAGAAAGTAAAGGCAGACTTGCGTTCAAAACAGGAAATGGAGAGATTGATGGAAAATCCTAAATTTAAGGTAGATTTTCCTGGGACTGTGAAAGTGTCATCTTCACTCTACTTCAAGCTGAGTCTCATTAACATTAACTCCTTGAAGCCACATCATAGATGCTTATCAGCAGATACTTATGTTACAGACAGTAGTATTATTGTACTAACTGAAACTTGGTTGAAGCAAACTGATAACTCTGGTGACATTATGATCTCTGAAGATTATGCACTTATCAGGAAGGACCATCAATCCCCAAGAGGAATCCCAAATGGAGGAATAGCTCTTCATATTCATAAAGATTTTCTTATGATTCGTGAACTGGGTCACAAAGTGCCCTGTTTGCAATATCTGTGTGTCTTACTTGGTGACAGAAACGATCCAAAAAGAAGACTATTGCTTATTGCAATTTATAACCCGCCTGGAGTACCAACCGCTACATTCTTGAAACAGCTGGACAATCTCCTCTCTCACATACCTTGTGACTCTGTACCTACAATTCTGTGTGGAGACTTTAACATCGACATATTGAAACAGAGCAAGCAGTCAGAGGACCTTCAGAGAGTAGTTTTTTACTATGGATTTTACCAGTTTGTCATGTCACCTACCCACAAGAAAGGATCAGGTCTAGATCATGTGTACATTAACAGAGATCTGCAGGAATCACTGTTAGTCTCCAGCATGCCTGTGCCTTACAGTGACCATTTCCATGTTCTTGTGGCTGTACCATATACAAACCTATTAGCAGACAGGAACTTCTTATAAGCTTATGACAGAAACTTACTAAATAAAGGATTGGTGCCAAGAGAAATCTTCTGATATTGTACTGATAGGAAAGAAAACAATGACAGGTAAGAAAACTTTATATTCTGAAAATGTTTAATCATCAGGAAGCAACTGAAGATAGCGGGATTTGCTACTTTAGTTTAGAGATCATTTTTAGTACTTTCATCAACTCTTGTAGCGCCCTCAGCATTTAACTTTTTCAAAATGTAGACAAATACTTCTAGTAAATTTTCTTTTTTAAAAGTGCTTGTCAACGATTTATCATATACTGAAGGAAACAAATTTAAAGGTTAAGCATACCCGGTACATGTAGGAGAAAAGCTGCTTACGGTTATAGAAGGCTAGAGAAGTTTTACAAATGAAAAATGAAAGATTCTGTAGCATTTTACAGCTCTTATAAACTAGCAAATAAAGAGATAAACCAGTAAAGTGTGCACTTACAGTGATATGCCTCAAACATTACTGGTACCATGATGTGCGCTTATGGGGCATGTATGCAAATTAGGTCGAATATGATATATTGCCTTGGTATAGCAGATCATTATTATTTTTATCATACTATGTTAGAAGAAAAAAGAAGAAAACATCAATTAAGACATAGACTTTTAAAAGAAATATTCCATGGTTAATATAGCACCGAAGCGGGGGTATAGTCGGACCTTCCGACAGTTCTAGTATGTGAGTGGCTTGCTGAGGCACGGGGGGGGGGGGGGGGGGGGGGGGGGGGGGGATAGTCTACAGCTGAAAAAGTGGGTGGGGTACTTACACCCTTTATATCTAAAAAAAAGGCTAAAGTCCTTGTTATTGAAACAATATTGCATAATATCAACAACAGTAGTGTCAACATCAATATTAGCTCAGATATCAATTAAAATTTCGGTATATTAGAAAAACCAAAAATGGACTTATTTTCAGAGACTGAAAATTTCACGTACCCCTCTTGGTAAAATCAGTTTAAGTTAGTCAAAAGGCATGATATTTTTTTTCAAAGTTACAGTTAAAATGTCTTTATAGTATATAAGTCTACACATTAATACCAAATATTTCAATTTTCGCTGCCTGGGGAAGGTGCAATAATTTGTCGAAAAATGGGCAGATATGCATTGATACTGTCAGAGGTCCTTACTGAAGCAAATTTAATGAAACTCTCCAGAAAGATAAATCATAATGAGAAAGTGTGTCACATACCAGGATTAGGTTCCCATACCCAAGATCAAGGTCACTGATCTGGGTCTTCCCTGTGCATACATGCCACTGTGTTGGTTTTGTTGTGTCATGTCTCAATTTTGGTGTATCCATAGCTGTTTGTTTGATGGCCGCGTAGCGCAATCGGTAGGGCACCTGACTCATAAGTCAGAGATCCTGGGTTCAAGACCCGGTCTGGCCACATACTTTCATTTCTCCTTCCGCTGATTCAAGAAGGGCAGTTGTCAGTTACTGGCAAAAGTATGTGCACTTAGTACACTGGAGCGCCGTTATACCGTGGACCGATATATCGCGGAAATTGGTATAACGCGGTTGTCCTGTGGCTCCCAAATTTTTTTCTACAGATCGCGGATTTTTCGGCGGTTTCCTTCGGTGTTCACGACATTGGAATAGAAAATAACCATTAAAAGTTAATTGGGTTGTTTACATAATTTTAATCAACAGCGTGTCAAAAGTTATCACAGACAATCATAGAGTCGGTTGTCTTGCCAAGGTGTGAAAGACTTCGATAATTAGCCCAAATCACGTGTCACCAATTAGCGAAGATCACCTCATATACACAATACACAAGCCGACGCTCAGGAAAAAGGCTGTGCATAGCAGTCACTGAGTACTTCCAAAGAAAACATTATAAAATAATTTTGTAAATGGAAAAAAAAAACAAAGCTTAAACCTGATTTGGTTATCTGTAGGCTGCTTAGAGTTGACCTCTAGGGTTCCCAAAACGAGTTCTAGCCAGACAAGGGTTTTCAACCGTTTTGCAGCGCATTTTTCACAATAAGTAAGAACATAGGGACTGAAAGCTTACTTCAGCGATGACTTTCGTTGTGTCAGGTAAGCAGTAAACATGTCTATCTACCTCGTAAGGGCTAAATAAGCGCTACGAACACGTAAACATGGGGTTTTTCATTCGTGGGTCGGGTATTTCTGTGAAGATCGTTATTACGCGTGATCACTTATAACGCGGTTCTATTTTATGTCTCCCGACACCCGCGTTATAATGGCACTCCAGTGTACTAGTTAACCGCTTAGGAGGTCTAAGCCTGCCCAGGAATAATGTGGTTTGGTTAACTGACCATCCTGACATGACCATAGCTGTTTACCGTGGACGTTAGGCATCAAATCAATCTATAGCTGTTTATGGTTGTATAAAACTGTTAACTTAATGGCAGGTTATTTAATAGTATTAATGCTGTCATTATCAGTGAATTTCATTCATGCTTAGTGTAGAAATGCTATGCCTCTATATTCTCATAGAATGCTGTGCATGTATAACCTCAGCATGCATATCATAATACCTTCACAGCTTAATTTTCACTGCACTGCTAACTGGATGCGTGCCTGTAATTTAGCCATAATTTCTAACAAGATGAAAATTCAGATATTTATATGCTTTCCACGAACATGTTGAATGTATACCTTAATGTGCTTAAATATTGGGACATCTAAAAACATTAATTTTCCATTTGGGGCAAATGGAAAATAAATGGTTTTAGGTGTGCCAATACTTAAGTTTATTAGGACACCTAAAAACCAGTAATTTCCATTTGGGACAAATGGAAATAAATGGCATTAGGTGTCCCCAATATTTAAGCCCAGTATGGTAATCCATTCAGACTGGCTACATTTACAGATGTATAATGCTTCTTATTGTACTCCTGAAAATTATACCATGCAGCAAGCAGTGGTGTTAGGTAGGCAGTGTTTTGACAGATCAGGCTGTACATTTTGGTATTAATTTGAGAGCAAATGGCTGTAAATTTGTCAAAACATTCGTAGCCAGTGTTGTTAATACATGTAGTGGCTTCGTTATGCTGCATTACTGTGACTGTTTTCCAAAATCATGAAAAAGTATCAAAATAAACAATTAACTAATAATTTTAGCACAAGACATATGTTTTGATGCAGTACAGTCAAAATTAGCTTATATGTGTCACTTGTCACCTGACCTAGAAATGCTGTTAAGATTAATAGAAAACAAGAAAATCAGATCTTTGGTATAAGACGGCCATCAGGAAATCAAAATAATCAAATACACTTAGCCTAGCCATACAGTATAATTCTCCTTGTAGCCAATCTGTTGGGGTTGTTCTTGTGGGTTCATATTATTGCTAGACAACAGCAGTTCTAATACATTAGAGTCCAGATAAGATGGGTTTTTGTCTTGCCTGCAACTAGCAGAAGCATTACATACCGTATACACAGTAATTTTCGCGGGTTCAAATTTTCGCAGTTATAGGTAAAAAACATAAACATTAATTTTCGCGATTTTAATTTTCACTGTTAGAAACATGCGGGAAAAGCAAAACTGCCTCTTCTTCACTTGAGCCAGTACGTTCATTAACCTGCGGCAGGGCTGCCACAGGTTATTGAAAGAACTCTCTCTAATGAAAAGTACTAGCAATTACTGAAGCAAACAGAAACAAAATATACAAACACTGTCTACAGAAGATACTCAAACACTGTCTACAGAAGATACTTTGTAAGAGACAGGAAATTATTTCTCGATTTTAATATTTGCGGTTTCTAAGTGACCCTAAATACTGCGAAAAATGGAAAACTGCGAAAATTATCTTGTATATGGTAGGTATTACTTTTCCAGTTCTGGTGCCGGTGGCCACATAAGCTTTAAAGGAAGTGTTCTGGTTTAGCTGCATTTTGTGACAATGCACAGACAAGTAAGACACTGCATTCTGAGGAATTCTTGTGATGTTTCTTTGATAATACTTGTTTACTGTTCATATCACTTGTGTTGTTCAGTAAATTGATTTGCTACAGAATTTGCCTCCATGGCCTAGTGGTTAGGAGTTCTGACTCTTAAACATAAGGCTGTTGGTTTGAGCCTAGGCTGGCACACAAAAAGAAAGCCACATTCTGCTTATTTAAGATCATGGCCCAGTTCTTCAAAGCTTTGTTAGCCTAAAGAGCTCATTAAGAGGTCGACTCATTAAGGATTTTATGACTTTATAACCAAATACACTGATATTTTTGTTGGAAGAAATGTGAGAAGCTTTTGCATTTGCATTTTGTAAAATCTTCTCATATTTTTTCAACAAAAAATATTGGCGTATTAGAGATACTAATGTTTGAAATTTTAATGTCTTGTTAACATATGACGTCGCTAGTTTTGAGCAACTGGGCCCAGGTGGTTATATCTTAGGAGCTCTGGTTTTCGCCTACCTGTGCTTAACCATTCACTTGATATATTGAAACATTCTAGTGAAGGCCATAAAACTTACCAAAAAAAAATGTGAGCTACAGCTGGGCATGCCTGGTCTGGGTCAGTAGAAACAAAAGAAGTTTTTTGATTTTGATTGCTACATTTGAGCTGCAACATGACAAAACCAACAAAGTGACATGTGCACCAGGGAAAACCCAGATCAGCCTGGGCATTCATCCAGTCTGATCAGCGTCTTTGTTCTACGCCTGAAGAGAAGCCAAGGGTCTAACCTTGCTCCATGTAGATAGCAAAGACTCTGATCAGATTGGGCTGATGCCCAGGCTGATCGAGTCTTGGCTGGGGCACATGCAACTTTGTTGGTTTTGTTGTGTCGCGGCTCAGACTAGAAACAGTTCAGGGCCTAGTTATTCAAAGGATCATTAGCCTAATGAAGTTATTAGTCAAAGATTTATTAAGTGTAGATAAAGTCAAACGGGCTAATATTTTTTGCACTGCAAAATCTCCTCATTCTTCTGGCAAAAACCTGCAAGGTTTTTGTGTACAATACTTAAAGGATATTTAATGTCACATTAGCGAACAACGTCATTAGTTTGAACAACCATGCCCAGAGCTTAAAAATCTTCAGATAGTACTGTCTTGATGTATTGGGATTTTCAGGTAATCTTGGGTTTCCTTTAAAACCATATCTAATCCCCAAAAAAGCAGACAACAAAAGTTTACATCTGCAAAATTAAAAAAAAAAATTAGTCCAAGCTTTATCATATTGAGATAAGAATTATTCAAATGAGATTCTACAACATTTCTATATATCAGCTGCATCATGCAATAATGTGCTTAGCATAATTATACATGAACGCTGAAGGCCTGAACAAGTCTGTGAATCCATGTAGTGTAGCTAGAGCCTTCATTTTTAGCTCACCTGTGCGAAAGTACAGTGCACATTGTTGTCACCCATCAGAGTTGGTGTCGGCAATGGCATGGGTGTCATACCTTTATGTGATGTGCAAGGCGCTGTCAGGGGAGCTATCCTGTAAGTGGAGAGGTCTTGTTAGCTTGTACATTCCTGAGAATATATACTTAACAGATGCTGTCAGTGCTCCAGATAAGGAGGGATAACAGTGATAATTAAGGGATAATTTTCCAAATTTATCCGTAAAAATATATGTTGTAACCCATTGAGACGGTTCTGATGAGGGGTTACAACATATGCTTTTGTTTGAAAATAAGAAAAAACTATGTTAGAATTATCCTCAAAACCCCACCTGATTTGGAGCTCTGGCTGTATCAAACTGCAGTCTGTTCGGAACCTTTGGTTGTCACATATGCATTTACAGTATTTTTTGAGTGTTGCAGATCGGACATTTATTAATCATCAGCTCTAAGTCAGGACAAAAATTAAAACTTCAGAATTTTATATTTCAGCAACGTCCCATTCCATCTACATCTGCCTTAAATCCTCTCAACAGACCTTCAACAGGAGTACCATATCCTAGCTCACTGGCTAACCAGGAACGAATGGAGAAAGCTTTCTTAGAAGATGTGAAGTAAGTCAGAGGTTAATCTGGGGCAGGGGAAAAGGGTAGGTGAGTCAAACAGTGTTTGATGATAGTTTTGGGATACCAGTAAATTTCCAAGAAATCTTAAAACATGAATTGTTGCCTCTTCTTAGGGCCTCACAAAGAGAGTTTTAATGAATTATAAGCATTAACAGAGCCTTCTGACTAAGCATATGGCAGAGGCATCTTTATTGTTTGTACATTGGCTGTTTTTTTGGCCCATGAAAGTTTTTCCTTTTAGAGTAGATCCTATTTTGGACGGATTGCTTCATTGAGGGATGCAAAAACAAAGTCACCGTAGTTGTTGCCTTTTGTAAAAATGGCAGAAAAAGCATAGAGGTGTATCCAGACACATTAAATACACATTATATGAGATTGTTAGTAAATAATAGCATGAATTACCTTTTTCACTACTTTCAGTAAGATCAAAGTGGGTAGTTTTGTACTAGGGAACAGATATAATGATGTGTGGGATAAAGCTACTATCACAGACATTCAAGACAGTGCCGATGTTGAAGAGGTAATGGTGATATTTTTATTTGGAGGTTCTGTAAAACATATAAAGCTGTCACTTACTTTTGGCATTTTTGCACTTTTGAGGGCACAGAAGGAAAGCACTTAAATAACAGAATGCCATTATTTTGGTTACAGAAGTGCAAAAACTTGCTTGTGCCAGTATGACATTGTCATTAGCCTGCCAAATTTTGATGCTGCAAATATTAATTGTGTGACAGTTTTGTATTACTCTATCCCTCTGGACTCTTGGATTTTACTTATTTTGGTTCAAAAATATTTTACATGTACCATCTTTTCCCAAATTAGGGCACTTTCAGTGCTACAACTCACTTGATATTGGCTAAAGGTTTATTTTCACATATATTCATGAAGCCACAGGCAAATATTTTTTTAAACTGAGTCTGGAAGGGAAATTTTTGATTGACTAAAGTTGTTGACATATTCAAGAATTCACCAGTAATGTTGTGTAATAAAGAATAAAGAACATTTGACCTATAAAGTGATTTGCAGTAATATGGACATGCATCATGTCCGCAAAGAATGTATCAACTTTATGTTTTAGATATAGACAGAATTTTAAGTTAAATAATTTGGCTCCAATAAACAAATATAGTAAAAGTTATAGATGTTCTCAAAGGGGGCTGTATATAAAGCCCATCATTTTATGGGGAACAAACATTTACAAATAAGCTTTAAATTGTAAAGTCTGTTCTTTTGTTCTTGCAGCGCAAGTATAAGGTTCGGTTTGAAGGAAAGAAAACTATGAAAACGTTAACATCAAGACAAACAGCTTTCTTTGAGAGCCTCAACAAACCTGTCACTGTTGGCACTAGAATTGTAGGTAAGTCAGCAATCAGGTCCCAGTTTTTGAAACCTAACAATATTGCTAGTAACGAGATGCTAAAATTTCAAACATATTATATGCAAAACTAACATTTTTTGCTGAAAAAATGTCAGGGACATTTGTGAGGGGCTCTTGCAATGTAAACGCTCCTCAGATTTTTTCAGCAAAAAATGTTAACACACTTGATTTTATTGGTACTAGAAGATTTAATGAATACTTGACTAACAACATTTTAAGCTAACAATGCTTTTAACAGCTGGGCCCATAGCAGATAGCATAAAGTGAGAAATATTTCCAAAAATTTAATTTTCATGAAACTTCACGAAAGTGAAGTTTCATGAAAGTTAAACTTTTGTGAAATAGTTGTATCCTTAACCAGTCCAGAAAACCAATTCTCAGATTCACAGATTTAAATTGTCACAAAATTTCCCCACAGTCTATTGGATGAAAACAAAAATTCACAACATTTGTGCGAGTACTATATTGTGTGATAATTCCTATGCTCTGGATGGTAGTGTGTTTGATAAAAGATCTCACAGGAGTGACCATTTTAAGAGTGGATCCCTTTCTGAAAAGGTTTCATTGTTCAGGAAAGCATAAAGAAAGTGGCAAAAGTTGTCTTTCTATTGTAAAAATGATTGAAAAAAATGGAAATGCATCATAAGATATCTCAGTATTTAGAGTAATTGCATGACAGTTGACTCGTTATCTCAAAGACTGATATCTCAAACTACCAACTTTAAGCAAAGAATAAAGTTTGGACATTTCCTATAGTCTTTACCTTTCGACTCTAGTTATATCATACTACTGGTATCCGAAAGTAAATTTGCTGGGACCAGCAAAGTTACTTTGCGATATCAGTAGTTTGAGCTGAATTTCTTCTTTGAGATATCAAGAGTTGACTGTATATATTTCAGCCCTGTACAAGGACGATGAGACAGATGAGTCATTTTATGCTGGGCTAGTTGCTGAGACTCCAAATAGTAGAAATGAACTCAGGTATCTGTACTCAGGACTCTCACTGAAGAAATTTTCTTCATATTATGTTTGTGCAATAAAATATACTGTGACATTTCATTCAAATCGCCTCGTCACTTTTTATGAAGCAGCTTTAATGGTACTCCTAATGTGCTTAAGTACTGGGACACCTAAAATAATAAAATTTCCATTTGTCCTAAATGGAAAATTTATTATGTTTAGGTGTCCCAATATATACGCACATTACGGTAATCTTTATTCTAAGGTAATTCTCCTCCTTCTGCAATAACAAAAAGGGTTTAACATACATCTCTGCATGCAGCTGTAACGCACACTTTCACAGAGAATGGAGAAGTTTGCTCTTGGTACTAGCTGCTTGGTACTTATTTGTCCATTCAAGACACCAATCAAATATAAAATCTATAAAAGAAAGTGCAGACCTAGATGGGACTGCCTTTAAGACCCTGCTTGTCTGAATCTACACTGGTTGCCATTCTTTCTGTGATCTTTTGCGAATGCCCCCATACTAAAGAATAGAATAGATGGAAGAGTCATGCTAGATATATAGGAATGAAGGGTTAAATGATTCCTATAATAGCTACTGATTGTTCACTGTGGTAGAACCCAAGTTAAAGATGGTTTGAGAATAAATTGGATTTCATTCCTGTTTCATGCTTTGCAAAAAGGTACGTTATGATTTTCATTAGAACGTCATCACCAGAGCAATACTCACAACTGGTCATTTTACCGTCTTAATATACATTTATATAGAATTGTGGGCAAATCTGCATCTTAACTAAAGCTCTGACTTGGATATACACGTATTTCAGGTACCTTGTATTTTTTGATGATGGGTATGCACAATATTGCAGCTCCAAAGAAATCCATAAAGTCTTCTTTCAGAGTGAGTACTTCTTTATTTGTCATGTCTTGTTTCTTATTTGGTCTTACTGCAGAAATTGTGTAGCTATATGGATAGACCCTAATAGAATATGCGGAAAAAAGGTGTTGCTTCCGAAGAGAGTGTTACCATTTGCCTTAAGTCTATTTGTGATCAGTGAGGTAATACGTAACACTGTTCCTACCTTGAAGCATCAGATGCTATCAATGTACTGTAGGAAGACAGTGTATGCCATTAGTCATCACTTAACAAGGTATTACCTTTTAATAAAAGGTGAAGGATTTCCATAGCCTTGTGGTTGTAGGGGCAGTTGTTTCTAGAGGCCCATTGTACCTTGGGCACAGCATATGAAAGATGGAGCCCACCTCCTTTGTTTTGCTGCTTTACCCGTCCCTGATTCTAAAAAAGCACCCATTTAATGCTAGGTTGACAGTTTTTATCAGTCACTGGCTGGCTCACTGGGGATTCAAACCCAGGACCATATGCACCATTGCAAAGTACCTCAAACCACTCAACCTTGTTACCTCTCCTAGGCATACTAGGTATACGAATTGTGAAAAGATAAATCCTTTTGAGATAAAGAGAAGATCAAATAAAAAACAGTTACTCAGTCGTATCAAGTCTGTTTTTGAAAAATGCTGTCTCGACTTGTGCATTGTGGAAGGCTTTTCATTGGGTCAGACCCTGGCTAAAGTATAATTGCTTATTTTAGATGTAAGTTATCTATACAAATTAAGGTGTTTGGTACATTTTCAGGGGAAGCAACTATATGTGTTCTTTGTCTCCCTTCTCAGTAGGAGTCAACTCTTAAAGGAAAGAATTTGCTTCTTAGAAGGTCTCCATCATCAAGAGAAGCATACAGAAAGTCATGAAATCATTTCTGTGTCAAAAAATTGAAGAAAAACATTTAAGTATACCTACTCATCTTAAGATGGTAGTAAAGGGTGATTTAGATTTTTAGCTGTGTTTGATTAATGCAATTTTTGTTTCCTTTTCAGGCAAGATGGTTTGGGAGGATATTCACCCTGACTCACAGGACTTTGTCAAAGATTATCTGGCACAATATCCTGATGTATGTAAGAGCAGAAAATTTGAATTTTATGGATGAAAATTGAGCATTTTGCCTTACTGTTCCCATTGTAGCCATTCACTTTAAAAAAGAAAATGGGTTGCACATATACATGTATACCTTCCATAACATTCAGCTCTTTCTATGAGCAGTGCAAAACTCCTATCTTAACCATAGAAATCCTTTTACTGCCAAGAAACTATAAGAACTTCCATTTACCAGGGGTCAGCCTAGAGCTTTCAGACAGGCAGAAGTTTTGCGACAATTTCAGGACTTCAGAGAGAAGTTTTGGTTCAAATTTTGGATTTCCATATATTTTTTATACATTTTCACTTCTCCCTCAGCTTAAAATAGGGAGAAGTCAGCTAGCTTAAGGAGACTATTTTCCCCAAATTGCCCTCTAGGCTAAGCCCTGATTTATTCTATGAGTGAGTTATATAAATTTCAGAGGCCAATGGTGAAACTTCATACAGGTCAGACTGTTAAAACAGAATGGAAAGGAAAATGGTAAGGGTAGATGGCAAATATTTTGATACTGAAAATCATATTTAATGGAACTGCATATTTTTTTTTTACCGAAAACATAGATTGCCCTTATGTGCTTAAGTATAGGAACACCTAAAATAATAAGTGACAAATGGAAAATTCATTATTTTTAGGTTTCCCAATATATACGCACATTACGATATTTTAATAACCATAGCATACTTATTGCATAAACATAATAGACATAGCTCAGACTTTTCCAAAGGAGCCCTTTGATCTGGGCTCATTTGTCTTTCTTTAAAAACTGTTATACAATTAATCACCTTGACTATTGACTTCCTTAGGCTAACAATGCTTTGAAGAACCGGGCCTGGATCTAATTTTTAATGCAGAAATTAGAACAGTTATCCCAGAATTAAACCATCCTTGGTAGAAAATACAAATTATGGCAAAGAACTAATATACTGATGAGAGTTTTCCATCTGAATGGGAGATAATCCACTTGCTAAAGCTTGTAGTTTTATCTCCTTGTACAGGTGGACAAATCATTGTATAACTTACTTTTCATCTAAATCCCACTTTATCAGGTGATCAGAGAAAAATTACGCATCACTTTTAATTCCATCTGTATGGGAGATAATACACTTGCTAAAGCTTGTAGTTTATTCCTTGTACAGGTAGACAAATGATAGTTTAACTGGTACTTATTATTTAAATCCCACTTTATCTAGAGATCAGAGAAAAATTACTTGTCACTGGAACTGTTACATGTATCTAAATCAGGTGGACAGCAAGAGTGGATGAGGTGGACGCTAGTTTGGTACAGATGTACTTTGCTGCTGACCGCCGCAGTGAGTGGATATACAGAGGGTCAACAAGACTCAAACCACTGTACAATGCACTTGTAAGTTTGTACTCTATTTCTTTAAGGAATGAATTTCATTTTCTTGAGGTTTATCGATGTGAAAACTACATTGGGTCACGTGCAGAGTGAATTAATGAGTCCCGAAGGGGTTCATGTAAACTTTGCTAGTGACTCAATGTGGTTTACACTTCAATAAACATCAGAAAAATTAAGTTCATTGCTTATATTTCCAATCGTTTCAATCAAATCCTTGATGAAAAATCCTATATAAGAGCTAAAATTGAAGTTTCTGCTAACAGCGGAACAGGGTCTATGATATCAAGTAGCTGACGTCCAATCAGATTGTAGAGAGCCATGGTTTATTTTGACCTCATTTAAAGTCATGTGATATCGCATGGCTCAGGGTTATTATTGGAATGTAAACTATATTTACATTCCAGTGGTTCCCTAAAGGGCTTTTCAGTAAATATAGCAAGATTCTAAATATTTAGCTATCAGACAAAGGATTTCCATTCCAAAACCACAGATGTGTAAATAAGTCATATCTAAATCAGCTCTAAGATGGGGTTTTCTCTTCCAAAACAAGCCCAAAAATCCAGATATGTCTTCATATGATGGGTATAGATTCTTAGAATTATTTTGGAGTTTAAAAATCTGTGAGCAAGCCATCTGGTCAACATTTGTGAAAAAAAATAAGTATTGCAGACATTTCAACAAAGTATTACGAATATTTCTTGTTTATTAGCCTGTAAAGTGCCAAAAATGCAGACAATAAAATTTATGTTTGCAAAATTTTATAAAAATGATTCGTCCAAGCTACGTTAATAACTATAGGGCAAACAATATAGATCCAGATGAGGTGGCACATTCTTATGCACTGACAAATGTAACGCGATTTCCGATTGGATAATGTAAAAAATTTGCGACAGTATTTGGCAGGATACACTGACATTAAGAATGCTGCTTCTCATTGGCTGATGTCTGGTTTTAATGCTGCTGAAAGTGCTTTCTGTAGATGTAAAGTAGTAAACTTGAAAGGTGAAAATATGATAAAGTGCATTAGAATTGGGATAACTGTACCAAAAATTGTCATTTGGGGAGGTAAATCATCAGTTTTATGATCGTAACTTGCATTTTATGGCTCCGCTGGCGTGTCGCCATAAAACGGCGATTTACCTCCCCAAATGACAATTTTGAGTAAGTTATCCCCTAATTATGAGCATCACACTCTATGCTGTTTGCAGATTCAGCTGTTTTCATTTTTGGCACTTATAAGTGACAAATTGTCATATATTTGTAGGTGAATGCTGAAGCTAACAGGAATGCTGGGAAGGGTAAGCGTCACAATCTAAGCATGCCGGCGGGGCGTTCTAAACCTGTCATAGAGTACCCTCGCAGAGATAGTCAGGAACCTAGTGAGAATTTGTTCTTCAATTTAAAATGTTTGCAACTCTAACAGCGGTTTGGCTTCAATTAAAATCACTTTATATTACAACTCTTAACAGTGGTTTAGCCCTTCTAACCTTAAACACAGTTAGGCCATTTTAACCTTTTATTACCTTTCTAACATTATCTTTGCAGCAGTTAGGCATTTCTCACATTATAAAATTGTAGTTAGGCCCTCCTATCATCATGCAGCAATTAGAGATTTGGAAGCTTATGTAGTAGTAAAACCCCACTGCTTTGTCCAGCAGTTAGACCATTCTAGCCTTGTCCTGAAGCTAGGGCTGTTGTAACATTGTACAGCAGCTAGGCTCATCTGAATTAAACAGCAGTTAGGTCCTTCTAACATTATGCAGCAGTTTGGCATTTCTTACATTATATTATAGCAATTAGGCTCTTTGAACATTATACAGCAGTTAGGTTCTTCTAACATTATGCAGTAGTTAGGCATTTCTTACATTATATAATAGCAATTAGGGCCGTCTATAAATGCTATTCAGCAGTTAGGCCTTTCTAATCTTATCCAGGAGTTAGGCATTTCTTACATTATGTAATAGCAGTCAGGCCCTTTTAACATTATGCACCAGTTAGGTCCTTGTAACATTTTGCAGCAGTTAGGCATTTCTTATGTTATATAATGGCAGTCAGGCTCTTTCAACCTTATACAGCAGTTAGGCCCTTCTAGCATATTGCAGAAGTTAGGCATTTCTTATGTTATATAATAGCAGTTAAGCCTTTCCCACCTTATACAGCAATTAGGCTTTTCTCATATTGTGCAGCAGTTAGGCATTTCTTACATTACATAATAGCAGTCAGGCTCTTTTAACCTTATACAGCAGCTAGGCCCTTCTAGCATTATGCAGGAGTTAGGCATTTCTTACAAGAAATGCCTAACTGCTGCATAATGTCAGAAGGACCTAGCTGCCTTTCTCACATTATGCAGCAGTTAGGCCTTTATTACGTTATATAATCAGAGCTCTATATAAGAGGGAGTATTTAATGATTATTAGGGATAATTTTCCTTATTTCTAATTTAAACCATTATGTTGTGACCCCTCATCTGAACCGTCTTGACGAGACGGTTCAGATGAGGGGTCACAACGTATGTTTTTAAGCAGAATTAAGGAAAGTTATCCCTATTTATCACCAAATACTCCCTCTTATCTAGAACTCTGTATAATAACAGTTACTCCAATATATGGACAGCTTAACTAGATATGTTGATTTGATACAGGGTGTCCACGGTCAGGGAAAAAGTCAGGGGAAAAAATATTTTTTCAAGGTCAGGGATTTGTCAGGGAATTTTGAACTTTGTCAGGGAATTTTGGAATTTAATAAAAAAGTCAGGGAAAAGTCAGGGAATTTTGAAATAACAAGTCTATGAACGATAAAATCATCAAGAATAAAGGCTAAGGCAGTTTCTTCGTGTTTGGTTATTATCATTACAAAAATAATTATAATAATAATTAAAATGACTGGACTGTATTGAGAAGGGTTTGCCAAACAAAGCTTGATAGTTTTAGTATCTTTTATCAAGTTTGTGCATCTAGTATGGTATGTGGTATGTGCAAGATTTTGTACCATACCATATACCCTACTTCTCAACCATACCACTTAATGCAATATGAATTGGTCATGGTGGTTGTATTATCTGTAAGTCCCTTATGAAAATTATGTTATTTTTCTCATTTTCAATACTGTTGGCTGTGGTTTTTTGTTTGCTTTGTAACACTTCATCTTCTGTTGTGTTTATTTAGTCTTTCACTTTGACTCTACTCACTGAATGTCTACAAATTATTAGTAGTCAACATTTCTCACTGATACAATTTAGTAGCATATGCATTGACTCTGTGGATAAGGACATTGTGGATTATCATACCAAAATGGACAAAATACAAGCTAACCTAATAAGATTTGTATCTCTTCATAAGTATGCACTTCAAAATGAAATTGATGTCTTTTTAGGCACTTCAAAATTTAATGATATAAAAAAGACTTGTATCATTAAATTTTGAAGAGCCTAAACAGATTTACATCAATTACATTTTGATGTGCATACTTATGAAGAGATATGTATACATCTTATTTGGTTAGCTTGTATTTTTGTCCATTTTGGCATGCATTGAATTTCAAGCACCACTTCCAACAGTATAGATTACTTTTGTAAATGTATGTATGTAGAAAAAGAAAAAGAGAAAACAAAATAAAAAAAAAAATAATTAAAACACAAAATTACAAGTACAAAGAGGAATATAATAACAATTGGTATTAAAAAAGGTGGTAAGGGTTGGCTGTAGGGGAAGAGGAGGCCAACATATTTCCCTGTATTATGACATGCATTTAATTTCAAGCACTCATCCAACAGTGTAAATAACTTTTGAAAATACATGTACATGTATGTATGAATAGAAAATAAATTCAGAGAAAAAAAAAAGAAAAAGATTACAACTAAAAACACATGTATAAAGAGTAATACATTAAAAGTTGGAAAAGTAAAAGGTGGAAAGAGTTGAATGTAGGGAGGGGGGTATGAGGCCAACAGATGTCAGAACTTTACGTGCAGAATACAAAAACGTTAGTCAGGGAAATTTGATTTAGTCAGGGAAAAATCAGGGAAAGGTCAGGGAAATTTGCTTTACTCAAATTGTGGACACCCTGTGATAGCTTCAAAGTCATGCAAAATATATCTAGGGATATTGTGTCAGAATCCTGATTGAGTTACAAAACGTCACTTCTCCTTGGCTGACAGGTTTGACATTGCTGAATTAGCTAGCTATTGATGCAAACTTGTGCTCTGCTAAAGGTGAAAATATGACAAAATGCATTTAGGATGGGGATAAATCTATTGAAAATTATTTGGAGGGGTAAATTGTTGGTTTTATGGCCATACATTACATCTTACAGCTCTGTGCTGATCTGTCACCATGAATTGAAACTTGTGACCATAAAATCAGCCACCCCAAAATGACAGTTTTGATTAGTTTTCAACCAAAACTAAAGGGTGTTTTACTGTGTTTTACTGTCTGGTTATGCTTCAGAACAATGCCAACAGAATGGCAAACAATGTAGACCAAGCTCAGACTGCTTCTGAAAATGGCAAACATTGCAGACCCTGATCAGCCTGCTCCTTCAGGAGCAGTCTGATCTGGGTCTACACTGTTTGCTGAGACACATCTGTCCCAATATGTACCATATTTCTTCGGCCACAAAATGGGTGATTTCCCCTCCAAAAATTACGCCAAATATATAAATTCAGCTATAAGATGTTGTTTTTTTCTTCTTCCAAAATAATCCCAAAAATCTAGATAAGTATTAAGCTGGATCTAGATTTACAAGATAGATATAGATTTTTGGGATTATTCTAAATCTGCCTTAGGATAGATCTAGATTTACAATCTGGATCTAGATTTTTGTCGCACCTGCTTTAGCAAGGTGCGATATCGGTGTCCGGTTTTTGGTCCGTCATTCCGGGTGTCCATCCGTCCATCCGTTCACATTTACGTCAACCCTGGCGTTAAAATTTGTACAGTGCAGGTGCGACATAGCATTCTGCGGAATTCTTGTTGGGGATAGGTTTGGAAGGGACAAACCGCCGTCTTATGTCTGAACAAATACAGTTGATTCATTGAAATATTTTTTTAGCTCGCCTGAACGAAAGTTCAGGAAGAGCTATTGTTGTCACCACGGCGTCGGCGTCCGCGTCCGCGTCCGCGTCCGCGTCGGCGTTCGAATTGGATGTTTTGGTTAAAGTTTTTTAAAGACCTATATCTCCTTAACCCATTGATGGATTCTTTTGATACTTGCACTGTAGTTAGATATTGGTCTAAGGTTTAACAGGGTACCACCCCCACCCCACTCCGTGACCTTGATGTCAAGGTCATGGACTTAGAAAATTGGTAGTTTTTTTGGACTGGATGTTTTGGTTAAAGTTTTATAAAGCCCAATATCTCCTTAACCCATGGATGGATTCCTTTGATACTTGCACTTAAGTTAGATATTGGTCTAAAGTTTTCGAAGGTACTACCCCCACCCCCCTCTGTGACCTTGATGTCAAGGTCATGGACTTAGAATATTGTCTTTTTATTGATTGGATGTTTTGGTTAAAGTTTTTTAAAGACACATATCTCCTGAACCCATAGATGAATTCTTTTTATATTTGCACTGTAGTTAGATCTACAGAGTACTACCCCAACCCCTGCTCAGTGATCTTGATGTCAAGGTCAGGGACTTAGGAAATTTTTGTCTTTTTTAAAATTTTGTAATTCCATACTGATTCATAATGCTTTGCAGAGATTTAGTTTATACTTGAATTGATGTTAGTCTCTTTTTTGAGTTTTTACAAAACACCTTATACTTACCCCACTGGATGACCTTGAAGTCAAGGTCATCAACTTAGAATTTTGTCTTAAAGATTTTGGTTAAAGTTTTATATTTATGAAGACATAATTTCACAGTGCCACAATGATGGACTCAGTTGATACTAATCTTGGACTGATGTTAGATAATGGGTTCAGGGTTTTGATACATCCTAGCCGCCCCCCCCCCCCCCCCCCCCCCCCCCCAACCCCCTGCCCGTCAGATTTTTTACCTCAAGCTCATGGACTTTGAAATTTCATTTCATTTCTTTTATTTTAATTTTATTAGTCTTATTTCTGAGATAGCTTTTGTTTATAAATGTGTTTTCATTATGGACATGCTTGCATGAAGTTTTATGCATAGCAGTCCACATGTCCACATAGCCCCCCCCCCCCCCCCCCCCCCCCCCCTCCCCCCACACACACACACACACACACACACATACTCCCCCCTACCCGTCACTTTTTTTTTACCTCAAGCTCATGGACTTTGAAATTTCATTTCATTTTTTTTATTTAATATTTTATTTTAAGACTTATTTCTGAGATAGCTTTTGTTTATAAATGTGTTTTCATTATGGACATGCTTGCATGTAGTTTTATGCATAGCAGTCCACACCACCATACCTGCTGTGTGATGGGCAAGCACCAATTCAGGCGAGCTATGCTGTCAGGCGACAGCTCTTGTTATTCCTTGTTTTGATGTTTTGATACAGTATCCCCAACCAAAGTGGATAAGAAGAAGTCTGTAGCGAAGAAGAGTACAACCCCGCGGTCCTCCACGGAAGAGAAAGAACCATCTATTCTAAATACAGGGAAGATCTGGGAAGCGCCGTGGCTGAAAACAAAGAAACCTGCAGGGGAAAAGAAGCCACCTAAACCTCTAGGTTAGTTCTTAGTGAATTATCTGTGTTTGGGTTGGAATATATAATTTGAGGTGTATATGTACATTTCCTTGTTTTTCTGCCATCATCACAAAGACGAACAACTTTTGTGACCTTGTTTGCTTCACTGGATATTGTAGCTCTTTCAAAATAAGGTCTAAGTTTAATGCTGCTCTCACACCTAGGCGAATGTCCTTGCGAATATTAAACTCATTTCCATGCGAATGCATTGGGAATATGGGAATAAGTGCGAACGGGAAACCAAGAAGGCAAATGTCGTATTGGATGAGAAAAGTAAGAAAGAATGCTAGCAAATGCCTACAAACATCTTATGATCACTACAAATGCCTTGCCATCAATAAGAATGGCTTACGATTGCTTACGAATATGTTGCAAAATATGCTATGCTTGCGAATTCTAGGAGCATGTTTCAAATCTTAGCAACACCTTGAGAATGCCCGCAAATGCTTACGAACACCTACGAATGTTTTGCGATCATTGCGAATTGGCGACGAATTGCATTCATAAGCCCATTCGTGAACATATTCGCACAGGTGCGAGACAGCATACAGGAAAGAGTTTGTTCTTAGAGGACCTACTCTTCAGTTCAGTTCAGTTCAATTTTCCTAACGACGTTCCCCAAGTGGCTCAGCGATACGAAACCATAGTTGCACGCACTTGGCGCCATGTGTCCGTCCAATGAGGACCTAGTGGAGCAAATTCTTTCTTTATAAAGAGTTGCCTTTCAGTGAGAATATAGAGGAAAATGAAAGTGGCAGAGTTGCTTCCACTGAAAGTTTAATTGAGCTGTGACAAGACAAAACCAATAAAGTAGCATGTGCGGACAGCAAAGACTTAGATCAGCCTAGACCTGCCCAGTCTGATCAGAGTCTTAGCTGTAAGCATCCAGGTAGCTAAGACCTTTAGCTCCCCTTTAAAGCACAGCGAAAACTTTGGTCAGTCTTGGCGGATGCCAAGGCTTATCTGGGTCTTTGCATGGTGCACATGCCACTTTGTCGGTTTTGTTGTGTCACGGCTAACTTATTCACCTATAGGTAAATATGAAATCCTGATATGAGAAGGTATAGCTGATGGTTCTGGGTTGTTTTGTCATGGATTTCCAAAGTAGTTGTGTGGATTTTCATTCTAACCATCTCATTATTGTCGCACCTGCAAGGTGCGATATAGGAGTTCACTTTTCTGTCCGTCCGTCAGTCACAATGTGCATCCGTCCGTTCGTCAGTCCGTCCGTCCGTCCACAATTACGTCAACCCTAACGTTCGGGTCCATTATTCTCAATCTATGATACCTACATTCATCAAACCTGGTATAAAGTTTCTGCTTAGAATGGTCTCGAGGATCCTTGAACTTAGTTTGATGTTTGACCTATTTTTCATGCTCTATTGACTTCGTAAAATTCTGTGCCGTCCGTCCATCCACAATTACGTCGACCCTAGCGTTCGGGTCCATTATTCTCAATCTATGATACCTACGCTCATCAAACCTGGTATAAAGTTTCTTCTTAGAATGGTCTCAAGGAACCTTGCACTTATTTTGACCTTCGACCTATTTTTCATGCTCTGATGACTTCATAAAATTCTATGCCAAAAATTACGTCAACCCTAGTGTTTAAGTCCATTTCTCTCCATCTATGATACCTGCAATCTTCAAACCTAGTATAAAGTTTTTACTTAGGATGGTCTAGAGGATTGTTTCCTTTATTTTGACCTTTGACCTATATTTTATGCTCTGCTAACTTAGTAAAATTTTACGTAAAAAATTACGTCAACCCTAGCATACTGGTCCATTTCTCACAATCTATGATACCTACGTTCATCAAACCTGGTATAAAGTTTCTATTTAGGTTGATCAAGAGGATTGTTGCACTTATTTTGACCCATATTTCATGCTCTGCTGACTTCGTAAAATTTTACTTACAAAATTAAATTGACCCTATCATTGAAGTCCATTTCTCTCTGACAATCTATGAGAGCTAGAATCATCAAACCTGGTATAAAGTTTCATCTTAGAATGAACTCGAGGATTAATGCACTTGTTTCAGCCCTTTCATGTTCTAGTGATTTTGTAAAATTTCACATCAAAAATTGTGTTGACCTTAGGGTTTGAGTCCATCTCTCTTTAAATACAATGGGTATAAAGTTTCATCTTAGAATGAACTCGAGGATTAATGCACTTGTTTCAGCCCTTTCATGTTCTAGTGATTTTGTAAAATTTCACATCAAAAATTGTGTTGACCTTAGGGTTTGAGTCCATCTCTCTTTAAATACAATGGGTGTAATCATCAAACCTGGCTTGAAGATTGTCCTGGGATGCTGCTATTATTTGTGCCCTTGACCAATATATCATGCTCTATTGACCTTATAAATTTTATGTCAACCTGGCATCCATGATTATATGGACTAGAGCATTCAAGTCCGTTTCTCACTAACTATACCATCTACAGTCATCAGACATGGCATAAAATGTTTTCTTAAGCTGGTGTCCTTGATTGTTTGACTGCTTTATACCTTCAGCCTATATTTTTAACTCTGTTGACTGTAGAGCTTTATGTATAGAACTGCATCTAGTTTGTAAGTCCAATTTGCTCAAATTTCTACATAAATTCATCAGACCTAGTGTACACTTTCCTCTAACCATGGTATGTACTACTGAAAAAGCATAAGGCAGGTGCAATATAGCATTCCGCGGAATTTTTGTTTTCTTATTTGTCCCGAAAAGTATATATTGTGGCCTTTACCGCACACGCTACCCCGCTAAATCAGAGGGGAAGTTCTTGGGGACGCATGCCCGTCCAGTGCCCGCACACGCAACCCCTAACACTAGGGATAATTCTTAATTGGTGTATGAGGGGCAACCATATTGGTCTATGTTTAGAAATTAGAATTTTGGAGAATAATGTTGCATAAAGGTGAAAAATAAGAAACAATCCTTTGAATATACGTTCTCAGAACCCCCCCTTATCTGGAGTATTGGCAAATATCCAGGTTGATTTGTACCTCATACACATACCTTAAAAATTAAAAAACTGGGAGGCCTAAATTTAGGAAATTGTCCTAAACTGGAGCAGTTTTTTCCAACAGTGCAGTAATGGGTCCAGAGATGCAGGTGGAGTGGCAAACAGTATAGACCTAGATCAGACTGCTCCTTAAGGAGCGATGGGATCTGGATCTGGGTCACATAACCAAGATGGCCACCATGCCTATATATGGTAAAAACTCTTCTCCAGAACCGAAAGGCCAATGACTGTGAAACCTTGTATGTAGTATTGGGGACTCAAGCCCATCATAGTTTGTACTAGTGATGACTGTAGGTTGACCTTGACCCAATTTATGACAAGGTCAACTTTGGTTCCTTATACTTTTGATCTGATTCTTCTCTGAGCGCATATGCCACTTTGTTGGTTTTGTAGTGTCGCAGCTCAAGTATTGGTGATTTTGTCTCTTTGTTTCAGATAAATTGGTTCCTGCAGGAGTGGGTAGGGGTAAACCAGGAAATAAAGATATTGCCAGTGTATTACAAGAGAGGCTGTCAGTTAATGATGATGGCAGTGGGGGTAAGTCCTTTTGTACTCTCATAATACTGTAATTGTAATAATAATCACTGGGACAAACTTCCAGTGCTTTGCAATTTTAGGTATATTCTTGGCTATTTAAGTTTGTTTTCTTGTTATTATTTTGTAAAAATATCATGTTCATGGGTATTTAAGTTCAGACATTTTTACTGGCAATGTAATACGTTGTGAAGATTTGTATAATTAAAGTATTCCAAATAAATACACAATTTGTCTTAGTATAAGGAAGCAATATCAGACAAAGTACAGTGAAAGAGAAACATAACTCTACTTGCAGTTTTGACAGACTTTGCTTGCAGTTTTGACAGATATATGAGCCGCGACGTGACAAAACCAACAATGTGGTTGTGCGTCCAGCGCAGACTCAGATCAGCCTGGGCATCCGCCAAGACTGATCAGAGTCTTCGCCGTCCGCATGAAGGTAGCTTAGACCCTTAGCTACCCTTTAAGTGCTTAGTGTAGAGTCTGATCAGACAGGGTGGGTGCCCAGGCTGATCTGAGTCTGCGCTGGGCGCACAACCACATTGTTGGTTTTCTCGCGTCGCGGCTCATATGACCTTTCTTACGACTTTTATTGTGATTCATATCTGCCTGGCTACTGTAGAAATCAGTTACTGATAAACATCTGATTATCTGCAAATTATTCAAGTGTTGATCCTCAATGAAAAGGGAGGCAAAAAAATAAACTGGCTGAGTTACTTCCCTTGAAAAGTGTATCAATTCATCTTAAAATCTGACTTGCAGATGCTGAGTCTATGGGAACAAGACTAGCTCAGAAAGTTGCTAAGAAGGAGAATGAGAAAAAGAAATTTGGTAAGTTTTCTAATGTCTTTTCTCTCAGATGTTTACATGCATGCTGTAATGTCAAGAATAAGTAGACAACTACATGACCATATTTAGTTATAACTTAGAGCACTGGTAGCTCAGTGGATAAAGCTAGCGGTCCGAGTTTGAATCCAGCTGGAGACATGAATTTTTCAATTGCAAGTGGGTTCCATTGCATACAGCCTTTCATTATCATCCTTTCATTGTCTCCTGACTGAAATGCTTTTGAAAGTGACATAAAACTGCAAGTCCTCCATCATCCATATTTAGAGCTTTTGAGTATGACATCAAATATGGGGAAAGAAAGTTGAAATTCCGGCTGCAGGTCTCTCAACAAGTGTGAGGAGAGGCTGTAGTGTAGTGGATAACACTCCGGACTACCAATCCAGGGGTCGCAAGATCGATCCCCCGCTTCTCCGGTCTTTCGGATGAGATTTAAAACCGAGGTCCCGTCTCCATATGACCTCATTGTTGGTGGGACGTTAAATCCGAGTTCACTCACTCATGTAGTCAGAGCTTTTGATAACGAAATCAGATGAGGATAAATGAAGTTGAAATTTCAGCAGGTCTCTCAACAAGTGTAAACAACATCAACAAAATGATCAAACCTGTCTCATCAAATTGAAACTCAAAAATTGGCTGCCTAAGAAAGGTGACCCCTTAATATAGGTTCATTTACATTGTATTTTGATTTGTGGGATGAATGGTTACACTGTCGGGTACACTGGGTACACTTTCAGAGGAGGCAACTCTGTCATTTTTATTTTACCTCCCTTCTCTCTATGGGATCAACTCTTAAAGGAAAGACTTTGCTCCTAGGGGAGCAAAGTCTTTCCTTTAAGAGTAGACCCCAGTTTAGAAGGGCTTAATTCTCCTAGGAAGCAAACAGGAAATCACAAAAGTTGTCTCCCATTGTGAAAATGGCAGAAAAACATGGAGGTATACCCATACATCTCAATAGGGTTATGATGTTGTGCCAATACTTACGGTTTCATGGGGATTTTTCAGTTGCTCATAAATGTGGTAAGAAGTGTGTGACCAATGACAACCCAGAGAAATACAGAGGAAGTAATCCACTGCTCATTCCTATCTTCTATGGCTGGGAAAGGTATGTAACTTTGAGAGTCTTTGATTTGCTGTGCTGTGTAAGATGTGTGAACACTGGTGAATATAGTTTTGAAGTAGTCTCAGAAAGAGCCAAAAATGAAAATACAGTCAAACCTCCTTAACACCACTTAAATGTCCAGTTAAAAACCGTCCCGAGCATTTTCAAATGTATTTGTCACTCTAGATACTTTCTGAGCCACTTCTGAGGCATAATTTCAGTTTCCAGACTTTGTTAAATTGAACTCATGCAGAGTGTGCTTAATCACAGGGTGTAAACCAGTCCGCCAATTTTCGCTTCCTGCAGAGACTGTCCATCATATTTTGCTTCCGCCGAGAGAATCCGCGATCTTTTGCTTCCTGCAGGGACTCTTGTCCTCGAGAAATGGCTTCCTGCCTAGACTGTCCATGTGACTCTGCTTCCTGCCGACAGCTTCGGCAGGAAGCAGAATCACGCGGACAGTCTCTGCAGGAAGCCATTTATCTTGTACAGAAGTCTCAGCAGGAAGCAAGAGATCACGGACAGTCTCGGCAGAAGCCAAATATGACTGACAGTCTCTGCAGGAAGCGAAAACAGGCGGACTGGTTGATACCCTGTGGTAATGTGCATTAGGCCCTTGTATGTCGCAGACTTTGATCGGCTGGGGCCTCGGCTTATATGTAGACTAACTTCTTGTTTTCGTAATAGGTGGGCAAATTTAAAATAGGGGCTTTAATGCTGCAACTGGTTGAAACGGCAAATGGGGTTGTACAGCATGACAAAGTTTGCTAAATTATAACTGCATGTTTGCCAGTCAACAAGACTCATTCCTATCAGTTTTGTTTCAGACAAGTATGTAAGTCTAAACCATATGGCAGACGCAGTGTGGTGTACAGAGCCCCCTGTGGAAGACGGCTACGCAACATGAACGAGTTACGAAAGTTTCTGTGGACCACAAACTCGGAACTAGCTATAGATTTGTTTTGTTATGATTATGAACTTCATGTCCATTATGAGTTCATACCGGTGAAGGTAAATCCACAAAAAATGGTTAAAAATGAATCTAGAGTATAATTTTCATGTACCATTTTTGCGACAGTAAGCTTAAAAGCTTTCATTTGTGCATTAAAAATTGTCATCAGAGTAATTCCAAATAGTGCAAAATCAAGTATAAAGTGAAACTTGCGTAAATGTGCCTGGTGATAGGAAAATACCAGGGGAAAGTCAATTGGCAACACTGACAGATTGCTTTTCTGAAAATTCTTGTTAGTTTTCTTATTTCTTCATAAAAATGCATAATAGCCTATAGAAGCAATGAAAAGTTTCCGTGTTTTATTCTGGGACAATTCACTGTCTCGGAGCGTGTGAGTCTAATTGCTTACGTCACTTGGATTACTGACGTAATTTTGTTACATTTTGAGACGTTAGATGGTGTAACGTCTCTTTTTCTTTCTAAAATCACCATAAAAAGGTACATTTACCTTAGATACAGTTAAGAATATTGGCGGGAGCATGAACGCGCTTGCAGGAAGGTTGGGACAGTTTGAATGAAAAGAATACTTTTTCAGTGTTTTTGAGTGTTAGAATCGAAATAGTTCAGCTCTAGCATTGAATTGTTGAGTAATAATTCACTGTTTGTCGGTCAGTTGTAAGTTGTAAAGTAGATATATCACTCGCGCTCCACGCTCGTGATATGATCTACTTTACAACTGACCTCCAAACAGTGAATTATTACACAACAATTCACTGCCACAGCTGATCTATTTCTTAAACAACTTACACTGTTATGTTTTTCTGTCATTTTTACTAAGGGTCACATCTTCTGCTGGTTTGCTTCCCTGGGCTACAAAAGTCTTGCCAAAAGGGGTCAGTACGTAAAGGAAAAAAATTTGATCCCTCCTAAGAGTTGACCCCCTGTTGAAAGGAAGACAAAAATGAATATAATAGGCCTGTTTCTCCTAAAGCTGTATCCATTCACCTTTACTGTTTTGAGCTCTGGGGTGGTATTTATAAAACAAATTAAGTGGTTGCTATGCTGTTGCTAAGGCTAAATTTCTATGAAGGAGTTTCCCTACAACTATGAAATTTGCTCTGGAGGAACAGTCTGAAAAGACTGTTCCCCCAGAGCAAATTTCATTGTTGTAGGGAACCTCCTTCATAGAAATTTAGCCTTAGTAACAGCATAGAAACGACTTAAGTCGTTTTATAAATACGGCCCCCTGCAGTAAAAGTATAATTCTAACTGCAAATTTTGCTTCCAGACTTTCTGTGACATCAAGGACATCTCGTATGGCAAAGAATTTGTGGTGATCTCATGTGTAAATGGCATTGATCGACAGTATCCTGATTATGTAGACTATTCCAACCAGAGAATACCTGCAGCTGGAGTAAAACTTAACCTTGACCCTGAGTTTCTAGTCTGCTGTGACTGCAAAGATGGTTGCCAGGTAACTGTTGCTAAGTATTGTTTCTGATTGTGGTGATTTCAAGTGTAAATGGCATTGATCGACAGTATCCTGACTATGTAGTCTACTCCAAGCAGAGAATACCTGCAGCAGGTGTAAAACTTAACCTTGACCCTGAGTTTGTTGTCTGCTGTGACTGCAAAGATGGTTGCCAGGTAACTGTTGCTAAGTTTTGATTTTGTTTGTGGTGATTTCAAGAGTAAATAGAATTGATAGACAGTACCCAGGCTCTAGACTACTCCAACCAGAGAACGTCTGCAGCAGGTGTAAAACTTAACCTTGACCCTGATTTTCTTGTCTGCTATGACTGGTTGCCATGTAACTGTTGCTAAGTGTTGTTTCTGCTGGTTTAATGGAAATCGATGAATAATATCCAAGTATTGTACATGTAAGTGATTAAGAAATCAGTTATTTAACCCTAAATAGTCACTTAGAAACTTTAGAGCAAATCATGCAGCCCAGCACTTTTATTGGTTGGTTGTTTTGGGTTAAGCTGCCCTTTGAGGCAGTACATGTATTTCAGTTAATATCGAGCCATCTGGGCAATCTTCTGCAGGCACAGTAGGTCCTTGTCCTACTATTACCCAAATTAGTAGGACGCCTCGGCACTGAAAGTTACTTAGCACCATCGCCCGAATCCCCCCCCCCCCCCCCCCCCCCCCAAAACATTTGTATTGCATTTTTAAACCCAACGCTAACATAATCTGTGGAGTTGAGGCTAATACATGGACATGGCAGATTCCAGAATGAAAATGCATGCTATGTTCAGACTATGCTTTTATTCAAAACTGGTCTCGGCATTCTGAGTTCCTGTATATCTTTAAACTGTTTATTATATCTCCAGTATATTGTATTCCTGTTCTGCTTGCAGGACAAGTGGAAATGTGCCTGTCAACAGTTGACCATAGAATCATCAGCAGTTATTAATGGGGGTAAACCAAATCCTTTTGTGGGATACCAGCATAGACGACTCATGGAACCCACCCTTTCAGGGTAAGTAGTATAAAGGGAAAAAAACTTTGTGAACGATAATTAGTAACCCTCATGCACAGTATCTTGTCATCTGCAATGTTGTGAGCAAGCTGTCCGTGTTTGTTCTGCTGCTGAATTCATTTACTTCTACTTGGCCAGAGGGTCTGCAGTAACATAAAAAACTTTATTCTAGGGAGGGAAAAACCTTTCTTGCACACCGGATAGAAAATGCCATTCTTTTCACCTGGGATAGAAAATCTCATCTTACCCTGGTGTTCTGACCCAGGACCGGAAAAAATCACGAGCTGTCAATGCATTGGTTGTATAGGAGCTCACGTACCTGCGTCGTCAAGTGACGTTGGCATTTAAGATGATGACGTCACGAAGACGGTAAAAATGACGTCAGTTTATGCACGCCAGTCGTTGACGTAAAGAGCCGAATGGCGGTCGTTGAAAGCGGCGCCTTCTTTCAAAATCAAATTTAAACCTCTCAAGCACTAGTATTATGCATTTTAAGAGGTTCTGAAGTTAAAACAAAACGTGGTGTGCAAGAAAAAGTATCTATCATTAGTGTGAGGTGCGGATAGAAAAATCCGTCACTCGGGATCACTGTTCGGCATCACTCGGCAAGCCTCGTGATGCCGAACAGTGACCCTCGTAACGGATTTTTCTATCCACACCTCACACCCATGACAGATCCTTATATTCTTACCTACGAGACAGAGTTTGTTCTATTTTTAGCGGTGCTGGAAAATTCTGTCTTGCCCATGGGCTGGGACAGCTCACACGAGCTTGAATTCTGTGTATCACTACTCGCTCGATGAAATGCGATAAGCCCGTCTCGGCGATTCTATACCTTATGCGTTATTTCTTAAAGCAATGAATTTCCTTCATTCTTTATAAGCCCATCATTATCTGTTTCTATATCTTAAAATTGAAAAACAAAAAAACATCAACTCCAAAATAGTCAATGTCTCACATAAAAACTGTCGAGGGTGCCGCCATTTTGAAGACATTGCCAATTGACGTTTGAAATAACGTTGACGATACGTCACAATACTACTTACGCTTGTACACGTTCGCATGAAATGATAGTTCCCCGTTCAACTTGAAATAATTATCGTAGGTAAGAAAAATAATCAATCATTGGTCTCCGATGTGGACAGGTAAATCCCAACCCGAGGGCACAAGGGGTGTGTCGGAAACGAGGCAAGATAGATTCTATTTGTCTTATAGCCAAATAAATATGGTTCCCCCAAACATAGACATGCCTCTGAAGTGCATAATCCAATGAATTGTTATGATTTTTAGCTCACCTGAGCCAGCGGCTCCGGGGGAGCTTATAGGATGGTAAGGCTCCGTCGTACGTCCGTCGTCCGTCCACACTTTCAAATGACTTCTCCTCTGAAACCCCTGGGCCGATTGTAACCAAATTTCATATGTAGCCTACTGGGACCTTAGGAACGAAAAATTGTTCAAACGGTTCTGGTCACATGACCAACATGGCCGCCATGCCCATATATGGTAAAAACCTAAAAAAATCTTCTTCTCCAGAACCAACAGGCCGATGGTCTTGAAACTTGGTATGTAGCATTGGGTACGCGAGCACTACCAAGATTGTTCAAATTATGACCTTTGGTTGACCTTGACCTTTTTTACGGCAAGGTCAAATTTGCTTCCTTGTGGTTTTGTATGGCAAAATGCTAGAACATAAGATATCTTGGAAACTGTTGAAGATTTTGGGCTAAAAATTGGTATCTACAGTCATCTAAATGAGTACATGAAGATTTATGAGTAAAAGAGGTCAAGGTCATTCTTTGACCTTTGACCCAGAACTCTGATAGTTTGACAATTTCAAACAATCTCCTTAAAAGCCACTAGACCACTTGAAACCAAATTCCATATAGAGCCTACAGGGGTTGAGGGAATGAAAATTTATTCAAACGGTCAAGGTCACATGACCAACATGGCCGCCACGCCCATATATGATAAAAACCTTTAAAAATCTTCTTCTCCAGAACCAATTGACAGATGGCCTTGAAACTTGATATGTAGCATTGGGTATTTGAGTACTATCAAGATTGTTCAAATTATGACTTTGGGTTGACCTTGACACTTTTTACGGCAAGGTCAAATATGGGAAAATGCTACAACATAAGATTTCATCAAAATGTTTGAAGATTTAGGCCTAAAAATTAGTATATGCAGTCATCTTAATGAGTACATGAAGATTTGTTGGTACAGGAGGTCAAGGTCATTCTTTGACCTTCGACCCGGAACTCGCATATTTTGAAAATTTCAAACAATCTCCTCAAAAACCACTTGACCAGTTTTTAACCAAATTTCATCTAGAGCCTCCAGGGGTTGAGAGAATAAAAGTTTGTTTAAACGGTCCATGTCACATGTTGGCTGCCATGCCCCTTTATGGTATAAACCATTAATATTTTCTTCTCCAGAACCAATATACCTATGACCTTTGAAAGTTGGTAAGTAGCATGGAGTACTAGAGTACTACCGAAACTGTTCAAATGATAACCTTGGGTTAACCTTGATCTTTTTTGTGGCATGGTCAGATATTGGAGAATTCTATAAGATAAGATTCATTGGAAGTTTTGAAGATTTTGGCATAAAATGGTATATATGATTGTCTTAATGAGTACATGAAGATTTATGAGTACAAGATGTCATGGTCATTCTTTTTTGTGGCATGGTCAGATATTGGAGAATTCTATAAGATAAGATTCATTGGAAGTTTTGAAGATTTTGGCATAAAATGGTATATATGATTGTCTTAATGAGTACATGAAGATTTATGAGTACAAGAGGTCATGGTCATTCTTTGACTTTTGATGCAAGACTCATATTTTGACAATTTCAGACATAAGAAAAAGTCACTTTGCCAGTTGTTCAGGTGAGCAATTCAGGGCCTCATGGCCCTCTTGTTTCTTTGGTCATTGCAAAGTCTGCAGTATTCCTTTGTGGCTTATGTAATCATTTTAAGTACTTTACAGTACTGTATTTATTACTTGATATTAAAGACGGGACTTATCCCATCTAAAATAACCACTAATATGCAAATCAGTCTTTTGTTATTTAGCTATAAAATGGTTTTGTTATTTAGCTATAAAATGGGTTTTTCTCTTCCTAAACAAATTTCAAATTTCTAGATCCATCTTACAAGATGGATCTAGATCTTTGAGATTGTTTTAGAAGGGGAAAAATGCCATCTTAAAATACATGATCTTATAAAAACTTTAATATTGTAGGATTTATGAGTGTAACCCAAGATGTAAGTGTGACAAACGCTGTATGAACAGAGTTGTACAGAATGGGCTGTCAAACAGACTCCAGGTTTTTAAGACAGAAAAATGGTGAGTTGATGTAAAGCTGCAACCTCTGTTGCAGGAAAAGGTGAACCAGTCAAGAGTAAATAAGAGTAGATCAGGCACCTAGCCTTTTCTTTTACGCTCACAATATGTTAAAATATTAACAGACTATTGTCGGCTCCTGTCTAATTTAACACTGATATCTCAAGAACCTCTGGTGTCTCAGTAGTTCTAGTTCTAGTAAATCTACGCCAAGGGTCTGGGCATCCACTGTTTGGCATCAGGATCTTGAGGGATAGATTTTTTTATCCGTACCTCTTCTCTGAGATAAAAGCTGTTCTTTTTGGTATGCCTTTTGATTTACATTTTTTGGTTTCATCTTTTAGAACTTGTTTAAATGCATAATATTTGCATTTCAGATGTTTGTATTTCATTTTGAAAGCAATGTAGTAATATCATACGATGATTGTGAAAGTTTGAACAAAATTGCTATTTTCCAAAAGTATTTTCTCTCTTTCAGTGGTTGGGGACTACGCTGTCTTGATGACATTCCAAAAGGTGGATTTATCTGTATCTACGCAGGACAACTACTCACAGATCAAGGAGCTAACGAGGATGGACAACAATATGGGGATGAATATCTTGCTGAACTTGACTATATTGAGGTGAGTGCAGGGAAGGTGTTTCATGCTTAGATTTCAAAGCTTAGCTTGGTGGAAGTAGAATAACAGATGGCTGATGAGGCAAAATAACAGAATTAACTTAAAATTGTCAAGGTGTGACATGAAAGCAAATCTTAAAGCTTTTAGAAAATAACAAACTTAAGGCTCTTAAGGCTTGTCATTGAAAACTGTGAGAAACCCAAAGTTCATAATGCTTAGTATTTAGAAAACAACAAACAAAAAGCTCTTAATGCATGAAACAAGAGCTCCTCAAATAGAGCATAATGTATGTTAATATACTTAATGCATTGAGTTATTAATTAACTAATAGTAATACAGAACTGATATGGCAAAAGCAGTCCACATTATACAAGTTATAATCTAGGCTTACTTTGACAAACTTGGTCAATACAGGCCAACTCGACCAGTACAAGCCAATTTTGGCCAATACATGTAACTTGGCCAATACAAGTCAGCCAATATCAATGCCTTAAAACTGGGCCAATATCAATAATATTTATTAATAAAATTGTCATTAAACAAGAAATTTTGTATTGGACTAGTTACAGGTCCTTGGACCTGTAACTGGGCCAATATGTAATTTCTTGATTATAACATTATATTTTTACTTTACATAGTAAGGATTCCTTTATAGGTTGTTGAGAAGCAGAAGGAAGGTTACGAGAGTGATGTTGAAGATATTGATGACATGGATGAAGAAGATGATGACGAAGAAGAAGAAACCTACAGTCGACGGTCATCGGATTCTGATGCGTAAGTCAACCTTTATGTGGCCAACCTTTATAAAGATCCACAGTCTGCTTGGTTGGCGTGTTTGATTCTGATTCTGATAGAGAAGGCATGCAAGATGACCATAAGTTAACTTTTAGTTATTTGCATAAATATTGGTGTCACATGCTATTAACTGGCGTGTTATAACAAAACAAAACCTTGTATCAACAACTTACTATAATGACCGCCTTTGTGACTTTTGAGAAGCAAGCAGGTAGCTTGCAGTTGCAGTTATAGATAGAAGACTTTTATGCTAGAGTTATACAAATTCCGATATTGTAACAATATGAAATTAATTAAGAAAGACAGATAACAGAAGTCAATCTCCCTTTGATTCTGAAACATAACTTTTGGTAGTGGATAGACATTTGATTTCCATCTGATAATCATACATAAGTATTACATAGATATTTCCTTATTGAGCATTAATGAATTATCGAAAAATCTGACACTAATCTTGAGCCTTATTAAAGAAAATGAAAACGTTTTTATTGTTTCAGGTCTTTCAGTGGACTAGGCAAGAAAGGGGAAATTACAGAAAAATCACACCAGACACGGTAGGTGGTCTTTAGAGGTTGTCACAGATTTTGTGCTTAATCTTTGCTTGCTTATTCTCCGGAGCTGCAGCTTTTTGCTTGTTGCGCATACATTACATGAGCCACATCATGTGACTTCCAACAATGTGACAGTTTTGTCATGTGATATTCAGATCATTCTTCTGTTCCACACAGGGTAGTTAGAGATCTCACTGTTGGCTTTATCACTTGGGTCACTTCCATAGAAGGCTTATGTGACAAGCAAAGGCTCTGATCAGACTGCACATAAGTGCAGTCTGATTAGAGCTTTTGCTTGTCACCAATGCCACATTGTTGGAAATCACATGATGTGGCTCACATATTTAACTTTGAATATTTGGACACATCAAACAGTGTATATACAGACTCATTACGCTTCAAATTTTGACAGTTATTGTAGATTCTATTGCACTTATGATATAACGTGATATGTGATTGGGTAACATTGAAAATTTTGTTTGGACAGCCTATTGTGATATGTTGTCAAAAACATGACTTCTTTATGAAACGTTGCTTCTTATTGGCTGACATATGGCTTTAAGTTGGTTTAAGCACTTGCTATGTGTATATTTTGAAAGATGAAAATTTAAAAAAGTGCATAAGAATGGGGATAACTATTGAAAATTGTCATATGGAGAGGTATTCTTTGCTTTTGTATGGTTGCAAATTGTGTTTTTAGGCTCCTCTATAAAAACATTGCCATAAAACACAATTTGCAGCTCCTTCAGTCAGGGGATGTTTGTAAAAGTGTTGGAAAACTTTGCAGACCCTGGTTAGAGCAGTCTGGTGAGGGTCTGTGTCATTTGTTCATGCACTGCTGTCCAAATATCTAAGATATATATGAGCGGCAACACTACAAAGCCAACAAAATGGCATGTGCGCCCATTGAAGACTAAGACCAGCCTGGGCATCTGTCCAGTGTGATCAGAGTTTTTGCTGTCTGCATGAAGCTAGCTTGGAACCTTAGATATGCTTTGCAGAGCATCACTCTGATCAGACTGGGCAGATGCCCAGACTGATTTGAGTCTTTGCTGGGCATATGCCACTTTGTTGGGGTTTGTATGATATCTGTATTCTCTATTATATGTCATGCTTTTAACTCTTGAAGTGTCAAAAAAGCAGACAACAAAATTTATGTCTGCAAAACTTAAAAAAAAGTTTCATCTAAGCTATATCGTACTAAGAATTCAAAGAGTAGAGGGCAAACAGTGTAGATCTAGATGAGGTGGCTCATAATGATTGGGATCTGGATTTACTCTGTTTGCAAATTCAACTGCTTTTATTTACGGCGCTTTAAGTGGTTAATTTCTCATGTTGTAAGCAGTGGCGTCAGTTCTTATAATTATTGCTTATGCTTTTGCTTCTTCATTCAGAAGTTAATGCCTACAAGTGAACTACTAAATGTTTGTGTAGTTCAACACATGTACAGTGTATACGCTTAAGTTGCTTTTGATAGACTTGCTCTTAAAATGAATTAGTCCAGTTTAACATAAGTAAGCTGAGATTAGCATGGGCTTTCCATGTTCAATCCTGTACAAAAAAGGAGAAACAGGTTTAACTGGTTAAAATGGATGGAAAATCTTGTTAAGCACTTATTGGGATTTTCTGTCTATTTACCAGTATAACCATCTTTGGGCAAGATGTAATGTCTAAGGGCAGTGGAATAAGATGCCTACTAGCATGTACAAAGGGTGACGACTCACGAGCCGGTGCCACACAATGGTTCCACAAGGTCTTTAGATTATTGATGTAGACCTAAAAGACTGGGCAGAAAAGTCGTTATTTTCCACATGTGCAAAATAACAACTTTTCTGCCCAGTCTTTCAGTCTACATCAATGGCTAAATTTTGATGATAGCCTTTTCTACAAAAACCTGGGCCCAGTTGCTCAAAGCATGGTTAGCTTGAGGATGTTGTTAGTTATGGATAAGTGGAGTATTCTGCTACATTTGAAATAAAGTGTGAATAATTTCTGCTGAAAAAGGTGTGAGGAGATTTTACAGTGCAAAAGCTCATTTTTTCTCAGCCAAAAATTGCAGTGCCTACAACATCATTAGTTTTGAGCAGTCAGGCCCAAAATGGTTGAAGTGAAGTAGTGCTCAGTTAAATGTTTTGTATGTTGATGTTGCTTATGCTTTTGCTCAGACCATGCTTTGTGATATTTGTTTTGATGAAAGCATCATCTATACATGTTGCTTGAGTTGGGCCAGACTAAAATTTACAGGCCATATTGAGGCTTTCTTACAGTGAAGGAAGTAGCTTGTAAATTATATGCCATGATGTGTGTCAGTTAACCCTAAAAGTGCCAAAAAAAGCAGATGACAAAATTTACATCAGCAAAATTCCGAAAAATGTTTCTTCCAAGCAATATCATATTCAAATTTCAAAGACTAGAGGGCAAACAAACAGTGTTGATCCAGATTAGTTCGCTCACATTGAGCCTACCCATCTGTATCAATACTGTTTGCAGATTCAATTATTTTCATTTTTGGCACTTTGAGGGTGAACTCATACAGACCTAAATATCTCAAATTGATTCTTCCATATTTGAATTTGGAGAAGTCTGGTATGTGGAAAAAAATGCAAAAAAAATAAATAAATAAAAATTGGAAATGATAATAGATAAATAAAAATAAGTAAACAGAATGGCAAACGTTCTGGCTGCAGATGTTCAGAAATTTTTCCGTCTGGTTGAAATACATGTAGTTAACATGTTGATGCTGGCATATTGCATGAAAATAACATTGATCTTATGTAAGTTATGACTGCTTAGGAATGAAATTAGTCTTTGCCCAGTCTCAAGCAACTTTCACGGGTGTAGGTTGATCCAAGACTTTTAAGGGAGTATTTTATCACCTTTAGCACCAAAATATGAAAATATTGAATATGCAAACAGCATACATTCACATGAGGTGGCTCAACATGAGGCACCTCATCTGAATCTCACTGATTGCCCTCTAGCCTTTGAATTCTCAATATAATATAGCGTGGACAAATTGATGTGATATAGAGCTCTGACTCTTTAAGGGTTGTTTGTTGATAAACTTGCACATTGTTTCTCTCATTAGAAGCATCTCAATGATGTAGTAGTATCAGGAAGCCACAGTATGTGTTTTGTATCGATAATGAAGAATTCAGAGGAACTACCAAGGAATATATTTAAGCTTAAAGAACTATTAAGCAGATAACGAAATTTACGTCTGCAAATTTAAACAACAACAAACAAAAGTCCAAGCTTTAACGTACTGAGAATTCAAGAATACTTGGCAAAACAGTGTAGAGCCTAATGAGGAGGCTCATTGTGAGCCACCTCATATGATCCGGATCTGCTTTTGTTCTAAATGCAACCATTTTCATTTCTGTGGTTCAAGTGCTTCAGACCTGTTTCCTATACTTTTTAGCTCACCTGAGCCGAAGGCTCAAAGCTGAGCTTTTAGTATGGCAATGCTCCGTAGACCGTCCGTCGTCCGTCCACCATTTTCAAAGGTCTTCTTCTCCAAAACCGCTGGGCCAATCAAAGCCAAATTTTATATGCAGCCTCCAAGGGCTGGGGGAACGAAAGTTTGTTCGCGGTATCTGGGTCACGTGACCAAGATGGCTGCCACGCCCATATATGGTAAAACCCCTTCAAAAATCTTCTTCTCCGGAACCAAAAGGCCTATGACCTTGAAACTTGGTATGTAGCATCGTGCATGCCGGCCCATCATAGTTTATACAAATCATGACCTTGCGTTGACCTTGACCTAATTTACGGTATGGTCAAGTTTGGTACGTTAGGCTTTTATATGGGAAAACGCTTAAACAGTGAATTTCTCAGAAACTGTTTAATTCTAAGGTTTAATACTTGGTATACATGGTTGACTAAATGACCAGATGAAGATATTATGTCACAAAAGGTCAAGGTCATTCCGTCGGACCATCCGTCGACAAGATTTTCAAACATCTTCTCCTCTGAAACCGCTGCGCCGATCAAAGCCAAATTTCATATGCAGCTTCCATGGGTTGGGGAAACGAAAGTTTGTTTGCGGTATCTGGGTCACATGACCAAGATGGCCGCCACGCCCATATATGGTAAAAACCCTTCAAAAATCTTCTTCTCCAGAACCAAAAGGCCTATGACCTTGAAACTTGGTATGTAGCATCAGACATGCGGGCGCATCATAATTTATATAAATCATGACCTTGTGATGACCTTGACCTAATTTACGGCATGGTCAACTTTGGTATGTTAGGCTTTTATATGGGAAAACGCTTAAACGGTGGATTTCTCAGAAACTGTTTAAGTCTAAGGTACAATACTTGGTATACATGGTTGACTAAATGACCAGATGAAGATATTATGTCACGAAAGGTCAAGGTCATTCCGTCGGACCATTCGTCAAGATTTTCAAACATCTTCTCCTCTGAAACCACTGGGCCGATCAAAGCCAAATTTCATATGCAGCCTCCATGGGTTGGAGAAACGAAAATTTGTCCGCGGTATCTGGGTCACATGACCAAGATGGCCGCTACGCCCATATATGGTAAAAACCCTTCAAAAATCTTCTTCTCCAGAACCAAAAGGCCTATGACCTTGAAACTTGGTATGTAGCATCGGGCATGTGGGCTAAACATAGTTTATACAAATGATGACCTTGTGATGACCTTGATCTAATTTACGGCATGGTCAACTTTGGTTCGTTAGGCTTTTATATAGGCAAATGCTTAAACAGTGGATTTCTCAGAAACCATTTAATTCTAAGGTTTAATACTTGGTATACATGGTCGACTAAATGACCAGATGAAGATATCATGTCACAAAAGGTCAAGGTCATTCCGTCGGACCATCCCTCGTCAAGATTTTCAAACAACTTCTCCCCTGAAACCACTGGGGTGATTGAAGCAAAATTTTATATGGAGTCTCAGTGGGATGGGGGAAAGAAAGTTTATACCCGGGGTCTGGGTCACATGACCAAGATGGCCACATTGCCCATATATGGTAAAAAACTTTCAAAAATCTTCTCCAGAACCAAAAGGCCTATGACCTTGAAACTTGGTATGTAGCTTTGGGCATGCGAGCCCGTCATAGTTTATACAAATAATGACCTTGCGTTTACCTTGACCTAATTAACGACATGGTCAACGTTGGTATGTTAGGCTTTTATATGGGAAAACGTTTATATAGTGAATTTCTCAGAAACTATTTAAGTCTAAGGTACAATATGTGGTATATATTGTCAACTAAATGACCAGATGGAGATATTATGTCACTGAAGGTCAAGGTCATTTTGTCGATCTGTCCGTCATCAAGATTTTCAAACATCTTCTCCTCTGAAACTACTGGGGAGATTGAAGCCAAATTTCATATGGTGTCTCAGTGGGATAGGGGAACTAAAGTATATACCCGGGGTTTTGGTCACATGACCAAGATGGCCGCTATGCCCATTTATGGTAAAAACCCTTCAAAAAACCTTCTTCTCCAGAACCAAAAGGCCTATGATCTTGAAACTTGGTATGTATTTTCGAGCATGCAAGCCCATCATAGTTTATACAAATAATGACCTTGCATTGGCCTTGACCTAATTTACGACATGGTCAACTTTGGTATGTTAGGCTTTTATATGGGAAAACGCTTATGCAGTGGATTTCTCAGAAACTATTTAAGTCTAAGGTACAATACGTGGTGTATATATGGTCAACTAAATGACCAGATGAAGCTATTATGTCATTGAAGGTCAAAGTCAGTTTGTCGGTCTGTCCGTCATCAAGATTTTCAAAACATCTTCTCCTCTGAAACCACTGGTCTGATTGAAGCAAAATTTCAGATGGAGTCTTAAGTGTGATCGGGGAATAAAAGTTTGTTCTCGGGATCTTGACCAAGATGGCCGCCATGCCCGTATAAGGTAAAAACCTTCAAAATCTTATTCTCCAGAACCAAAAGGCATATGACCTTGAAACTTGGTATGTAGCTTTGGGCACTCAAGCCCATCATAGTTTATACAAATGATTGTGCATTGACCTTGACCTAATTTATGACACTGTCAACTTTGGTACATTATGTAGGCTTTTATATGGGAAAATGCTTAAACAGTGGATTTTTCAATAACTATTTAATTCTAAGGTACAATATTTGGTATATATGGTTGACTAAATGATATTTTGTTGTTAAAGGTCAAGGTCATTTTTTGACTTTTGTACAAGGTCATTGAGATTCTGTCACCCCTCAACATTTTCAAACATCTTCTCAGAGGCCACTGGGGTCAATTGAAGACATATTTCACATGGAGCTTCACCGGCTTAAAGGAACCATAGTTTGTTCAGATGGTCTTGGTCACTTGACCAAGATGGCCACCATGCCCATATATGGTAAAAACTCTTCTAATGTCTTTTTCTCGAGAACCGAAAGGTCTTTAACCTTGAAACTTGGTACCTGTATGTAGCACTGGGCACTCAGATCCATCATAGTTTATACAAATGATTACTGTATTTCATATGGAGCTTTTAAACTGGGTCAAAGGAATCAAAGTTTGTTCAGATGGTCATGGTCACATGAACATGGTGGCCACCACGCCCATATATGATAAAAACCCTTCAGAAATCTTTGTCCAGAAACAAAAGCCCAGTGACCTTGTGGCTTGGTATATAGAATTGGGACTCAACATTAATCCCCAAGGGAAGGGGGTTTATCTGTCCCTGCCCTGGTGCTGTATACATGTATAAAAGCATTAAAATATATACCAGGACCAAGTGTCAGGTGAGCTACATGACCATTGGTCCTCTGGTTTTCTGAATATTTGCATGAAGCATGAAGGAATAGTACAAAATATTTGTTTCCATTAATTATCATGAAATATTCATGAACAATTGAGCTTAGATCTGGCAAAGGTTCCCAGTGCTATCTGCAGCAGGTATGTGGAATCTTGCTAGAGCTCATGAAAAAGCTCCATATGCTTGCAGACGTCGAACTCGTAAAGCAAATTCAGTGTCTCAGGATAGTGATGACTCAACCAGAAAAGTGTCGAAAAAGTCTTCTGCAAAATCGAGTGCAAAATCCAAAGGAAGTGATGGGTAATCTTTTGTTCATTGTTGAATGTCTTTCTGTTATATTTAATAACAAAATGGAAATAACAAAATATCAATGGATGTATTGGAAAAATTAATGTGCTATTGGAGAAAAAGCGTCAAGATATGAGTACATGTTAAGTATTCATTTGATAGGAAGTTTCAGAATTTAAATATACGTGGGGCGTTCGAAAAGTTTTGCAAATGGCCTCATGACTTTGTTTAAGTGCATGCTGGGTACAACTTCTATGCATGTACTGAAAGCACTGCATTTTGTCTCTACAATGATACCAAATACTATACAAAGACACTTTTGCTTATTGAGTTACAACAGATTCTAATAGGTCCCAGTCATACCACTGGACTAATTTTATATGTAAAATCTTTTCAGTGTAAGGCTTTCAAGTCAAATATCCTTGTAAATACAAAATTAATCTTTGTCATTTGCTTGTCCATCGTTGCCTACATTATCCGTCCAAAAGTTAGAAGGGTGGAAACTGTTATCGATTAATTTCTTGCAAAGCCATGTGCAGTTCGTATGACGTTATTGAAATTTACGTTAATGTCATTTTTGAAAGCTTGTAGAGGCTTCAATTTTTGCATTAACTTGAATTTATTGACAGGTTTTCCTTGACCCTTGTAAATACTCTTGCTTACAAGATTTTGAATGCTAATACACTTGTTTTCATTACAAAATCATTAAATTTTAGTAGAAAAAGAGAAATTACTACTACTTAAAGTACGGATAATCCCTATTCCCGGGCAACTTCGGAAGCTAGATTTAAAACTAATTTCTGCGATATTTTCAGGACAACATTGTCTGGGCATTGTCTTTAACAAGCTAAGATAGAAAAAAATCAAAGACTGCTTATATATAAATTACAGCCTACTTAAGTAAATTAGGGTATACCTCTTTCAAAGAAGTTAAAAATGCGTCCTTTTAAAATAAATTCACCGTGTTTGCAGACTCTTCTACGCATATAATATAGCTACATGTGTTTTTGCAATCAGAAGTTCTGTCTGTATGGTGGTTACCGAGAAATTACGTCATTTGCAAAACTTTCCGAACGCCCCTCGTACATATTCATCAGTATACCATTTTTAGGACAAGTGTATTCATTTGATAGATTTAGATTCAATTATAGAGAAAGATACGCATTATCATGGTCTGTCTACTTTTAAAATACATTTTAGTGTATCAGTACTGAGGACCCATTATACTTTTCACATGACATGTCTGTTCTGATGTCATTTTCATAACATGAGCCGCGACACGACATAACCAACAAAGTGGCAAGTGGGTACAGTGAAGACTCAGATCAGCTTGGGCATCGCCCAGTTTGATCAGAGTCTTCACTTTGTGCTTAAAGGATAGCTAGGGGTCTAAGCTACCTCTATGGTGACAGCGATTACTTTGATCAGACTTGGCAGATGCCCAGGCTGATCTGAGTCTTTGTATGGCACACATGCCACTTTGTTGGTTTTGTCATGTTGCAGCTCACATACATTAAAGAAATTAAGCTGTGGAAGTCCACCTCCTTGGTTTGGTGCCCATTTTTACAAGGATGGCAATTAAACCAAATTTTAATGCACTTATAAATATAACGTGACGTCTGATTGGATAACGTCAAAATTTTGCGACAGTATATTCTACGATATACTGTCGCAAATCTGATGTCATTATAAAACGCCGCTTCTCATTGGCTGGCGTTTGGTTTTACGCCGCTGAAAGCTCTTGGAATGGGTGCAAAGAAGTACACTTTGAAAGAGGAAAATGTGAAAAAGTGCATTAGAATGGGGATAACTATATTGAAAATTGTCATTTGGGAAGGTAAATCGTCGGTTTTATGGTCGCAAATTCCGTTTTATGGCTCCGCTGGCGCGTCGCCGTAAAACGAAATTTCGGACAAAAAAAACGACGATTTACCTCCCCAAATGACAATTTTGAATACAGTTATCCCCTAATAAGCCACCACATGACAAACCAACAAAGTGGCATGTGCTCCCAGCAAAGACTCAGACCAGGGAAAGAATAAGTTCATAGAGGACAGAGCTCTAGATAAGAGGGAGTATTTGATGATAATTAGGGATAATTTTTAGCTCACCAGAGCCAAAGGCTCCGGGGGAGCTTATAGGATAGGCACTTGTCCGTCGTCGTCGTCGTCGTCTGTCGTATGTCGTCGTATGTCGTCGTCTGTCGTCCGTCAACACTTTCAAACAACATCTCCTCTGAAGCCACTGGGCCGATTGGGTCCAAATTTTATCTGTAGCATCCTTGGGCTGGGGGATTGAAAGTTTGTGTTTTTTATGAAAATCGGCTCATAAGTTTGGTTGCTATGGCAACTTAGAGTTCCCATAGGCTTATAATGGGGAAAATCGAAAAATGGCATTTACTGCCAAGCCATTGCAGATATTTTGACAAAACTTTCATAGAAATGTTCCTTTAGAAGTCTTCCATCAGCCATATGTTTTTAGGCCCACTGCCCTTTTTATTGGTTGCCATGGAAACCAAAATGCAAAAAAGAACAAAAAAGATACTTAAAAATTATCTTCTCTGAAACCGCTAGGCTGATTGGGCCCAGATTTTATCTGTAGCATCTTTGGGCTTGGGAATTGAAAGTTCGTGTTTTTATGAAAATCTGCTTTTTAGTGTGGTTGCTATGGCAACCTAGAGTTCCCATATACTTACAATCGGGAAAATTATAAACTGGCAATTACTGCTAAGCCATCAAATATATTTTGATAAAACTTTCATAGAAATGTTCCTTTTAGAAGACTTTTATCAGGTATATGTTTTTTAGCCCACTGCGCTATATATTGGTTGCCATGGAAACCAAAATGCAAAAACAGAAAAAAATACTTAAAAAATTATCTGCTCTGAAGCCAATTGGGCCCTGATTTTATCTGTAGCATCCTTTGGCTAGGGGATTGAAAGTATAAAATCTTTATGAAAATCGGCTTTTTAGTTTGGTTGCTATGGCAACTTAGAGTTTCATTGACTTATAATGGGGAAAATCAAAAAATGGCATTACTGCCAAGCCATTGCAGATATTTTGACAAAACTTCCATAGAAATGTTCCTAGAGGAGTCTTTATAAGCTGTATGTTTTTTTGGCCCACTGCTCTTTTTATTGGTTACCAAAATGAAAAAATAAAAGCAAAAAAATACCTTAAATTACCATGTCGGAAACCATATGCTCTATGAGGCAGAGACTTCATAGACATACAGATCATATTAGCCTTTACAGATTTCATGTTTTCCATTGTCACTGTTCAAAGGACATGGTTGGTATGGCAACTTATAATGGAAAAAAACAATAAATGGGATTCATTGCTAAGTCATTGCAGATATTCTAAACTTACATTTTCAGAAATGTTCCTCAAGTTGTCTTCAATTAGCCCTATACTTTTTCTGCACACTGCTCATTTTGATCATGGCAACCAAAAGGAAAAAAAAATCACAAAAAATTCTTAGAAAGTTATCCTTTTTTGTTGCCAGGGCAATCAAAATGTGGAAAATAGTTATATATTTTGTTATCAACACAACAGACTGTCAGACTTAGACTTTGTAGTTGTATATTTTGTATTAGCCTGTACAAATGTGACAGCAATTTTGAGCCTATATTGATGTGACAGCAATTTGGAGCTAGAGATCTGGTGAGCTTTGTGGCCCGTGGGCCTCTTGTTCTTATTTCTCATTGAAACCATATGTTGTGACCCCTCATCTGAACCGTCTCGTCGAGACGGTTCAGATAAGGGGTCACAACATATGTTTTTAAGCAAAATTAATGAAAATTATCCTTAATTATCACCAAATACTCCCTCTTATCTAGAGCTCTGGAGGAGCAAATTCTTTCCTGTAAGAGTTAACCCCCATTCAGAAGGGAGGCAAAATGAAAATGACTGAGTTACTTCACCTTAAAATTTGAACATTTTTAATTCATATTAAACACGGAATTTAATGACTTGAGAAAAAGTATTTGTTTGAGAAAATCTGAATTTTCTGTTGAAAGAACTCTAATTTGTATAGGCATTGAAAACTTGGTAGAGCATGGCATACTCTGTTTACCATGCTCAGGTACCAAATACATCACAGATCTGTTACCATGGCAACTAAGAGTTCATATTGATGTCAGAGTGATGTCTGCATCACGAGACATCATTCTGCCAAGATAGTAAGCACAGTTGGTAATTCCATAGGTAATTCCATAGTTGCTATGGTAACAGCTATGATGTCATAGGAATCAGAGCATGGCAGCCATTTTTTCAGTGACATTACAAACAGGAATTCTTTAAACAGAAACTTCAGATTTTCTCAAGTAATTATTATCATTTCATTTAATTCTTTGCTATTATTATCTTATCCTTACAGAAAGTTAAGAAAGCGACATAAGGATGCTACTAGTGATAGTGCCAAACGATCAAAAGAGGTCAAAAGCCCATCAGAGTTTTCTCTACCAGACTTGGATGGGAGTTCAGAAACACGTAAACCTGCGATTGGTAAGAGAGTTTTTTCAAATAATTGATGTGCAGTGCAACAAAATGGCCCCTGAGGTGTTAATATCATGTACTCTTTTTAAGCACTCAACGAAGATAAAACATAAATTAAACATCAGTTGGAAGAGAAATTAATATATTTTAGTGTATAATTCCACTCTATTTAAATCTTTTGGCCAAAGGCCTTCTTCAGTATAATGGAACTTCATAGAGAATTATGTGTTAGCAGTCATTACGCTAGACAAACTGGAAACTGGTTTCCAGTTTGTCTAGCGTAATGACTGCTAACATGTAATTCTCTACAAAGTTCTGTAGTACTGTAGAAGGCCTTTGGCAGAAATATTTAAAAAGAGTGTAATTAGACATCGCTTATTTCTTTCCCTATTGGAAAACATTTATTAGTGTACGTTTAGCCTGATTGTCATAAATGCACAATGCAAAAATTCAAAACGTTTCATGATGAGAAAACTATCCTGGTTATATTTTTAGTCTAAATGTTGATATTCTAGGTTTGATGTTCTAAAACAAAATATGTTCAGAAATTTGAAGTCCTCGGCTTTTCTTATGTCTAAATCAGAATGCCTTAGCCATGGTTACAAAATATTTAGAAAATCTGCTCATGCAGTTTTATGCAAATTGCTTGGAGCAAATATTATTTGTTCATAAACTTGGACCAGTACCGTTCATTTTGAATAAAATGACATCAGCATTATTCCTGTATCTTTCTAAATTCAAATGTAGTAAGCCATAACCCTCTTACAAGTCCTTCTGTTGTATTATGCTAAAAGCACTACTACATTTTTCTGTAATACAGTTAGAAAAACATGTATGAAAGTTGACTCAGAGCTCCAGATTAGAGGGGATATCGAGGATTATTCAAAGAATTTTTTTCTTATTTCTCAATGAAAACATATGTTGTGACCCCTTATTAGAACCGTCTGAGTGAGACGGTTCTGATGAGGGGTCACAATATATGTTTATTCATAGAAATATGGAAAATTATCCCTAAATTATCCCTGTTACCCCTTCTTGTCTGGAGCTCTGGTTGTCATTCCTGTAGGGTACTCGTTCTCATTGTCCATTTCATATTCGGCCTTTTATTTACACTGGAATATTTACGTTCATTGACAATTAATTTAGATGAACTTATACTTGGCTGACAATGTTCATATATCCAAGAACAATACTCGTGCATGTGTGACATAATGCGCAAGCAACATCACATATAATTCAAATAGTTGATTGGCCGACGTAATTTTCCATATATGTCATGTCAAAGTGACAGCTGTTGAACGTCCTAACCAAACAAGTTGGTTAATAACTTTTCTTCATCTTTTCTTGGCATTAAATTAGTCAAAGTTTACATGATGGCCTTAGGGTGTCACTTACTTTGCACTTAACCCAGTGCGTTCATACTTCCATGAACATACGAAAAATGACATTTATTTCTTAAGTGAATGGAGCTACACTTCACTATGAGGGATTTCTTGCACAATTTTGTAACAACATAAGGTCAGTTATGGTACTGTATGTATAGATGACTGATATTTTGTAGTTCCAGCAGAGAAGGAGAAAGACCCTAAGAAAAGGAAGGGAAGGTCAACGGCAGCTCGTTATGGCAGTGTGAACCCTAGTAAGCAGAAAGAGAAAGGGCCTGGTAAGTGGATCTTAGTATTGGTAATTGACATGCCATGTATGACAAGTTTTAGCTTGCTCATACAAAAGTACAGGTATTTAGTTTGCTCATACAAAAGTACAGGAAGAATTAAGTCACTGACAGTTAGTTCTTGATATCTCAAAGCTCACCCCAAACAACTGATATCCCAAAGTAAATTTTCTGGTCCCAGAAAATTTACTTTGAGATATCGGTAGTTTGAGATAACATGAGTTCAAACATAAATAAAAATAGGAAATTAGTCCAAACCATATCCTTTGAAAAAAGACATTACCTGATGTTACTTGCTGCCCTGAAATAATGAATTTTTTTTTTCACTTTTATTTGCGTCAAAGCAATTCCTTTTTTGCAGAAAAATTCAATGATACACAGCGCTCTGTAAAAAAACAACAACACAATTTTAATGATCAGTGAGTATTTCAGTGAAATCATACAATAAAGTGCAGCAAATAGCATATATACATGTTTGTTTCATGTCCTTTGGAAGATGATTGGTTGTTTTGGGTTTAACAGCCCTTTGAGACAGTATTTCATTCTATATCGAGCCGACTCCAGAGAGAGGGAGAAAGAAGAGAGAAATAATAGACGAGGGCAAAAATGTCCAAACCCCCACCCACACTTACTGCAAACACAGTAGACGACCCTTGCCCTACTATAATCCAAATCAGTAGGATGCCCTAGCACTGAAAGCTACCCAGCACCATTGCTCCACCCGACCACACCCTCCTTTGGAAGAAATTTGACCAGTTTGCTGATGCCTTGTAGTATTCGAATAGCTTCCTCTAGAATCTACAAATGTGAATGTATGAAAAAATACATATTTTTCCTGTTTTCTGTCAACTTTGTTGCAAACTTTATTTCACTTGAGCTCTCTTCCTATTCTATCCTAAGCTACCAGTTCTGTTTAACACTGGCAAGCTGGAATTCCACAAAGCTGGCAACAACAGAATACAATGTTTGAGATCATATTGCTAATGATACCACAATTTATTTCTGAAGAAATAAGGTTGTAAATTAAAGAAAATCCCAAATATTTTACATTTTTGAGTTTTGCTTATCATATACAAGTGTGAAATACCATAATGTGCGTAAGTAGCGGGACACCAAAAATAATTAATTTTCCATTTGTCCCAAATGGAAAATTTATTATTTTAGGTGTCCTAAAATTTAAGCACATTTTACAGTACATCTTTGTTTTGCAGCAGAGAACAATAAAAGTAAAGACAGTAGTTTCACAGGACCATCTACAAGAGATTTCTACAGTGATGACCAGTCTTGTTACATCATGGATGCCAAGTCAATGGGGAATATTGGAAGATATTTAAATGTAAATTCTTTAGTTACTTTTTGCAGAGCTGTAGATACAGGGTTTATCTGAGGATTAATCTTGGATAACTTTTCATATTTCTTCGTCAAAAAAAAAAAAAAAAAAAAAAAAAGAATTAAAGCTTCCTCTTTCGACATATTTTCACTGAGCAGTAATATGCTGTTTTCCAGCACTCTTTTAATATAAGCAACTTCCTTTGCAAGATCAGTTTCAGCTTATGCATCTGTTCTACATGGAATAAAATGGATTAAAAGTAAAAGGATGGTCCATGCATGTTGTATGCACATGGAAGACTCTGACCAGGTTCTTGGGATGCACAGGCTGGTCTGATGATTGTTTGTGGTTTGCATATGCATTAAACACACTCTTTTTGCGTGTGGCAAATTATATTATGATAGGAGCCCCGGTACCTCAGTGGGTTAATCGCTGGCCTACTGTTCTAGTGGTCCTGGGTTTGATTCTTGCTGGAGGCAAAAATCGTTCCAATCGTAAGTGGGGTTCTTCCAACGCACATAGTCTTTCATTAGCATCCTCTCATCGTCCTGATATGACTGAAATACTGTTGAAAAGGATGTAAAATCGTACTCATCCATCCATCTATGTTATGACACACAGTACTCTGATTTGGTTCTAAAACTTTTCCTTATCCTTGTCTGTCCTATTACTTACCATACAAATAGAAAAGAATGGGACACCTTGAATAATTACCATTATTGCCGGAAAAGTGGAACAGTTTGGTTTTACATTGCTACAATGTGCCTAAAATGAAGAATGAATGAGCAAACAGTGTAATCCCTGATCAGACTGCTCCTGAACTGGGTCTGCACTGTTTGCTGAGACATATCTGTCCCAATGTTTAGTGTTTATACAGTAGAATTTTTATGATATACAAACTATATTTCTTGTTTTGCATTACAGCATAGCTGCACTCCCTGTGCCTTTGTGCAGAATGTGTTTGTGGATACTCATGATCTGAGATTTCCTTGGATTGCCTTCTTTGCTGGACAGTAAGTTTGCATTTATACCTTTTTTAAGATGACTGGACACACTTTCAGGGGAAGCAACTCTGTCATGTCCAGTTTTGCCTTCTTTCTGAATTGTGTTGGGGTTAGGTGGAGGTGGGTGGAGGGAGAAGGCTGTGGGTCAGGGAGGTCAACTCTGAAATGAAAGAAGTTACTCCTAAAGGAGCAAATGCTTTCCTTTGAGAGATAATCCATTTGGAAGGATTTGTTTTGACTCTGGAATCAAATAGTAACAAATGTATGGAAGCAAACACAAAGTAACAAAATTGTGGAAGCAAACAGAAAGTCACAAAAGTTTTCTTTCTTTAGAAATGGGAAAAATGGCAGTGTATCCATTTATCTTAATTTTTTTAGCAGTGTTAGAAGAATAGCTGCCCACAGAAATATTCAAACTGCACATGCTCAGAGCAGCCTGAGCAGATGTGCAGTCAGGTAGTTTCTTGCCTATATTAATTTTTCATCATAGAACTTCTGTCTATAAACTAGAGAAGAACTTCTGTACATAAACTAGCTCATTTGAATTCCTTTGTGATGTGGGACTCAATCAATAAGTGCTTAAAAAAGCCAGATTTAGCATGTTTTCATCAAATTTTGCTTGAATAAGCCCTTAATTTTAGCCCTAAAATTCTGTGAAAATAGCCCTGGTTTTTAGCTAAAATATCCCTAGTAATTTGCCAAGTAGTGCTTGAAAGCCTGCACCTGGAATAACTAGAGGATCTTACACATGTGTGATCATTTCATATGAAATTTATGAAACGAGCCTTTGGCAAGTTTCATAAATTTCATATGAAATGACCAAGAGTGTAAGATTCTGTTTATCATACAGTATGACCCTTTTTCAATAATAAAATGCAGTGTTGACATGGACGTTTTCAGTCACGTTACCTGTACCCGCCAAAGTGTTATTACATGTGGGGTCATACGATTTTTATGACATGATGTTATCCACTGAATATCAGTGATGGCATATGATAATTACAGATGATGGACTAAATTTGACATAATTTATGTCATATCACAGTTGTATCTGGGACAACAAATTGTGCTGACTCGGCTGGCTGTAATTAAAATGAATGGAAAGGGAAGCATTTCTGTCATTTTCTCATTTTCTTCCAATCCCAATTGGGATCAACATTTAAAGGAAAAAAAATTATTCCTCTATTAGTAAATTCATTCTATTAAGAGTATACCCCATCTTGGAAAGGCTATGTTGTCCAGGGAAGCAAACAAGAAGTTATGAAAGTTGTTCCCCTTTATGAAAATGGTGGGAAAAAAACAGGGAGGTGTACAGTGTACCTTAATGTATATGCATCACTTGTTAATTTGTTTATGCTCGGTGGACTCTTCTGTCCTTGTGAATTAGATGAGTCTATTGTCAATAAAGGGGCATCTTAATAGTTTACTTTATCATTTTTGTTTTATTTTAACCCTGTTGCACTCAGAACAGCCAAAACTCTATAGAGTTTTGGCTGTTCTGAGTGCAACAGGGTCAAGGAGAAATATCCATTTGTTTCATGCAAATAGTGTAGTGCAGATCCTGATCAAATGACGGGTTTTGTGGTATCTGATCATCGTCTGCACTATTTGCTTATTTCCTTTAAATGGGCTGCTAGGCATTAATGAGTTACCGGTAATGTTTTCACAGGTATATCAGTGCAGGCACAGAGTTAACATGGGACTATAATTACGAGGTTGACAGTGTACCAGGGAAGGTGCTCTACTGTTACTGTGGCTCAGCAGATTGTAGAGGCAGATTATTGTGAGGACACTTCATATTATCCTGCAGATGAGTGGGGGCCTACAGTGCAGATGAGAAGGAGGCAGTCAAGAGTTCTGGAGTTACAAGCAATTTATTGAGAATCCAGTGAATACATCCAGTGACTTTGAGATGGTTTTAAAACTGCAGATTGGTCGGAGGCAGATTACTGACCCTCTAGATGAAGTTTTGTGTGTTTGCACAATGGACTGGAGGTTGCAAATAAGTTAGAGGGAAGATAAAATAAGTCTATTCTGCAATTAATATGGGGCAAGTCATAAGTCTGCTTCACCATGCAGGTAGCTTTGAGCTGTTTTGATAAGTCTGCATCTGCTTTGCATTTGATTTAGACTGATTCCGAGGCAAGTTATAACGATGAGTTAGAGGCAAGTGGTAAAGAGTCTGCTATATTATGCAGATAAGTTGGAGGCAAGTCAAAACAAGTCTGTTTCACTTGGCATATGAGTAAGCGGCTAGTGATCACTATTCAGCTTCATGCTTCGGAGGATTATGAGGCAAGTTAGAATGAGTATATTTGTCTTGGCAGATGAGTTATAGGCAGGTTGTAATATGTAATAAGGGTTAGAGAGAAATTATTATCATTCCATGTTGTATTTGAGTTAGAGTCAAGATATCTAAACTCTATGCTGAAGTAAGAAGTAAATTATTGGGAGTATTCTTGAAGTACAGATGAATTAGAGGAAGATAATGGAAAGATTATTGTGAGTGTGCTTAATACTACAGATAAAATACGTTCAGGCATTTCGGCCAATGTTTAATATACAAATGAAATTGAGGAATATTTTTGTAGGTTCTGTTTTTTGTTGGTTCTAAATAACAAGTGTATAGCCTCAGCCTAATACTAAAAATAAATTTGAGGCAGCTTTGTGTGAGTCTGTTTTAAACTGCAGATGAACCACAGGGAGATTATTGTGAGTCCGTTTTATTCGATCAATTACCAACAAATTATTTTTGCTATGCTGATATACACTTCAGATGAATTACAGGCAGATTCAGGCTACATATATTGTGTGAAAAAAGATATGGTGGGATAGCTGTCACAGCAGAAATTTTAAGCATGCACAGGAAGTACAAATGTATGTTACCGTATTGATTCTAAATATTCAGACAGACAGGTCTGAGCAAACATTGTAGACCCAAGTTTGATCAGGGTCTACAACGTTTTGCCTTCACACTCACAGTAAAGAAAGGTGGAAGAATTTGTTGTGGTTGAATTCTGGTTTGATGACATCAGGATTATTTTAATTTACAGATTTGCCCAGAACATTGAATTTTTAAGGTTTAAGTGTTTGTGTATAGCACAATGGATAAATTACACCATGATTTGTACAATAAATATAATTTTTTACAAAACTACAAAATTTGAGCCACGACATGAGAAAACCAACAAAGTGGTTGTGCATCCAGCGGAAACTCAAATCAGCCTGGGCATCCACCCAGTCTGACCAGAACCTTTGCTGTTGGCATGGAGGTAGCTCAGACACTTAGCTACCCGATAAGCGCACAGCGAAGACTCTTATCAGAATGAGCGGATGCGCAGGCTGATTTGAGTCTGCGCTAGGCGCACAACCACTTTGTTGGATTTTTCGTGTTGCGGCTCATTTATTTTTATGTCTGTAATGTTGAATTGATTTGGTTACATATACTGTTACTTTGTATTAGAATTTCATTTGATTTGCAGAAGATTATATTATGATGAGTGGCTACAATATCAGAGGAAGCAACTCAGCAATTCTAATTTTTGCTTCCCTTTTCATTACAGGTCAACTTCTAAAGGGAAGAATTTTCTCCTCTGGAAGCAAATTCCTTTCTTTAAGAGTAGATTTTCGTTGTCCAGGGAATCAAATAGGAAGTCACAAAAAATGTTGATTTTTCTTTTTTACAAATTTTTAACTCACCTGTAAGGACATACTGGAAGCTGTTGTTGTCACCCTGACGTGGGCGTTGGCGTAGGCTTCGCACTTTAAAGTTGTACAACAAAGATTTTTTTATGTGATGGGCAAGGCAAGGCCCTGTCAGGTCAGCCATCCTATTTTGGGACAGGTCTTGTATGTTTTATTGTATAAACCATGTTGTAGATTATATCTATGGTGTATATTAAGTTGAAAATAAAATTTGAATTACGTGAATGTGTCCGTCTTTGTTTTCATTTCCATGTTTTACAGTCTAGAAATTTTCTGTCTATGGCCCACAGTTTAGAGCTGTATTTCTTTTTCAGTGCTTACACCATTTTTAGCTCACCTGAGCCGAAGGCTCAGAGGTGAGCTTATAGGATGGGAGTCGAGCTGTCGTCCGTCCGTGCGTGGGTGGGTGGGTGCGTGCGTGCGTGTGTCAACACTTTCAAACATAAATATCTCAGAAACCAGTGGGCTGATTGCAATCAAATTTTATCTGAAGCATCATTGGGGTGGGGGAAAGGCTGCATTAGGTTTTGGTGCAGATCAGCTCAGAACTCTGGTTTCCATGGCAACAGATAGCCCCCATAGGGTTATAATGGGGAAAACGGCGTCATCACCTTTTCTCGACTGTTTTTGATTAGATCCTTATCATACTTGCAGGTAATGGTGACATACATAAGAGCTTGGATGAGTTCGAAATTTGGCCGGATTCGAGCACAGACTACGGAGTTAGCTGCCCTTGAGTGTTTGAAAAAAATCCTATAGTGTTATAATGGAGAAAACAATGTCATCACATTTTTTTATTAAGAAAAACTTTGTCATCGCTCTAGCGCCTACATTTCTCAATGGATTTTAAAATAACTTCACACAAATGTAGGGCATGACAATATCTCGAGCAAGTTCGACTTTCAGGATGCTGCGCCCAAGGTCAAGGTCACTGTGGCTATTTTTAGAAAAACTTTGTCAGCGCGCTAGCACCTACAATTCTCAATGGATTTTGAAATAACTTCACACAAATGTAGGGCATCACAATATCTCGAGCAAGTTTGACTTTCAGGGTTTTGCACTCAAGGTCAAGGTCACTGTGGCTATTTTTAGAAACTCTTTGTCATCGCTCTAGCACCTACATTTCTCCATGGATTTTAAAATAACTTCACACAAATGTAGGGCATGACAATATCTCGAGCAAGTTCGACTTTCAGGGTGCTGCACCCAAGGTCAAGGTCACTGTGGCTATTTTTAGAAAAACTTTGTCATCACTCTAGCGCCTACATTTCTCAACCGATTTTAAATCAACTTCACACAAATGTAGGGCATGACAATATCTCGAACAACTTTGACTTTCAGGGTGCTGCGCCCAAGGTCAAAGTCACTGTGGCTATTTTTAGAAAAACTTTATCATGGCTTTAGCACCTACATTTCTCAATGGATTTTAAAGTAACTTCCCACAAATGTAGGGCATGACAATATCTTGAGCAAGTTCAACTTTCAGGGTGCTGTACCCAAGGTCAAGGTCACTGTGGCTAATTTTAGAAAAACTTTGTCATGGCTCTAGCGCCTACATTTCTCCATGGATTTTGAAATAACTTCACACAAATGTAGGGTATGACAATATCTCGAGCAAGTTCGACTTTCAGGCTGCTGCGCCCAAGGTCAAGGTTTCTGTGGCTTTTTTAAGAAAAACTTTGTCATCGCTCTAGCATCTTCATTTTTCCGTGGATTTTGAAATAATTTCACACAAATGTAGGGCATGACAATATCTTGAGCAAGTTTGACTCTCAGGGTGCTGCACCCAAGGTCAAGGTCACTGTGGCTATTTTTAGAAAAACGTAGTCATCCCTCTAACGCCTACATTTGTCAACAGATTTTAAATAAACATCACACAAATGTAGGGCATAACAATATTTTGAACAAGTTTGGCTTTTAGGGGTGCTGTGCCCAAGGTCAATGTCACTGTGGCTATTTTTAGAAAAACTTTGTCAGCGCTCTAGCACCTACATTTCTCAACGGATTTTAAAATTACTTCATACAAATGTAGAGCATGACAATATCTCGAGCAAGTTCGACTTTCAGGCTGCTGCGCCGAACGTCAAGGTCACTGTGGCTATTTTTAGAAAAACTTTATCATGGCTTTAGCACCTACATTTCTCCATGGATTTTAAAATAACTTCACACAAATGTAGGGTATGACAATATCTCGAGCAAGTTCAACTTTCAGGGTGCTGGGCTCAAAGTCAAGGTCCCTGTGGCCATTTTTTTGAAAAACTTTGTCATCGCTCTAGCGCCTACATTTCTCCATAGACTTTAAGAACCCAACTCTGACTATGGAGTTATCTACCCTTGAGCTTCTAAAAATTGATGTCACCAAGTAATCCAGGTTGATATTGATCTGATCCTTTTCAAACTTGCAGGTAACAAGGGCATGCATGATACTATTCGGTGAGTTCAAATTTTGGCCAGATCGACCAAAGGCTACAGCTACAAAGTTAGCTGCCCTTGAGCATCTAAGAAATACCCCATAGACTTTAAATGGGTAAAATAGTGTCTCCACTTTTACTTTGTTGTTTTTGATTGGATCCTTTAGATACTTCCCCTGTAACAAGAGTATTCATGAAAGCTTGGATGAGTCTGAATTTCCGCCAGATCAGACTACTGACTAGTGTTAGCTACCCTGAGCATCTAAAACATCAATGTCTCCATGTTTTCTTGGTAACTATCGATCCAATCTTTTTCAAGTTGGAGGTAACATAAACATGCATAATGTCTTTCATGAGCTCAAAGTTTGGCAAAATGGGACCACTGACTATTGAGTTAGCTGCCCTTGAGCATCTAAAAAATTGATGTCACAGCTTCTTCTCGGTTGCTATTGATCTGATCCTCTTTAAACTTGCAAGTTATAAAGGCATGCATAAAATCTTGGACAGGTTCCAATTTCGGCCAGATCCAAACACTTACTGAGGAATAAGCCACTATTGATTGTTTGAAAAATGTTCCAAAGAGTTAAAATGGAAAAGTAATGTATCCATGCTAGTTTGTTCCTAGTTAAAAAGGACATGTTTAAAAGCTACAAGAGGTCTGTCACTCTGATTTCTGACACATTGAGACGGCTGAGTTACTAATGAAAATATAATTATGAGATCATTTAAGAGCAGTGGAAACATTCAAAAGAAAGAGACTGGGCCAGACAGATCTGTTTCGGATAATCAATCCTCTTCAGTGACACTGAAAGAAGCCCTGAAAAAAAAAATTCAAATTTTGAATGACTTTACTTGCTGGCTTGTTTCCACTTTTCTCAGTTGCTATAAATTGCATGTATTTTGTCCGTGCATGTAACCAGAATATACATAAAAAAACTTTTAGGTGTTTGAATTACCTCAAGACTGAATTGAAGACAACAGAGTTAGTTTCCCTTCAGTGTCAAAAACAGAATTCCATCTACTAATGCTGCTTTTACACCTGGGCGAATATCCTTACGAATATGAAGAATTAATGAACATTTGAATTTTGCGCTAAAATCACCGAAAATGATATGATTGGCCAAGAAAAAAATGAAACCTTATGAATGCTTCAGAATGTGGTAAGATCCTTGCAAATCTGTTTTACGATTGTTGTTATATTCTTAAGAATGCTTACGAATGCTGTTTTGCGAATCTTACGAATGTGTTGCAAAAGAAACAACAACACGACACACGCATACTTTATTTGCTAGGCTGTGCCCAATTAGCTTATTCTCCATCATATTGTTACTCATTGTCCGCATTTGTTCATTATACTACGAGAATGTCAATACAAATGCTAGCGAATCTTTACAAGGGTCTTACAATCACGACAAATGTGTTGCCAATGATAAGAATGGCTTGTGACTGCTTCCGAATATGTTGCAAATATGTTCTTTTTATCCCCCGACAGAAAGGTTCGGGGGAAAGAGCGATGAGCCTGGCGTTCGTCCGTCCGTCCGTAAACATTTTCTTGTCTGCTCTATAACTTGAATACCCTTTGGAATATTTTCATGATACTTCACAGTTATGTAGAACAGGTCATGACGATGTGTCGCATACAAGAATGGTAACTCTTGCGATTGTACTTTTTGAGTTATCTCCCCTTTGGTGATCATTTTAGGTGTGATTTCGTGTCCGCTCTATAACTTGAATACCCTTTGGAATATTTTCATGATACTTCACAGAAATGTAGAACAGGTCATGTCGATGTGTCGCGAACAAGAATGACAACTCTTGCTTTCTTACTTTTTTAGTTATTTCCCCTTGATAGTTTTAGGTGTGATTTTTTGGCAGATTTGTGTCCGCTCTATAACTTGAATACCCTTTGGAATATTCTCATGATACTTCACAGATATGTAGAACAGGTCATGACAATGTGTCGCGAACAAGAATGACAACTCCTGCTTTCTTACTTTTTGAGTTATTTTCCCTTGATGGTTATAGGTGTGATTTCATGTTCGCTCTATAGCTTGAATAGCTTATGGCATATTTTCATGATACTTCACAGATATGTAGAACAAGTCATGATGATGTGTCGCGAACAAGAATGGCAACTCTTGCTTTCTTAGTTTTGGAGTTATTTCCCTTTGATGATTTTAGGTGTCTGCTCCATAGCTTGAATACCTTCTGAAATATTTTCATGATACTTCACAGATATGCAGAACTGGTCATGACAATTTGTCTCATACATGAATGATAACTCTTGCTTTCATACTTTGTGAGTTATTTACCTTTGGTAGTTTGAGCTGCTGTTTGAGTCTTTGCTCCATATCCATATAACCCTGGCCTGCTGCAGAATTTGAACAGCTTGTACCTTTTAGATAATCGATGAGCATGCTGTGATATCTTATCAGTGAAGTCTCTCTGACCCCTCCACATTCCCCAACACTCCCCCCCCCCCCTCCACCCCCCAAAGAAAAATGGATTTGGATTCTTTGTCCAAATTCACTTACTAGAGAGCTCAAAATTAGGTTTGTAGGCCTTGTACTTTAGAAGTTATTCACATATTTTGAAAGTTGAATGTATCGTATGCTATATATTTGTGTATATGGTGGCTGTTTGAGATATTACCTGTTTTTAGCAGTCAAGCATACTGTTTTAGTCTGAGTGTTAGATAATCATGCATCTGTTAACAGATAAATAAATGTCATTTAGAAGCATAAAAGAATGACAATATATTACTTGTATGTGTTTTGAAGTGCACCATTTTACCAAGGCCCATGGGGGTCTTCGGTCAGGGGATTTGCCATCTCCTCTGATGGCTATTTTTTGCGAATTTTAGGAACATGTTTCTAAAATTTGCAAAACTTGGTGAATGGCCGTGATTGCATAAGAATACCAACGAATGCATAGCAATCACCATGCGACCATTGCAATTTGTTAGTGAGTTACCGTGATACTATTTAAATTAGCCCATTCGCAACATATTTGCCCAGGGATAAGAGCAGTATAATAATGGGAAAATCAGATTTAAAAAAACTAAAAGGATTTTACCATGTATGTAGTAAAGAGCAAAGGCATTGATCACCCTGTGCATTAGCATAGCTGATCTGGGTTTTATGCATATACGAAAGACAGTTTTTTCATGACCATGCTCGGTTAATGTTGGTTCTTGTCTATTTTCAGATTGAACATTCCCAAGATTGCAGAAAGTTTCACAATTACAAGAGAGTATAAAGAATATATTGCAAAATAAAAAGCAAAAAATGATTCTGAATTTTACTGAAATGAAAGAAATACATGTAGTTTTACTTCACCAAAAAGACTGAGAATGGGTTTACGTAACTTTCCCAAAAAGTCTGAGAATGGGTTAAACTTCCCCAGAAAGTCTGAGAATGGGTTAATCTTCTGCAAAAAGTCTGAGAATGGGTTAATCTTCCCTAAAAAGTCTGAGAATGGGTTAAGCTTCCCCAAAAAGTCTGAGAATGGGCTAAACTTCTCCCAAAAAGTCTGAGAATGAGTTAGTTTTCCTCAAAAAGTCTGAGATTGGGTTAAACTTCCCTAAAAAGTCAGAGAATGGGTTAAACTTCCCTAAAAAGTCTGAGAATGGGTTAAACTTCCCCAAAAAGTCTGAGAATGGGTTAAACTTCCCCAAAAAGTCTGAGAATGGGTTAATCTTCCCCAAAAAGTCTGAGATTGGGTTAAACTTCCCTAAAAAGTCTGAAAATGGGTTAAACTTCCTCAAAAAGTCAGAAATTTACTGATTCTGTTGCCAAGCAGTGTACTGATACTGATGCCAATCATTTTGCTGTTTCTGTTACTGAGACTTACACGGAGTCTAGTTTAAACTTTGCACAGTGCTCATATTCCAAATGAATACTTGAATGTTTGTAGCGATTTTTATGAAACCTTTGCTGATGCCTATTTAAATGATGTGGCTTATGGAAACTTAAGAACTTACAAGGACTTATCTGTGTCTGTATAACCATATCTTAAACTACCCCCAAAAGCCTGAGAATGAGTTAAACTTCCTCAAAGAATCAAAATTGCTAAAGATGATAATTTTATGCCAGTATCTGCCTGATTCTTTGCCAAGCTTTTTGCTGACATATTCTGATTTTAGCTTGAAGTTTGCCAAGTGCTCCCGCACTGATCTTTAGTGCAGATTATATTTTACTTTTGGTCCCTTGAGATCATAGAATGTATTCTGAGAACTTGAAAATAGTCATATGTCTAGATTCATTTTCTAAACAAATTTAAAAGATTTGGGTATTTTTCGACTTACCATTCTTTGAGACGAATGCCTTGTTAAATTTACCAATATACAGTGTTTTCCTCTTGCTCCCTTTGCTAGATCTTATATGGTCACTGATGAGGCTTTTATAGCTGAAACCTAGGTATGGCTCATCTTCTGCCTTTCTAATGAATATTTTCTTTCCTCTAAAAAGGATCTAAACCCTTTATTCTATTCAACAGATTGCTTTAATGTTTGTAGTGATTTTTATGAAGCATTTGCGGGTACTTAACTAAACTTTATTGTTAATATGTTAGAATTATCTTTGAATGAAAGTGTGAACAATGGCTGTTCCTTTATTGCTATTAGAGAAATGGTTTTCAGTGATCAGAAACAGGTACAATCAGAGCCAAAAGCTTGCCATCAAAACAAAAGTGTGAAATTACTAAAAATTACATGAAAGACAGATTACAGCTAGACTAATGTGGTGAATGAATCAGTTGTTAAATAATGTTTAACCAGTGATTTGACTGTATCACTGGCTTCATGGTTGGAAAAGGTGATGATCGGGGAACATCTGTTTCCTTTTTCGTCACTGTTTTTTGTCGAGCCCGCTTGCAGTAAGCGAGACATAGTTGTTACAACTTCAGTTTGGTGTATGTCCATGCGTGCATGCATCAGTGCGTGCCTGCGTTCATCCGTCCGGATTTGTCCGGGCCATAACTTCTACATTTACGGATGGATTTCAAAATAATTTGGCACAATTGTTCTCCTTGATGAGTAGAAGTGCCATTTGAAACATTTGATCAGGTAGGTCCTAGGTCAATGTCAAACTTGAAGGTCAAATGATAAAATGGCCATAAATTGAGCTTGTCCGGGCCATAACTTCTACATTTACGAATGGATTTCAAAAAATTTGGCACAATTGTTCTCCGTGATGAGTAGAAGTGCCATTTGAAACATTTGATCAGGTAGGTCCAAGGTCAAGGTCAAACTTGAATTTCAAATGATAAAATGGCCATAAATTGAGCTTGTCCGAGCCATAACTTCGACAATTACGGATGGATTTTAAAAAAAATTGCACAATTGTTCTCCTTGATGAGTAGAAGTGCCATTTGGAACATTTTTTCAGGTAGGTCCAAGGTCAAGGTCACACTTGAAGGTCAAATGATAAATTGAGCTTGTCAGAGCCATAACTTCTACATTTACGGATGGATTTCAAAATAATCTGGCACAATTATTCTCCTTGATGAGTAGAAGTGCCATTTGGAACATTTGTTCCGGTAGGTCCAAGATCAAGGTCACACTTGAAGGTCAAATGATAAAATGACCATAATTTGAGCTTGTCCGAGCCATAACTTCAATATTTACGAATGGATTTCAAAATATTTTGGCACAATTGTTCTCCTTGATGAGTAGAAGTGCCATTTAAAATATTTGTTCAAGTAGATCCAAAGCCAAGGTCACATTTGAAGGTCAAATGATAAAATGGTTATAAATTGAGCTTGTCCGAGCCATTACTTCTACAGTTATTCATGGATTTCAAAATAATTTAGCACAATTGCTCTTCTTGATGAGTGGAAGTGTCACACGTTTGGGTAGGTCCAAGGTCAAGGTCACACTTGAAGGTCAGCTATTGTAATTGTCTTTAATTGATTATGTCTGGGTCATCACTTCTACTTATTTTCCTTTGTGAAAATTTGAAAAAAAGAAGAAATATGCTGGCTAAGCATGATGTTGTTTTGCTTCTTTCCAGAGTGAAGCAGTTACTTAGTCTTGACATACATATAGGTCACTATAACAAACAGTGGGCTCTACCAGTTGTCCCTGGACAACCTTCTAGTTTTAAATATTTTAGCCTTGTCATGAAACACCTTGTTTTAGTGATTTCCACCCAGGTGTGACACAAACCAGCTTCCATGGCTACAGAAGCTGGTTATACATCAAATAATTGCATTAAAACTGAAGGTATGGTACTATCTCGAAGAGGTGAAAAACAAAGGCAATGATCAGCCGGTGCATTTGCACAGCTGATCTGGGCCTTTGTATTTTGCATAGCCGAAAAGCAAGTTTTCACATGACCGGGCTCATTTAATATTGTTTTTTGTCTATTTTCAGACTGTTCAGTGAAAACAACAACAATGCCAAGAAGGAGGAAAGATTCTAAGTCACAAAGGAGAGAGAAGAACAAAGAGCTAAAGAGACAAGCGAGAAGGAAAGCAAACAATGATCCTGACTTGTTAACTGAAAGTGATAGAAAAGGGTTAAACTTCCCTAAAAAGGCTGAGAATGGGTTAAACTTCCCCAAAAAGGCTGAGAATGGGTTAAACTTCCCTAAAAAGTCTGAGAATGGGTTAAACTTCCCCAAAAAGTCTGAGAATGGGTTAAACTTCCCCAAAAAGTCTGAGAATGGGTTAAACTTCCCCAAAAAGTCAGAAATTGCTGCAAATTATATGCCAATACCTGCCATGCATTTTACTGATTCTGTTGCCAAGCTTTGTACTGATTCTGATGCCAATCATTTTGCTGTTTCTGTTACAGAAACTAACACCGAGTCTAGTTTCAACTTTGCAAAGTGCTTTCCAAATGAATGCTTGAATGTTTGTAGTGATTTTGATGAAACCTTTGCAGATGCTTATCCAAATGATGTTGCTGACAGAAACTGTAGAACTTCCGAAGACTTATCTTTGAATGAAGAGGAAATTATTCAGAATACTGATATTGAAATTATAGAAACTAGTACTGAAAGACCTTTTGAAAATATGGATACTGACAACCTTGCATTAACACAACCCAGTCCAGTAATATGGAATGCTAGTCAAATTATGTTTGGTAGTTTTCATCAAAATGACAATAGATTTCCGGATCAATCTAGAGGATTTCAGTGTACTTGTAATGCACTATGCATGTTAGTATGTGATGAAATACAAAATGGCTTAGAACTTGATAAGATTCTTTATGCTGGTGATGTATTGTATAATACTACTGTTAATAGTTTAAAAGCACAAGGAAAATTTGTAAACTCTTTACTGAGCTTAGAAGAAATTCCGGACGCTTTGGAATTTGAATCTGTGAATTATTTTGTTGAAAAACAACCTATCGCCTTTGGTGCTCTTGTGAGTACTTTTGAAAACGATGCTTTGCCAACTCTCCATTGTGCTCTAGAAACAGCTTTTATCAAATCAACATCTGTTCTTTTGATAATTGGATCTGTGTGTTCTGCTGTAAGTAAAAGGAATACCTCATACATATTTTTTGATTCACATTCTCACGGAGAAAATGGCCTGTCATCAAGTGATGGTACATCTATCTTATTGTCATTTTCTTGTCTTGAAGATCTCATTGCATACTTGTATGCATTTTATGAAAGTATGAGAATAGATTTGACAATGCAGTTTGATTTGTTGCCTATATCTATAAGAAAAAGTGAACTGCCAGAGAGCCTTCTTGAGGCCTACTTTGATGATCAAAATTTGCGACAACAACAGAAAGCTGTCATTACAAGCAATTCAGAATCCATTCTGAATGTAAAGAAAAAGAAAAACCGGAAAGACTACCACAGGATATATAAGCAAAATGCAAGGCAAAACTCCTCTTTTAAAGCAAAAGAATTATTAACTCAGCGAAAACACATGCGTAAAGCCAGGCAAGATAGAGATTACAAAGCAAAAGAATTAGTAGCTCAGCGAAAACGCATGCATAAAGCCAGGCAAGATAGAGATTACAAAGCAAAAGAATTAGTAGCTCAGCGAAAACGCATGCATAAAGCCAGGCAAGATAGAGATTACAAAGCAAAAGAATTAGTAGCTCAGCGAAAACACATGCATAAAGCCAGGCAAGATAGAGATTTCAAAGCAAAAGAATCAGTAGCTCGGCAAAAATACATGCATAAAGCCAGGCAAGATAGAGATTACAAAGCAAAAGAATTAGTAGCTCAGCGAAAACACATGCATAAAGCCAGGCAAGATAGAGATTACAAAGCAAAAGAATTAGTAGCTCGGCAAAAATACATGCATAAAGCCAGGCAAGATAGAGATTTCAAAGCAAAAGAATCAGTAGCTCGGCAAAAATACATGCATAAAGCCGGGCAAGATAGAGATTTCAAAGCAAAAGAATCAGTAGCTCGGCAAAAATACATGCATAAAGCCAGGCAAGATGGAGATTACAAAGCAAAGGAATTAGTAGCTCAGCGAAAACACATGCATAAAGCCAGGCAAGATAGAGATTACAAAGCGAAAGAATTAGAAGCTCAGCGCAAATCTAAGCAGAAAGCAAGGCAAGATAGAGATTATAAGGCAAAAGAATTGGTGGCTCAGCGCAAATCTAAACAGAATACCAGAAAAAACCCATTTGTATTAGAATGTGAAAGAGTTAAGAAGCAGGAGTACAGGAGAAAGAAGCGAAACATAGATGAAGTGAATGAATATATAGACTTAGAGGAGACCCGTAAAAAACGTAAGAACAAGTTTGAGGATCAACGAGTAGAGAAGACATCTGATCAAAGCTATGTTAAAGATATCAATGAATGTATCAAACAATTTCATTCAAGTATAGCTGTAGGACCATTGTTTGTATGTACATGCTGCCATCAAACATGGTTTAGAAAAGGTGTTTGCATGTTGAAGAACATCAATTTGCCAACAAGTAGTAGACTTTACTGCACCAAATTTAAGTCAATTAATGATGAAGAGTGGATTTTCACACTTGTATGGGAGCAATAAGAGGTGGAAAGGTTCCAAAACTGTCAGTAGCTAATGGAATGAAATGGCCAGATAAGCCACTAGAACTTGACTTGCATCAGCTTGAAGAAAGACTTATATCACTAAGAATTCCATTTATGCAGATTCGAGAGTTGCCACGTGGAGGTCAGTATTCTTTGAAAGGCAATGTTATTAATGTGCCAGTTGATATTCAACCCACAGTGAGCTGTCTTCCAAGACCCATGGATGAAAATTTTACTATTGCTGTACAACTTAAAAAGAAATTGTCATATAAAAAAGTGGATTTCAAAGAAAATGTAAGACCATTAAGAGTTTTGACTGCATTACACTGGCTGGTAAATAAGAGTGAACTGTATAAAAGATCTGGCGTAGAAATTGATGTCAACTGGTTTAAGGAAGTAACTGAAAGTTCAGAGGAGACTGTCAGGGAATTTCTGCAAGTGTCAAACAAGCAAAATGAGGAGAAGCAAAAACAAAATGGAACTAATGAGGAAGATGTGAATGTACCGTCATCATCAAAGGATAGCACAACAGCTGATGACTATGATTCTGATCACTTTAGTGAGATAGACACTAATGAACAAGTTGGCAATGTAGACACTCTAGTTGATGATGAAAACCTTGAAAACAAATATGATAAAGTTATTACTTTTGCACCTGGAGAAGGGCAGCATCCTCTTAGTTTATATCATGATGCAGATGCAGAGTATCTTTGTTTTCCTACAATATTTTGTGGTCAGAGGCGTCCTAGTAAAGAAGAAAGAACTGTCCCAGTTCATTATAGTGACATTGTGAAGTGGGAATTAAGAAGTGTTGATAGAAGAGCTGCACAATCTGTTCCAAACATATTTTTTAAACACAAAAAATTGCAGATGAAGCAAATAAGTAACAAAGTTAACCTGGCTGTTAGAAGATGTAAAGGCAAGGAAAAGAAAATTACAGCAGCTGAAGCTAGAAATTCTGAGTATTTAGACAAACTTGTCAAACTTGATGAAGGTTATTACATATTTCGTCAACTTAGAAATTCTCCTGCTTATTTACAGTCAAGAAAAAAGGATATCTTTGCAATGATTCGGCAGCTTTCTTTGCCAACCTGGTTTATGTCATTATCAGCAGCAGATACAAGATGGACTGATCTTTTGAAAATGTTGGCAAAACTAAATAAAGGGGTCAGTTATACAGACAAGGATATAGAGGGACTAACATGGCAAGAAAAAACAAAGCTTGTTCAAAAAGACCCAGTTACATGCTCAAGATATTTTGATCACCGGGTACAAGAATTCCTAAATGCTATTCTTAAAAGTAACTGTGAACCCATTGGAAAACTGAGAGATTTCTTTTATAGAGTTGAGTTTCAGCAACGTGGTTCACCTCACATCCACATGCTTGTTTGGATTGAAAATGCTCCAACATTGGAAAAGAACTCTGAAGAAGAAATTGTCGAATTTGTTGATAAGTATCTCACTTGTACTGTGAATGATGATGAAACTGCACATCTTGTGGAACTTCAAACACACAAACATTCAAGGACCTGTAGAAAAAAGGGAAAGGCAATATGTAGATTTGGATTTCCTTTACCTCCTTTGCCTCGAACAATGTTATTGTATCCACTAGAGGAAGAGGTAGACCAGTTCAAAAAGAAGTTTACAGAACTCCAAAGACTAATGAATGAAAACAAAGATAATGATGTTTCATTTGCTGAATTCTTAGAGACAGTGGCCAAAATGACATTTGAAGATTACATTAAGTGTATAAGAAGTTCGCTCAGTGCTCCTAAAGTGTTCCTTAAACGCGCACCAAATGAAATGAGAGTCAATTTGTTCAATGGGAAAATTCTTCTTGCCTGGAAAGCTAATCTTGACATTCAGATTGTTCTTGAACCATATGGTTGTGCATCATATGTTGTTGGATACATAAGCAAATCACAAAGAGGTATGAGTGCACAGCTGGAAGCTGCTGCGAAGGAAGCCAGAAAAGGAAATTCTGATATAAAAAAACAAGTGAGACATATAGGAAATGTTTTTTCAAACTGTGTTGAAGTAGGTGCTCAAGAAGCTGTCTATCTTGCTCTACAAATTCCATTGACCAAAGGAACTCGAGAGGTTGTTTATATCAATACATGTGCTTCAAGAGAAAGAGTTTTTCTATTAAAACCCAAATCAGTCCTAGATGAACTACCTGCTGAATCCACAAATATTGAGTCAGATAATATAGTTCAGAGATATTCTAAAAGACCAAGGCAGCTTCAGAGGTTTTGCTTGGCTGATTATGTCTCAAAGGTTGATGTCATTTATCCAAAAGGAAATAAATTGCCTGAGACAATAGAATATAGAAATGATGACAGCATTAGTGATGAGAATTCAATTGATGAAAATAGTGAGGATGAAGAGATGGTTGAAAATGGGAATACTGCATCAGACTTGATACACATAGCAAAGAATGGAACAAAATATAAGTACCGAAAAGTCCCTAAAGTCATACGCTATGTTAGATACAATCAAACTAAGGACCCAGAAAATTATTACAGAGAGCAACTCATGCTTTTTATGCCATGGCGTAATGAAATAAAAGACCTGCTTGGTTCTTTTGAGACATATGGAGCTCATTACAACACCATCAAAGAGTCACTTGAAATCAAAAGAAATCAGTATGAACATCACACTGAAGAACTTGAACTTGCCAGGCAAATGATAGAAGCTGAGGAAGCTGAATATGATGGAATTGCACCAAATGCAGAACAAGAAAATAGAGAAGCAGAAGAAGAAGGTGTAAAAGAGTCTGAAAACTTTGTATATTTTAATCCAGACAGAGTGGTTGAACATAGGCACTATGACATTGGTATAGAGCTGCAGTCCACATGTTCAGTGCCAAGGGTAGAAACAACTAGTATCATGCTGCCAGATGAAGAATACTTAAGTCTGCTACGAAGTTTGAATTTAAGACAGCGGGAATTTTTCAATCACATTATTCATTGCATAAAATGTAAAGACGAACCAATTTACGCTTTCTTGTCAGGGGGTGCAGGTGTTGGTAAATCAGTAGTGATAAGAGCACTTTATCAAAGTCTGTACAGAATGTTAAATCTAAAAGAAGGAGAAAACTCTGATGATATAAGAATTATTCTATGTGCTTGGATGGGCACTGCTGCTTTCAATATAGGTGGTAATACCATTTGCTCTGCTTTTCACAGAAAGATCTTTCAAGATGATCAAAGAATGTCAGCTGATGAATTGAATACATTCAGGATAAAGTACAAACACTTGAAGGTTGTGATTATAGATGAAATATCCATGGTAGGGAAAAGGATTTTTGACTTTATAGACACAAGACTACAGCAGCTGACAGGTATAAGAGCACGTTTTGGTGGTTTAAGTGTTATTGCAGTTGGTGATTTTTATCAGTTGAAGCCAGTAGGTGATAGATTGGTATTCCTTGATCTTAAAGAGGGCGCAAAAGCACTTGCACCAAATTCTTGGAAAGAGCATTTCAAAATTTATGAATTAGTAGACATCATGAGACAGAAAGACGACCTTAGGTTTGCACAATTACTGAATAGACTTCGTGTGAACGAATTGACTGAAGAGGACAAAGATGATTTACGGAAGCGTGTTGTTGACCGTGATTCAGGTGAATACCCAAGAGATGCTGTGCATCTATTTGCTGAAAAAGTAGGGGTGTATAACCATAATGAGAATATTATGAATGCTATTGATGGAGAACAGGTTGATATACCATGCGATGACACTCTTGCTTCAGCAAATATTTCCTCGAAAAAAGCAAGGGAACTTATCAGCCAAATTCCTGATAATCCTGAAACAACAGCTAATTTGGAAAGTGTTGACTGTAAAGGTCGGAATGAAATATAACATATCGGTAAATGTCAATGTTGAAGATGGTATTGCAAATGGAGCTACAGGTAAAGTGAAATTCATAGAGTATAAAATTGAAGGCAGTAATCGACCAAGCATTATATGGATGAAATTTGATGATCCTCGAATTGGAAAGGCAACAAGAGAAAAATACTTTCAAAGGGGCTTTTATAATTCAAATATTCAAAGAGACTGGACTCCAATATTTGAAACTGAAAAAACCTTTTTGTACAATCGCAAAATGTATCAGAGAAGACAATTCCCATTGCGACCAGCAGCAGCAAAAACAGTTCACAAAGATCAAGGGATCACAGAAGATGAGGTAGTAGTTGATTTAACTCAGCATAAAGGAGTTAGGAAGGTACCCCATATTCATTATGTTGCATTTAGTAGAGTCAGAAAACTCGAAAATTTATACATTCTGAATCTAAACGAGGCTGCTATAGGTTTAGATGAACAGGTGAATGTTGAAATGCAGAGGTTGAGAACAGAAGCATCTCTTGAGCTCAGTTATACACCTTTGTATAAAATTGATCCCAGCAAAATCAAACTGGCTTTCAATAATGCAAGGTCACTACATAAACATTTTATAGATGTACAGTTTGAACCAAATGTGTTGTCTGCAGATGTTATTGGGTTTGCTGAATCTAGAATGTGTACAAGAGATGAAGATGTTCATTTTGCCTTGAATAGGTTCAGACTTGTCCGATTAGACGAAGCAGCCTATGAAACCAGGCCACACCATGGACTTGCCTTATATATAAAAGAAGATTTTGAAATTCAGGAAGTGATGAAACACCATTCTCAATTTTGTGAATTCATTTTTGCTAAATTACACAGTAAGAGAAAAGGTCAACTGCAAGTTGTAGTGTTCTACAAATATCCAAAATGTTCTCAGACTGATTTGAAAAAAGACATTATCAGTGCTTTGAAGCCACTTGTAGATCATGATGTAAAACTAGTCATAATGGGTGATTTTAATGTACCAGTAAATGAAGCTGAGTCACCTTTCGTCTGTTTTATGGAGACCTTATTCTTTTGCAGTCAGTATATTCGACAACCAACGACTGATCATGGATCATTATTGGATCTGGTATTTGCAAATTGTGATGCATTCTGTGATGTGATAGAGGCTTACTGGTCTGATCATAAGCTTATTTATTGTGCCTTAGACATTTAGAGTGCTTTTATGAAACTGCACTCACAGATGATATAGTGACAACAGAATTGTTTTAAGTATGAAAAGAAACACATTGTGTAAATATAAGAAGTATACATTTGTAGATGAAAAAGGGTTTACATATGCTTATAGGTATAGCTTGCTCTTGTTTTGCTATCTTTTGGTTATTTAAACACATAAAGCCATTTTGATTTATCTAAAGGTACAGACTTGTTCTGCCAGGTTTTTAAGCTTAATGTGGTATGTTGTAAATAAGTTTTGCAGATTGCCAGAATTTGTTTTGAAGTATCAACCCCACTTATTAGAAAATTAAGTGGCTTATGCATTAACGGGGGTTGCCACAATGTTCATGTTCCCCCAACTTAGAAGTTGGGGAGCATGCTAGTATGGGTCTGCCTGTTGGTCCCTCCCTGCCACACATGTCCACAAACTATTATGCACATCATTTGTATCCATGCCCCCCCCCCCTTGATTGTCCCTGAAGTGCTAGGGGTTTAACATTTAGACCCTTAAGCTGATGAGATTTTCTTTTTTATAGGGTGGGGCTAAGAACAGGGTTGTTACTATCAACTTGTCCCCACAGGGCGGGGCTTATACCAGGGCTCTGAAAAGTGAAAAGTCATTATCCCCGCCCATCCCCCTAAGTGGGGGGCAGTGGATACAAATGACTGGTGCATTAGAGCTAGACTTGCAAGAAAACTCTGTAATTACAGCCCTTGAAGAAGTTTTTGTATATTAGCTCTTTAAATAATATAGTTCAGATTCTTAATCTGCTTGATTATAGCTAGACTTTTCTTGAACAAATAAGGAATGCTGTGTACGTAGCTGAACTAATTTTGAAATAATTTTGTGATTTTTAATTTCCTTATCAGGAAAACTCAGAAAATGTATAGATGTAGTCATGAGTAAATTGTTTTGTACATATGCAAAAACAAAGGTGCATATTAGCTGCATTACTGCGGGGGCTAATCAGTACTATTTGCTTTTCCCTGCCTATATAATGAAATTATCCAATACTTTTAAACCTTTGGCTAGCTGCTGTAGCTGAGAAGACCTGTTTGTGACTGACCTGTAAGGAAACCCTGAAAACTTGTTTTCTCATGTGATGTTCATATGCTAGATTTCAGTTTTTGTTTTCAATAAATGTGTTAAACATATAGTATTAAATATTCAATATTGTACTGTTACTTGTATGCAATTGTTGTTAACATTATTCTGTTGTTTGTTTGGTTGGTTGGTTGATTTGATTCTTAACGTCCCAGTTAACAATTTTTCAGTCATGTTGGGATGAAGCCATCGCTTCCTCGGTATTACCAGTACTTTTGGAGAGTAAATGTGTCTTGCTCAAGGACACAACACAACACCTTTCGCTCAGGAGTCCGACACCATAACCACTATGCCACGGCGCTCTCCATTGTTTGTTTGGGCCTTATTAAGATAGTGCTAGGTAGTTTCAAGTGCTGAGGCTCCTTAGTACTTTTGCATATAACAGGTCAAGGGATAGAATTGCTTGTAACATGTGTGGTAGGAAGATGGGTTATTTTTAGATTTAATGATATTTTATCTATTTTTCCTTTCTTATGTCCTATTTTGAAACATCTGAAAAGCATAAAGTGTAATTTAAGGGTAGTATGCTGTTTTCAGCAAGTCTGTCATTCCATTAATATTTCAAGGTTCTTGCTGTATAACTTAAATAGCTTATGTCCTACTTTTTCATTTGCACATCCCTGCACATTCAGGCAGTATATGATTGTATAGATCTGGCTGTAAAAGAGGAGCAAAGGGCCAGTAGGGGCAGGAGTTTTGCCACTTTGTAATTCTTACAAGGGTATTTTTGTATTGACATTGACTGGTATTTCATATATGTAAATGCAAATCCTCTTAAAGCTTTGAGTTTATCCTTTTAATACTTTGTAGGCATGTTACAAATATAGTGAACATGTGCTTGAAGAAGTTTGATGCTGTCAATACTTAGCAGTTATTTACTGGTCTATTGAAAATGTGCATGAAGAAGTTTGTTGCTGTAAAATATTGTTTGACTAACCGACAAGAGTATTGAAGTTAGGTATACATGCATTCTAACCACTGCACAGTTCAAATAATGCTTGAAATGCATAGTTTTTAAAAGCCATTCCTTTCCAAGTGTCCATTTATTCTTTCAATACTTTGCAGATATGTATTAAAGAAATATATATGGAAGATGTGTATGAAGAAGATTGATACAGATCTTTTTTAAAAAAAATTAATGGAGTTTTTAACATAGTCATTCGCTCAACCACTGCTCATAATTCAAAGAGAATTGCCGGTAATGTTTGCCTTTGTTCAAATTTCATTAAGTATATGAGTAAACTTTTAGAAGCAACTGGTGATGTTGTATGATTACACTATATGCCTTGCTTGCGGCTCATTTCTTGTTTTATTGTTCAATTTGTGGTTCAGGTTAAGTGAAAATTTAATGAAAAAGTGTGTAATTATAGTTTGGCTACTGCTTTCAAAATAGATATTAAATTATTAAGTTGAAGTGCACATTTAAGTATGAAAAAGTTGAAGGATATATACTAGCCAAAAGTTCTAACTGGCCAATACTAGCCAAAAGTTCTAACTGGCCACTTACATTTTATCGATTTTCTTCAAAGCCTCTAACAATCTTGCAATTTTATTTACATCCCCAAATAGGCAAATGTGTCAGTCAACTTAGCCTATGAAAGATTTTACAAAATTCTGACATTCACATCCTGGATGCGCCGATGAACACAAGTACCCCCATTTTTAAAATTCACAAAATCCAGCATTTCGTCACAATTTGTGAAAAGTCAACTTTTGAAATATCCAATTTACCTGAGCAAAACCACTTCATTACTAAAGCAAATGACTAAAGAAACAGATTTATGCAGAAATGAACACTCTTCCTGCATGACGGTGGTCGCTTTGGGTCAAAATGTTAAAACTTACCCCACCACTCAATGCAAATTCTTGTTAATTTTGAAAATGGGGGTACCCGTATTCATCTGTGCCTCCTGGATACAATCTACTGAATATTCCTAAACGTTTTAGTGGCATGGTTTACCGACACATTCGCCTATCTGTGGCTTAAATTGAACTGTCAGATTGCTAATAGCATTGAAGAAAAATGATAAAAACTAAGTGGCCGGTTAGAACTTTTGACTAGTATATTAACTTACTCTGTTTTATCACATTCAAAAAGTAGATGCTAACTCAATCTGTTTTATCACATGCTTTTTCAAAAAAGTTGCTATAAAAACTCCATCCGTTGAATCCATTTTCAAAAACATATATTTTAATATGTATTAAAGTAAACTTTTGCTGTAATCACCCTAAAATTCAAATAAAGAGGTATATCCATGGAGAAATTTGTCCAAAAGGTACAGATGGAATGACAAACAGTGTAGACCCTGATCAGACAGCTCCTCTAGGAGCAGTCTGATCTGGGTCTGCACTGTTTGCCAAGGGCTGTCTGTCCAAAAACTTAGGGTCATTATTAATTGAAGGGAGTGTAAATTAACATTATGAGTCAATAATGCTTGAATTGCAGTATCAAGCCAAATATCTTAAAATCATGAGTACCAAACCCTTTAGTACATGAACTTAGAATGTGTTTTGCTCACTACAATTCTCTTGGGTTGGAAGGCCTTTCTGTGGTAAAATTCTCAGCTCAAATGCTATTAACACTGATACATCGTAACATGTATATATGTGTCAAGGCTATTGCTATAATGCTGATATAAATTTGCTGTGAAAGTTAACCAACATCATTGGTACAAATGTTTATGATGACATTCTTATAAATAAAGCTACAAGTTCTACAGACGTGACATTGCCAACCTCAAATAGATCAGTCAGAGAATATTTGATGAAACATAGCCATATGCACCTTCAAGGAAAACAGTTTGTTACAATATGACAGATCTACAACTGCACTCCTCAGAACTTGCAGTATTCACAGTGTCATTCTCCTTACAACTTAGACAGGAGTTTTCATCATCACAGATACAGTCAGTGTCAAATTCCAAAGCTCATATTTTCATCAAAGCCAGATACAAGGAGCATTCAATTCATCAATGAATTATTGTTTAATGATTTCTTTTTTTTAGTCATGTGAATGACACTACTGCCAAAGTGATGACGATTTGAGTACTCAACAATATATACATCATGAAAGATAGAAATGGCTGACTTTTGTCTAGATGAACTACATGAGACTTTTAATAAAGGCCAAACTGTCTTGAAGACTCTTTAGAGTATTCCACAGGGTGAGCATTACACTTGATAACACTAAAATACATTGGTGCATCTTGTGTCTATACTGAGAGAAACTCCTATCATTACGACTGAAATTTTATGTTTAACAAACTTTGACATTAAGTTATAAAGCTGTATGTTATCAAAAGATATTGAGCCAGCAATTTTAAGCACACAAGCAAGAAAAATTATGTTTACAAACTTTTGCTACAGAGGGTTAAGACATTTGGAGTGGTACTGTACTTTAACAATTGATGCATGTGTTTCATTTAACACATACACTGTTTTATTGCAGGAGATAATAGTTCACAGAATTTGGATCATCCTTAAGCCGTTTTCTTTCCTAATGAAGCCACCCTGTTATTCAGGATTCTCTGAATTTGTGTCTTCAGATTCATGTTTCTGTTGTGAAATTCAGTGTATAGATGTGTGTTTTCTGTTAAGAAGCATTTTACTTTCTGCAATTGTTTTCACTTTAATACATTTGATATTGAAAGAGTATTTAATAAACATTAACAAATTAACACTTCTTTTAGCTGAAAACCCTTTATGCTATTCATTGGTTAAAGTACCCCCAATGCCAAATAAAATGAAGCAGTAAGCAATGATCAGGAACTGATGCAATCAGATCCAAAGTCCCACCCGGGAAATCAAACTGGAAATTAACTAAAACAAATAGACATAATAAAAATATTACATGGGGAGCATGATGGCTCAATGGTAGAGCGGAGGACACCGAAGCAGCATGTAGGGGGTTTGAAACCTACCTCTGCGGGTTTGTGTCCTTGGGCACAAACTTTACTCCCTGAAAGTACTGGTAATACCCAGAAAGTGGTGGTTCTGTCCCGACATGACTAAAAAATTGTTGACAGGTATGTTAAACCTCAACAAAAGCAAACAAATAAACAAACAAAGAAGACATACCATATATCAAAGGAGCAGCTCATTAGGAGCCTCCATGGTGTAGTGGTAAAGCTACTCGCCTTGTAAACCAGGGGTTATGGGTTTGATCCTGGACTTTTCCAGTCTTTTGGATGAGACTCTAAACTGAGGTTCAGTTTCTGTACGACCTAAGCTATTGGTGGGACGTAAAACCCTAACACAACAACAAATGAGCAGCTCTTTCCCAAATCATGGCAACTCACCTACCTTAACCTTACTAGTCTTATGAGCCACATCAAGACAAAACCTGTCTTTGGCATTTCCGACCTGGTCCGACACAAACCAGACTGTACAGCCAGAGAAGATGGTTAAGAGGCTTGAAATATTTTATTAAGCAAGTAGATGGGATTGTACTATGTAGCAAAAATAAAGGTGTTGATCAGCTGCACAGTAACTGCACAGCTGACCTGCGTCTTTATTTTAGTATGTTGTTCTCATGAAGTGGCTCATATCATCTAGAGACATAGAAGGCAAAAAGAAGCAATTAAAAAGAGGCAAATGAGAAGTATCATTTTTAAACTGTCAATAACACAAGGTTCAAAGGATTTAATAAGGGTGATCAAAAGGTTATGATTAGGGACCAAGAGATTGTACATCACAACCTCTTATTATAGCCATGCTTTGGAAAATTGGAGCTATACTGGATTTGCCCTGTCCTTCCATAATTCCGTTATTCTACGGTTCCGTAATTCTGTAGTTCTGCTACCATTTCTTTTCCGCTTAATATTTTGAGAAAAAAATGACAGAACTTAACCAAATTTTGTATGCACATCAGTATTGCCTTTTTTTTGCAAGTTTGAACCACTTACAGCCCTACATTGTTTAAACTCGCCAGGCATAGGCTGACAGTGTGAGTCGAAAGTATGAGATTGATCCAGGGTCTGTCTTTTCATCCCATATTTGTCTTATGACTAATCTAGATGGCTCTCAGGTAAGTGATCGTTGCATTGGGCTACTTGTGATAGAAAAAGTGATGGAAAATGATAAGAGGCTTAAGAAAGTAGATAGTTTTTATTATCTGTTTGGCAAAAACAAACACACTGATGAGCTACATAATTACCGTGCAGCTGATCTGCACCTTTGTTTTCACATATGCAAAATAACTGTTTTTTCATGAAGTGGCTCATTTCAGAAAAGAAGCTATTAACAGCTATGGAAGGTCAAAGATAGCCTCCAAATTGTGCACTAGGTCAAAGAAAGCAACAACAAAATCATAATTCAATACTGTCATAAACCCATGCTCATAAACACACATATTAAATGATGATTATCTAGGTTCTCTGCAGTGGAATGTTTTGATAAGAACTTGTTAGGGGTAATAAAACTCCCTTTAGAAGTAAACATCCCTGAGAGATTAGGAATCATGCTGTTATCCCTCTGCAGAAAGTCCAGTGAGATGAAATTTGGCTGCTGGTGAAAGGCTATAGTACAAGATGACAGCTCTATCTGTTGTGCTCTTGATCAGATACTTTTTAAACTTGCATATATTAAATGGGGGCATACATAATGTTTTGGATGAGTTTAATTTTCATTCTGATTGGACCACTGACTGTGGAGTTAGCTGCCCTTGAGCATCTTAAATATCCCTATAGGTTTACAATGTCTCTCAGGTGAGCAATTGTTGCCCTTTGGGCTACTTGTTACATTGTTATAAGATAGGGTTTTAGCCTTCTAAAACAATCCCAAAAAATCTAGATCCATCTTATAAGATTATATAAATGATGATCCTGGGTTGACCTTGATTTATCTTAAAGCAAGGTAAAATTTGGTGCTTTTATGCATTTGAATGGGAAAGGATGAAAAAGTGCATTTTTCTGTTGATTTTTTGTTCTATGATATGGAAATGCAGTCAACTTCAACTCCTATGAATTCAAGAGTTCAAGGTCATTTAGTGACCTTGAAGAAAGGTCACTTGGGTTTAATATTTTTGTCCTATCTCGCAGAAACTAATAGGCTAATGACAAGGCCTGTGGAGGTGAGAGAAAGAAAATGGCTGCCATAGCCATACATGCTAAAAAACTAAAAAAATCAACTCCAGAACCAATGGGCAGATTGCCTTGGAACTTGGTATGCATCATCTGGGGCTCCAATACTAAAATGAATATATAAAGATTATAGAAATGATGACCCTGGGGTGACCTAGATCCACTTTGGAGCAAGGTCAACTTTGGTCCCTTAGACATTTGATCGGGAAAGGCTGAAAAGTGCATTTTTCTGTTGTTTTTGTACTATTTGATATGCAATTACGGTCAGCTGTAACCCATAGGAATTCAAGGGGTCAAGAATCAAGATCATTAAGTCACCTCTGCCAACGGTCACTTGGGTTGTATATTTTAAGGTCCTTTCTCTGTTATTCAGAAACCTTGAATTGACACTATCACACCAGGCAAACTATGTTTTCAAGGCTGTTAAACGAAAAAGAGCTGTAACAAAACAAAAAAGCCAAGGCCTTCCAAAACCATTTGGTCATCGTGGCTAAACAAATTTGTGTTGCCATGATGACGAGGTCGTTTGGGAACTAGGACTCCTTTTTGTTTGGTAACAGCTCCTGTGCATACATAGTTAACCAGGGGTGATTATCATTTTCTAGGTGAAAACTGTGTCTACAACCAATATTATAACCACTTACCGCGCTGAGCCAAGCAAAATTAATGTGAAACGACTAATAAAAAAGTTATTTTTGAAGCGGTCTGTTTTCCATTATTCTCCTTAGCAGAAAAAATAGTTACTTTTTGCGGTAAATACCAACCAGAGGACCTGTGGCTCACCCGAGACCTTCCTGTCAATAGACACAATTTCTCATTTCGTTCTTTTTCACAAATTTTAAACCAGTGGCTTTAGAGGTTTGCATATTTTAATTTCAAAATCTCAGTGACCTTAAACGATAATCAGAAAATGATCTTGGCGTTTAGCAACATTATACATGTATCTTCATTTGCTCATTTAGTTAACCATTCATATTAAATATTGTACCTTAGAAATAAATTGAATCCGAGAAATCAACTATTTAAGCATTTTCCCACATAATAGCATTGACCTTGCCATGAATAAGGTCAAGATAAACGCATGATCACGATTGGTATAAACTATAATGGGCCCGAGTTTTAAGTTCTACATACCAAGCCACAAGGTCATTGGGTCTTTTGTTCTGGAGAAGAAGATTTTTGAAGGAATTTTACCATATATGGACGTGGCGGTCATCTTGGTTATGTGACCAAGGCCATCTGAATAAACTTTGGTTCCTTTGACCCACTAAAGCTCCATATGAAATATGGCTTCAATCGGCCCAGTGGCCTCAGAGAAGAAGATGTTTGAAAATGTTGACAGACGGGCGACAGAATCTCAGTGACTTTGAACAAAGTCAAAGAATGACCTTGATCTTGAGCGACATAATATTACTATCTGGTTATTAGTAAACCATGTATACCAAATATTATACCTTAGACTTAAAAAGTTTCCGGTGCGTAAATTGAAGGGGTCAGTGCAACAAGGTACCTATCTCCATTTTTCATAATTTTGAGAAAAATGCAAAAAAACATCATTTTTTCTTGAAACTTGAAATAACTGGTTTTTTGTTGCATAGTTAGTCAATGTATGTTGGGAAACATTGATTACAAGTGGTGTTGCGAGTATATCACTAGTTTAAAAGAAATAACTTGAGAAAAACTTGATTTTAGCGATTTTGTTTGTGCAAGAAAGGGCCTAACTCCATATTTCATAAAACTGAAAATCACGTTTTAAGAGGCCATGTCAAAACCACATTTGTGGCCATATCAGTAACCAAAAGGTATATAACATGGTGAGGATAACTTATTTCTAGCTTTAGCATTTGTCAAAATATGAATAGACCCCATATTAAGCAAGATTATTGCTAAATAGTTACGATGGTTATGCAATAAAGGTCCTAACTCCATCATATAATTTTGAGATCAATTTTTAACAATTTAAAAAACATAAAATTTAGTTGAAAACGACTTTTGTCAGCAAAATGTCTAAATATAAAAATACTCAGATACTCATTTTCACTCTAAACAGATCTGTTGATGAAATATAGTGAAGAAACAAATTCGATGGATTTAGGTCTTTTGTTGCAAATTTGTAAAAATTTTGCAACCTCATTAAAAACCTTTTTTGGGCTGATTCTATGGTCAGAGGGGAAATAAATAGGTGAGGAAACATGTTTGCTACATTGACCCTATTTGCATTATCAAATCACGCGGTAAACGAGATCTCGTTTACGCGAGATTTTGAGGTCAGGGGGGTTACTCCGACAAAATTGCATTTACCGGAACGGACCCGTTTTCACCTATCTTCAGTTGATATTTGTAATACTTTTATTAAATACACACCTATTTCATATTCATATTCTGTATGCCGTCTAGCGCAAAATCAATAGGAGATATTAGTCAAAATACTCTTTGAGCATTTTCCGCCATGGGTATAGGCCTCTTAATAACCCGCGCATATGTGTTCCATCTTAAAATCTCATAGTCTTATATAAAAATCTTGTTATCTTTCTACCAAGACTTAGAGAGAATGAAAAACACAAACAATCCTGAATTTTTATTCCATAGTATCATGGCCAACATTTCATCCATAGGAAATATGTAGATCTACATGTATCAAGTCAGTAGATGAAATCAGGGGGTTGCTAATTAAGTTAATGCATGTTAGTCATAGGTAGGGCCTGGAATTAATATGCGCGTACAGATTTTGTCCAAATATCTCAAAAATCGGCTGGAAATAGGAATAATATGGGTCCGTTCAGGTCCGATCCAGTAAATTTACGCACCGAAAAAGCAGGAAACCTGAGGCTCATTTGAAGGTGCCAACAATATTTGCACACAGGCCAGCAAAACAGTCTGCCACAAGACCTCATCGGAACAGAGATATATCAGCAACAAATGACAAAAAGACCGGAAAGAAAAAGGTGCAGTATTTCTAGTAATAATTAATAATGATGGTATCATTATTAATATTTACTAGAAATACTGCACCTCCCCCCCTCCCCCCCACCTACTACCAACATGGAAAGTAAAATTTTGACCCCCCCCCTCCCCCCCTCCCAACACTCAAGCAAAAATAAAAAACATAAAAACATTCAACAGAAACATATATCCCCACTGCCCCCCTTTCCCTCCCCACTTACACACACAAACACACACCACACACGCACAGCAAAGGAAAAAAGAACCTTTCAACAGAAACCTGCAGGAAAAATAGCTAATACATTGTATCATTACAGTTTACTAGGTGTATCAATATGAACTTGCAGACTGTAATTACAGTCAGTGTATGCATCCCTACAATTCTCTGTGGTGGAGTTAGTGGCAAAGTGGTAATGCACGAGACTCATGATCTAAGGATCCCAAGATTGAATCCTACCTGGTCATTGTGACCTTTAGCATATCATGCAGCAGTGTGTGTGCTTGCGTGTTTTTTGTGTTTAGCAAGCTATAATGCAGAAGGGGCATGGGAGTATATATGTAGAAAGGGGGGTCCTGGGGGGGGGGGGGCTTTGGCCCCCAGAAGCCGAACGATATTGGCAACTGAAAAGTACAAGAGAGCATATCATTTCATGACCCCCCCCCCCCCAAGCATAAGTCCACAAAAAATTCTGACCCCCAGCATAGCAGTGTTTCAAATTGCGACCCCCTAAATTCGTCCATCCCCCCAGCTGATAAATAATGACCATTCCCTTACCGACTTAATACATGTACTTGCACCTCGTTCCTATGGATGAAATATTAGTCGAAATACTATGAAATAAAAAAAAATCGTGAATTTTGTGTTTTTCATTCTTTCCAAGTCTTAGAAGAATGATAAGTAGGTTAGAGCATAAGATTTTGTGAAGATTATCACTGATTTGGGGCAAAAACAAAATCTGCATAAAATGCAGAAAATACAACAGATCTTCCTGAAACTTAGCAGATGCCTTCTTTATGTTGTTTCTCACAATTCAGAATCCAAAAATGCAGGACTTGTAGATGTTTTAAAGGATTTATATAAGAAAAGATCAAAGGGTAATTTTGTGCGAATAAATCTAAACTAGAAATTGTGTTTGTGAAACACTATGCCCCCAACCTTATGCTTGCCACTATAGGTGTCAAACTTTAGCATGTCTAAGTCTGAAAAGGAGTCACCAAATCTTTACTAAAATATTAAACTCATCAAAAACTACTATTATACCAAATATCAGCTTCCTAGATTAAGCAATTCAGAAGTTGAAGAAATGCCATACTCAAACAAGGGCTGTAACTCCATCAAATTTTTACGGAATTCTCCCAAAAGTTAATCAGGTAATGAACGCTTCATATCTGATCAGTAAACGAAATATCAAGGCCATAACTGAAATACTTTTTGAGATATCTTGCTAACAAGACATCCATCTCATGTTTTTGAAGCGGCATAACTCCAAAATGAGGCATAACTTGGAAAAATAAGACAATAAATATCAGTTATTTTTCCATGAGGAATCCATATAAAATTTCTAAACCCTATGCCCAATGGTTCTGGAACACAGTAGCTGCATAAGTATTGAACATCAGGGGAAGTAACTCCATTATTGATGAATGCAGCATTACCATACCTGTACTAAAGTATTTAACTCATCAAGAACTACTACTATACCAAAAATCAGCTTCCTAGCTTATGCGGTTCAAAAGTTGGAAAATGCCAAATTTAAACAAGGGCCATAACTCCATCAAAACTTTTATGAAATTCTTCCAAAATTTAATCAGGTAATCTACTCCTCATACTCAGTTAGTGTATCAAATATCAAGACCATATCTCAAATACTTTTTGAGATATCTTGCTAACAAGATCGTCATCACATTTTTCTAAAAGGGGCATAACTCCAAAATGGGGCATAATTCGGAACAGAAAAAAAATACGGGTTAGCTATTTTTCCATGAGGTATCCATATAAATTTTTTTTAGACCCTATGCCCAGTGGTTCTGGAAATCAGAAGCTGCATAAGTATTGAACATCAGGGGAAGTAACTCCATTACTGATGGATGCAGAGTTACCTAACCTGTACTAAAGTATTTAACTCATCAAGAACTACTACTATACCAAAAATCAGCTTCCTAGCTTAAGCGGTTCAAAAGTTGGAAAAATGCCAACTTCAAACAAGGGCCATAACTCCATCAAAATTTTATGGAAATCTCCCAAAAGTTAATCAGGTAATCTACTCCTCATACTCAGTTAGTGTACCAAATATCAAGGCCATAGCTCAAATACTTTTTGAGATATCTTGCTAACAAGATCGTCATCTCATTTTTCTAAAAGGGGCATAACTCCAAAATGGGGCATAATTCGGAAAAGAAAAAAAATATGTGTCAGCTATTTTTCCATGAGGAATCCATATATGAAATTTCAAGACCCTAGCTAGCAGGGTTCCAAAGTTACAGCAAGCATGAAAAAGTGTGACGCACGCACGGAAGGACGGACGGACGGACGGATGGACGGACGGACGGACGGACGGACAAGCCAAAAGCAATATGCCCCACCAACTTTTTCAAAGTTGGGGGCATAAAAATGACCATCATTATTGAAAATGTAACCAGGTCTGAACATAAATTAATGCATTATAAAGAGCGTCCTAGCAATTATTTTTTTCTGTTTTTTTTTTTTTGCACGCTATCAGGCTGCGCAGATAAAAAAAGGGTGTGGCCTGTGTCCAAATATTTGTCTAAAATACTCAGTAGAGTCTATTTTCAAGGTTGAATAATTTCAATAACACACCTGTAATGGTCATTGTAATGTATTATTTATACTGTGAGTATGATATAGGTATAACTGACCTACCTGTATTTCATGAATGCAATAAGTATACATGCACTATATCATGGTCAGCTATTTGAGAAAAAGCTACTGTTTTTATCTGGCCTACCTTACAATTTGAGAAAGAGTTGGAACAAATAATTGCTAGAACGCTCTTTTTAACTCATCAAAGTATCTTCAGAGCTAAGTACATGTACATTTTCAAGAACAGATTTTATTTTTCAGATTTCTGCGCAGAAAATTACCCCTTGATCTTTCCATATAAAAACACTTTTTTAAACAGCATGTCCCTAAATTTTGTATTTCAGACTGTAGAGAACAACAAAAATAAGAAATCTGCTAACTTTCAGGGAGATACGATAATTTTTTATAGTTTTATTCAGATTTTTAGCTCACCTGTCAAGGTGAGCTTATAGTATAGCCATGGTCCGTAGTCCGTCGTCCGTCATCGTCGTCCACACTTTTAAACACCAATATCTCCTAAACCAGCAGACCAATCTTGATCAAATTTTATGTGTAGCATTGTTGGGGTGGGGGATTGACTGCATTAGGTTAAAGGGCAGATTGGGTTGGAACTCTGGTTGCCATGGCAACATATAGCTCCCATAGACTTATAATGGGAAAAACTTCAAAAATCTTCTTCTCTGAAACCATGAGGCCCAGAGCTTACATATTTAGTATGTACCAATGTCTAGTGGTCCCCTACATAAATCCTGCAAACGATGCCCCTGGGGCCCAAATTGGCCCCACCCGGGGGGTCATTAGCTCCCATAGACTTACAATGGGAAAATCTTAAAAAATCTTCTTCTCTGAAACCATGAGGCCCATAGCTTGTATATATAGCAAGGATCAATGTCTAGTGGTCCCATACATAAATCCTGCCAACCAAGCCCCTGGGGCCCAAATTGGCCATGCCCAGGGGGTCATTAGCTCCCATAGACTTACAATGGGAAAATGTTACAAAAATCTTCTTCTCTGAAACCATGAGGCCCAGAGCTTACATATTTAGTATGTACCAATGTCTAGTGGTCCCCTACATAAATCCTGCCAACCATGCCTCTGGGGCCCAAATTGGCCACGCCCAGGGGGTCATTAGCTCTCATAGACTTACAATGGGAAAATCTTTAAAAAAACCTTCTTCTCTGAAACCATGAGGCCCAGAGCTTACATATTTAGTATGTACCAATGTCTAGTGGTCCCCTACATAAATCCTGCCAACCATGCCCCTGGGACCCAAATTGGCAATGCCCCGGGGGTCATTAGCTCCCATAGACTTACAATGGGAAAATCTTAAAAATCTTCTTCTCTGAAACCATGACGCCCAGAGCTTACATATTTAGTATATTTGGTATGTAGCAATGTCTAGTGGTTCCCTACATGAATCCTGCCAATCATGCCCCTGGGGCCCAAATTGACCATGCCCCGGGGGTCATTAGCTCCCATAGACTTACAATGGGAAAATCTTAAAAAATCATCTTCTCTGAAACCATGAGGCCCATAGCTTATATATATAGCATGTATCAATGTCTAGTGATCCCCTTCTAAAATCCTGCCACCCATGCCCTTGGCGCTCAAATTGGCCACGCCCCAGGGGGTCATTTGTTTATATATAGCTATAAAGCTTAAGAACCTTCAAAAATCTTCTTCTTTGGAACCATGAGGCCCAGAGCTTATATGTATATAGTATGTAGCAATGTTTAGTGGTCCCCTACTAAAATCCTCCCGACCAAGCCTGGGGGGTCCAAACTGGCCAGTCCCCAGAGGTCATAAGCTCCCATAGACTTATAATGGGAATAACTTCAAGAATCTTCTTCCCTGAAACCATGAGGCCCAGAGCTTACATATTTAGTATGTACCAATGTCTAGTCGTCCCCTACATAAAACCTGCCAACCATGCCCCTGGGGCTCAAATTGGCCATGCCCAGGGGGTCATTAGCTCCCATAGACTTACAATGGGAAAATCTTAAAAAATCTTCTCCTCTGAAACCATGAGGCCCATAACTTGTATATATAGCAAGGATCAATGTCTAGTGATCCCCTACTAAAATCCTGCCACCCATGCCCTTGGGGCTCAAATTGGCCACGCCCCAGGGGGTCATTTGTTTATATATAACTATATAGCTTAAGGACCTTCAAAAATCTTCTTCTCAGTAACCATGAGGCCCAGAGCTTATATATATATAGTATGTAGCAATGTTTAGTGGTCCCCTATATAAATCCTCCCAACCAAGCCTCTGGGATCGAAACTGGCCACTCTCCAGGGGTCATAAGCTCCCATAGACTCATAATGGGAAAAACTTAAAAAAAATCTTCTTCTCTGAAACCATGAGACACAGAGCTTATATATTTGGTATGTAGCACTGTCTAGTGGTTCCCTACATGAATCCTGCCAACCATGCCCCTGGGGCCCAAATTGGTCATGCCCCAGGGGGCCATTAGCTCCCATAGACTTACAAAGAGAAAATCTTAAAAAAATCTTTTTCTCTGAAACCATGAGGCCCAGAGCTTATATATGTAGCATGAAGCAATGTCTAGTGGTTCCCTACATAAATCCTGCCAACCATGCCCCTGGGATCCAAATTGGCCACGCCCAGGGAGTCATAAGCTCCCAAAGACTAACAATGAGAAAATCTTGAAAAATCTTCTTCTTTGAACCCATTAGGCCCAGAGCATATATATGTAGCATGTAGCCATGTCAAGCTTATATATATAGCATGTATCAATGTCTAGTGATCCCCTACTGAAATCCTGCCACCCATGCCCTTGGCGCTCAAATTGGCCACGCCCCAGGGGGTCATTTGTTTATATATAGCTATATAGCTTAAGAACCTTCAAAAATCTTCTTCTTTGGAACCATGAGGCCCAGAGCTTATACATATATAGTATGTAGCAATGTTTAGTAGTCCCCTACTAAAATCCTCCCGACCAAGCCTGGGGGGTCCAAACTGGCCAGTCCCCAGAGGTTATAAGCTCCCCTAGACTTGCAATGGGAATAACTTCAAAAATCTTCTTCGCTGAATCCATGAGGCCCAGAGCTTACATATTTAGTATGTACCAATGTCTAGTGGTCTCCTACATAAATCCTGCCAACCATGCCCCTGGGGCTCAAATTGGCCATGCCCAGGGGGTCATTAGCTCCCATAGACATACAATGGGAAAATCTTAAAAAATCTTCTTCTCTGAAACCATGAGGCCCATAGCTTGTATATATAGCAAGGATCAATGTCTAGTGATCCCCTACTAAAATCCTGCCAACCATTCCCCTGGGGCTCAAATTGCCACACCCCAGGGGGTCATTTGTTTATATATAACTATATAGCTCAAGGACCTTCAAAAATCTTCTTCTCAGTAACCATGAGGCACAGAGCTTATATATATAGTATGTAGCAATGTTTAGTGGTCCCCTATATAAATCCTCCCAACCAAGCCTCTGGGATCGAAACTGGCCACTCTCCAAGGGTCATAAGCTCCCATAGACTCATAATAGGAAAAACTTAAAAAAAATCTTCTTCTCTGAAACCATGAGACCCAGAGCTTATATATTTGGTTTGTAGCACTGTCTAGTGGTTCCCTACATGAATCCTGCCAACCAAGCCCCTGGGGCCCAAATTGGCCACGCCCCAGGGGGCCATTAGCTCCCATAGCCCATAGACTTACAAAGAGAAAATCTTAAAAAAATCTTTTTCTCTGAAACCATGAGGCCCAGAGCTTATATGTGTAGCATGAAGCAATGTCTAGTGGTTCTCTACATAAATCCTGCCAACCATGCCCCTGGGATCCAAATTGGCCACGCCCAGGGAGTCATAAGCTCCCAAAGACTAACAATGAGAAAATCTTGAAAAATCTTCTTCTTTGAAACCATGAGGCCCAGAGCATACATATATGTAGCATGTAGCCATGTCAAGCCCTTACATAAATCCTCCAAACCATGACCCTGCGGTGCAAATTGGCCTTGCCCAGGGGGTCATAAGCTCCCATTGACTTACAATGGGAAAATGTTAAAAATATCTTCTTCTCTGTAACCATGAGGCCAAGAGCGTATATATGTAGCAAGTTGCAATGTCTAGTGGTCCCCTACATAAATCCTGCCAACCATGCCCCTGGGGTCCAAACTGGTCACGCCCCAGGGGTCATTAGTTCCCATAGACTAACAATGGGAAAATCTTAAAAAATCTTCTCCTCTTAAACCATCTGGCCCAGAGCTAATTTCTTTAGTACATATGTAGCAACGTGTAGTGGTCTCCAACTTAAATTCTGCCAACCATGCCCCCTGGGGTCCAAATTGGCCATGCTGCTCCCATAGACTTATAATGGGAAAGACTTCAAAACCTTTTTTCTCTGAAACCATATGTAGTATGCAGCAATGTCTAGTGATCCCCTGCATAAATTCTGCCAATCAAGCGCCTGCGGTCCAAACTGGCCACACCCTAGGGGCTTGTTTGTTTATATAGAGCTATATAGCTAAAGAACCTTCAAAAATCTTCTTCTATGAAACCATAAGGCCAAGAGCTTATGTATTTAGTATGTTGCAGTGTATAGTGGTCCTCTACATAAATCCTGCCAATCAAAACCCTGGGGTCCAAACTTGCCACACCCCATGGGGTCATCGAATCCTATAGAATTGCAGCCTGTTTATTAGCTTACCTGAGCTGGAAGTTTACATTTTATAACTCAAGTGAGCGGTCGTTGCCCTTGGGCTACTTGTTGTATATACCACAAATTACCACCTTAAGCTGAAACATATACTCAAAGGGTATTTTGACTAATATCTCCTCTTGAGTAACTTCGTTTTATACAAGAGCGCATACAGAACACATTAAAAAAGAAAATAAGTTGGTATCAAATGTAAATATTACAAAAAATCAACTGAAAAATAGGTCCGATCCGGCCCTTTTCGGCAATTAAGTCCGTTCCGGTAAATTTACGCAACCAAAAGTTTCTGAGAAATCCACTGTTTTAAGGATTTTCCCGTATAAAAGCATAACGTACCAAAGTTGACCGTGTCATGAATTAGGTCAAGGTCAACCTGTGGTCATGATTTGTACAAACTATGATGGGCTTGAGTGCCCAATGCTACATGCAAAGTTTCAAGGACATAGGCCTCTCGGTTCTGGAGTAGAAGATTTTTGAAGGGTTTTTACCATATATGGGCGTGGCGGCCACCTTGGTCATGTGACCCAGACCCCGCGAACAAACTTCCGTTCCCCAACCTAGGTAAGTCCATGTGAAATATGGCTTCGTTCGGCCAAGTGGTTTCAAAGGAGAAGATGTTTTGAAAATGGTGACGACGGACAGACGACGGATGCCTGCCTTTACTTCTTATATTTTCATCGAGAACGACTAAAATTGCTGATATTTTCAATACACTCGATGAGATACATTTGGTATATACCTAAAAAAAATAAAAATAAAAATCCTCTATTGATTTTGTAGTATAAACCTGAATCCACCCAATCACCTGGGCCGCCCATCCAGGTACTAGCCGAGCTAATCGTTGCTTCAGTTGTAACAAAGGTTACTTCATAGACGTATGCTTCTACAGCGGGGCGCTGGTGGTGGTTTTGTCGCGGCGCAGCCGCGTATAATTTCAGTTTTGTTCCACATTTCACAAGATTTCACTGGTCAAATAACGCGTATGTCAAAATTTAGCCAATAATATCAAAGGTCAATGAATGTTTAATCTTCGTTTTTTTTTTCGTCGTACTACACTGCATGAATACTAGCACTCTGTCAGATGTTAATTCAAAATGTTTCTCTTGTTTGTAAATACAATAGAATTTTTTCGAAAACAGACGCAGATATTGAAAACTTTCTGGTTTTTTTTCGTTGTTGACCTACTTTCGGTTTCTACTTTCGGTTTACTACACACAAACAAACATTGCATCATGTTGGTAACTGTTTTGGAATCAGGTCAGTTGGAATTCCAAATGAACAGCTCAGTCTTGAGATAGGTCATTGTCGCTACCCAGTGTCAAAATTACGGTTGCGGGTGCCTACCGACATAGTTCACTTGAGTCATATTAATGAAAGTTATTGTCAACTCTTCACCTAGAGACATATTACAAAACACACTTCCATTTAATCGCTGATTATCTTTTTTTAAAGACTTTTCTTGTATACACTGACATTACGTTACTCACCCCTTTTGCTTTAAAGGACCCGATCACCCCTGACTTGGAGCTCCTCTCCTTCCTCAGTCGGCCCGTGAGCCCGTTAGACACGCTGCCACGGATGAAGTAAACCTGATTTTGGTAGAAGCGGCACATGTGCTGACGGAGATAACAATTCGTAATGGTCAAATGAATGACAGAAAATTGTAACCATATATTTGTTTTAATACTCTATTCCTTATCACTAATTTGGCGTACAGGACCAGTTCAGACTGTAAATCCAGTGTCGTTCTTGGGCCTAGCGCTGGGTTACGCGTTTGCAATAAGTGAATAACGTTGCTGAACCAGTATAGTTGAAATCGCTGAACCAGTATAGGGGAACTCGCTGCATAAAAGTGCCTTGTACGCTTGCTTTCATGGCACCAACCATGAATGTTACTGGTTGGTAGTTGCCATGTCAGTGACTGACTCATGCTGCAGAACGTCTTTGAGTAATGTATACTGAAACAAAAAAGTAACGTCCGTTTTATGAGGTTCTGTATCTTTTAAAACAGTATAGTTGTAGCCATACAAAATGAAACAAAATGTGTCCCGAGCACCTGGCACACATAAAGTTGTGACCGTTTTAATGTTTCTCCATAGCCACAAGATTTATCGAACCTAATGTCAAAAACACCAATTATCTTCATCAACAGCATTAACTTCATTAAAACCTCAAACGTTCTGCGTTAAACGCGGGTCAAAAACGTTGAAAAACGAAAAATCAACTTTTGAAAACAAAAACCGCTTCTTAAATGAACGAGAAAGCAGCCCAATGTCTTCGCTTTATGAAATTATCTCCCTTTTAATTAAATTAATAACGATTTTAGAACTTCCATATCTCCATAACCGTTCATTATTTTGACACCGTTTTTGTTTTATTTAACTATATTTGTGTACGATAATGAATGACAACATGCATCAGAAAATAAAATTTGAAGATGAAATCTGAAACTAAAGCCCGGTTTTATTTACCCACCCCTTACAGAAAAGTAATCAGGTAATTTTGTAACCAACTTCTTGCGATGCTGAATGATGCTGACCTCAATGCTACAGATGGCTAGAAATGAATTCTGAAGTAGTCCTATGCCACTGATTACTAAACTGATGGACCAACATGGCAATGTCTGCGTGTATCTTATCACGGTCGTGATCGACGTTTTGTGACGTCACTTTACGGGACAAATTTATGCCAGTGGTCGTGACATTTAGGAATGCATCTAGCACTCATAAAATCTCAGCAGCGTGTCTGTTCAGTGATGCTGGGATGTTCGGCGATGGTTAAAACATGCAGAACACACGAGATACTGATTTTGTGACTTTCGAAATTTGGGTACTGGTGCTTGCCGCATTGTCATTGGCGCCGGTGTTCATTGAATGGATTTCCGTTCAGAGCACACCATTGCTGAATATTCGACTTTATTAAAACAATACATTTGGATGAAATGTCTATGTACATTTGGAATTCATAGACACAATTGTAAAGCGGACGTTTTTTGTTTGTGTCAGCATATGTGGCTCGCTAGCGACAAGTGAAAAGTGCAGGCGCAAGCAATCAACAGGCACCAAACAATTTTGAATATGAAAGTAATAACAAATTGACCAGGCTCTGGGCGACCAGGATGCCGTTGCCTGATACTGGGGGATTATTAAGATAAATTTTGTTAACATTAATTAACAATCAACTTGATCACCTGGGTCATCCATCCAGGTACCAGCCGAGCTAACCGTTGTTTAACTTGCAACATTGTTATAACATTCTAATCACGTCGCCATAAAAGAATGCTTTTTCAGCGAGGTGCTAGTAGTGATATTTAGATAAGTGGTATTTATATAAGGCTAGAAAATCTTAAACTTTACAAAGGGACTGTTTTCGTACCAGCTACTCCAGTACTTGGTTGTTGTGGCAACTTGACGTTGCCTTTGATTATCAATAGGCAAAATGAGAATTGCCTATTACTGATATAATGACAAACCTTTAAGGTAGTTGGATACTCATTAACTCTGTTTTTCATTTGTTAAACCAAAAGAGAGTTATTGTTCATGGGGAAATCGGTCAACTGTGGAGTATATATGAGCCGCGACACGACAAAACCAACAATGTGGTTGTGCGCCCAGCGCAGACTCAGATCAGCCTGGGCATCCGCCCAGTCTGATCAGAGTCTTCGCTGTCCGCATGGAGGAAGCTTAGACCCTTAGCTACCCTTTGAGCTATAAACGAAGGGTCTGGTCAAACTTGGCGGATGCCCAGGCTGACCTGAGTCTGCGCCGGGTGCACAACCACATTGTTGGTTTTCTCGTGTCGCGGCTCAATTATAAACACGCACCAGCAATGTATACCGTAAAGCTGCTAAGTTTTCGGGCAGATAGGTCTGTACAAACAGTGGAAACCGAGATCAGACTGTTCCTTAGGAACCAGAATGATCAAGGTCTTCACAGTTGCCATTCCATCTGCGCATTTTTGTAGGCATTACTCTATGGTAGAACCGGAATAACAGGAAAATAAATAGTAGGACAAGGGCTGATTGTGCTTGCAGCAGGTGCAGAATGTGGGCTGTCAGTTTTGGGGATATTTTTTTTAACTTAAACGTTATTTTTCTAGGAAACGAAACGTTAAAAGTTTTTTTCATTCTGTAACATACAATGTAAGTTTTTCTAAAATGATATGCATAATCATGCCCCATCGATTAAATATGTTTTTCATGACGTTTTCCATGAAATTCAATTTTCTTACATTTTTTAAAAAATGTATAAATATACTTATTATCCAGATAACTACATTTTTACCAGTTTGTTTCAAATATCCTATATTAAAGATTATATGATTTGCAGAAATGAAAGTGTATTCATGTGCTACATATATGAATTTGAATGGAAAATGTGTTAAAATGTATGTTGAAATACAAAATATTGTTTTTAGGAAAACAAAACGGTGAATAACATTTTTTCTTATCCAAATGTTTAATATCTCTTTGGGTTATTTAGCTGGTATAATGGTCTGAATTCCCCACCAATATTTCTATTCAGTATCCAACTACCTTAACTGGAATGGTCCTCAGGTAGTCTTCTATTGGCTGGGTTACAGGACCTGATGATCCTGTTGTTTTTATTCCCTGTCTTCCTTACGCCAATATCCGCACGATGTTTCACGAGTACATGCTGTCTGGCAGAGACACTGTAGTTGTGTGCGTGTACCGCCAAACATCTATGACATTTCAACAAATTAACCCATAAATGAAGAATAGATGTTACTACCCTTATGAAATGGATGAGGCCACTCGTTATTTTAGGGGTGTCTGGTAAATTTTCTGGTTCGATTCTTATATAGAAATGCTTGAATTTTAAGCAAACAGTGAAGGCCCTGATTTGACGCCGCAAGATGCGGCGTCTGATCTGGGTCGCCACTGTTTCTTTGTGTCCCATTTATGGGACGCTAGGCATGCACAAAAGTTGAAGTGCTTGTTTGTGTCCCATTTATGGGACGCTTTTCATGCACAAAAGTTGAAGTACTTCACTTTATTTTTATTAAAATTTATCAGTTCCTTAGGTAAACTTGTAGTTTTAGCTCGGCCTTTGCAGTCGTGATGTCAAATCTGCTTTGGCACCTCGCCTTCCTGGGCATCTGACCAATCTGATCCGAGTCTTTGCTATCCGCATGAAGGTATCTTAGACCTTACTGGCGAAAGTATGTGCACCTAGTACTGGTTAACCGCTTTTGAGGTCTAAGCCTGCCCAGGAATAGTGTGATTAGGGTAACTGACCGCCCCGACATGACCATAGCTGTTTACCGTGGACGTTAAACAATAAAACAACAACAACAACAATAGTCTTTAAGTGCACAGCAAAGACTCTGATCAGACCGGGCGAATGCCATATTTGCTGGGCGCACATGCCACTTTGTTGGTTTTGTTGTGTCGCGGCTCTTATAATATGCGGGCATGTCGGCTGACATTCTCAACGCGCCCAGGGACCTCTTTGCGTGCTGCGTCGGATTTAAATTCCTGGATTTGTTTATTCAAAAAAAGAAAAATGTATTCAAATTCTGACTCCTGAAACCCGACTCTAGGATGTAGCATTATGTTTCATTTGTCAGTTTCTCTATAAATTGATAGCAGGTCGCATCGATCATAAAACCTGGTCGGTCGTAAAGAAAGAAGAGACTTTGTTGCAAATATTCTAAAGGTAAAATAGTATATTCAACTTCAATGTAAAAATTAAAAAAAAAAAAAAAAAAAAAAAACCTTTACGACAAAAAAACTAAAAAAAAAGAAGGAAAAAAAAGGAAAATACAGTTTCGTCCAAGCTGAATCATTTGAGCCGCGACACGAGAAAACCAACAAAGTGGTTGTGCGCCCAGCGAAGACTCAGATCAGCCTGGGCATCCGCCCAGTCTGATCAGAGTCTTCGCTGTCCGCATGGCGGTAGCTTAGATCCTTAGCTACCCTTTAAGCGTTTAGCGAAGAGTCTGATCGGACTGGGCGGATGCCTAGTCTGATCTGAGTCTGCACAGGGCGCAAAACCACTTTGTTCGTTTTCTCGTGTCGCGGCTCATTTTTTGAATTCAACGAATAGAGGGCAAACAGCGCAGATCCAGATAATGCGGATCAACATATCTACACTGTTTGAAAATTCAACTATGTTCATGTTTCGTGCTTTATGTATTTAATGAAGTCCGGTAATTTTCATAAACATTATTTATTAAGACTCAAGGAACAGTTTCTAATATACACAGGACAGAAGTAAGGTTTTTAATGTCCATTCAGTTCAAATTTTTCCAAGTTTTGCACCTTTTAAACCACACAATCACAAGTTTAGTACTTTGTTTGCCAAAGTACAATCAAGAAAAATATGAAAATAATGAAAAATAAATAAAAATACTATATAGTATCTTGGAAGGAACATGATAAAACGTTTTCAAAGTCAGTGTATACATTTAATGGAAATACGCTTGATTTTGTATTTACATGAGGAAATATACTGACTGCAAAATTAACTTTTTCGCAAGACCAAGAGAATGCGTTTATGTCAACTGTTTACTGTTGTTTCTGCTTCGCATTGTCCACTGTCTACTGTGTACTGTTTGCCCGTACTGCATGTTGGGCCACGACACGAGAAAAAACAACAAAGTGGTTGTGCGCATTGCGCAGACACAAATCGACCTGGGCATTCGCTCGGTCTGATCAGAAACTACCCTAAGAGCGTATTTTAGGGTAGCTAAGGGTCTAAGCTACCTCCATGCGGACAGCGAAAACTCTGATCAGACTGGGCGGATGCCCAGGCTGATCTAAGTTTGCGCTGGGTGCACAACCACTTTGTTGGTTTTCTCACGTCGTGGCTCAATTATCGCGTCATTGGCATGACTCCGAACATATTCCTGTGCATGCTCAAAGATACATGTATATCAAAGTAGGCCGTGCATGCACGCGTGGTCGTTATAACAGTGGATACGACGCACAAGACTCAAGGTCAAATGGAACACTTTCAGCAAATGGGCAAGTGAAGCAAATGTACCAGTTTCTATTCTATGTTATTGACTAACTAACTGACTCAATAACTTTAGCCGCTACACGACAAAACCAGCAAAGTGCCCTCTCCTGCTGGGCATTCGGCGCCCGGTCTGATCAGTCTTCGCTGTGCACTTAAAGTGTAGCTAGCTCCATGCTCTGATCAGACTGGACGGGTGTCCAGGTTGATCTGAGTTTTCGCAGTAGGCGCACATGCCAGAGTGTTGGTTTTGTAGTGTCATGGCCCAGTCATCTCATAGTTTACCTACTGGCTCTGTTTCTAGGAAACAATGGGTGCTCATCCAGACATAAAGCTATACGTTGCCCTGCTGTTATTCTGCCAATTTTCTTATCTAAGTGAAGGTTCGTGGATTTCTGAGTTGAAATCAACATGCCGGACAGTTACAGCTATTAGCTGTCGGGCATTGTCTGTCGCGGGAGGTGCAGCTTTGGGGGCCTCTGTTGGCAATGTATGGGGAGCTGCTGCTGGGGCTGCTGGTGGACAGGTGCTAAGTGAAGTCTGTACCCCGGTCAGCAAATGGTTATGCGGCAAGCGGAGAAGAACACTGGCTGATGTGAGTTTCAACTTTTATATTTACTTCATTCAATATAAGAGCCGCGACACGAGAAAACCAAGAATGTGGTTGTGCTCCCAGCGCAGACTCAGATCAGCCTGGACATCCGCCCAGTCTGAACAGACTCTTCGCTAAGCGCTTAAAGGGTAGCTAATGGTCCAAGCTACCTTCATGCGGACAGCGAAGTCTCTGATCAGACTGGGCGGATGCCCAGGCTGATCTGAGTCTGCGCTGGGCACACAACCACATTGTTGGTTTTCTCGTGTCGCGGCTCATTAATACTACATTGCGTATTCTTTCCTGTATGTGAGTAAAACATGTTCTAGTGGTAAAAATAGAGGGTATTTACTCTTTTGCAATAAATACCATAAATATTCATATCAAGTGTATTGAAAACATTAGTTTTCATGAGTGTGAAGCGCGAGTTTTATCACACAAAAACCTTTGTGGTAATTACAAAAAATGCATTTTTGTATTCCATACTTTCGTACAAAAGTAGTTGGTGCAAAGAAGGAAGTCTCTAATTCGAAGCCGGACCGCGTAGTGCAATCGGTAGGGCACCTGACTCATAAGTCAGAGGTCCTGGGTTCGATACCCGGTCTTGCCACATACTTTCGTTTCTCCTTCCGCTGATTAAGAAGGGCAGTTGTGAGTTACTGGCGAAAGTATGTGCACTTAGTACTGGTAAACGCTTAGGAGGTCTAAGCCTGCCCAGGAATAGTGTGGTTAGGTTAACTGACCGTCCCGACATGGCCATAGCTGTTTACCGTGGACGTTAAGCAACAAATCAATCAATCAATCAAACTCTGATCCGACTGCTTGGACACTGTTTTTTATATGTGACACGGCGTGAAAAATGGCTTTACGCCGTATATGTACTGTAAATACTAAAACTAGCCTGTGCCTCAACCAAGACTGATCAGAGTCTTCGCTTTTCCCTTTTTAGATTCCTCTTGAATCACAGATTGTGTACGCGAAAAGAGAAGTCTCTGATTATACTGCGCAAATGCGGTGGCTGATCTGAGTCTCTCCTGTTCGCACTGACCATAAAGGAGCTTTTCGCGCGATGTCAGTATAATACCCTTCTTTTTACAACCTCTAATAGGCAGATGTATCAGTCAACTTAGCCATCAAAAGGTTTGACAGAATTCTTAAATTACATTCAGAATGCGCCGGTTAACACGGTACCCTACATTTTTAAAATTCACAAAGTTCAGCATTTCGTCACAATTTGTGAAAAATCACTTTTTACGTGAGCAAAAACACTTCATTACTTAAGCAATTAATTGAAGAAACAAATTCATGCAGAAATGAACACTCTTCCTGCATGGCAGTGGGCGCTTTGGGTCGAAATGTTAAAACTTACCTCATCATTCAATGCACATTCTTGTTAATTTTGAAACTTGGAGTACCGTTTTCATCCGTGCCTTCTGGATAAAGTGTACTGAATAATGCGCTACCGGTTTACCGACATATTCGCCTACTGAACTGTGAGATTGCTAATAGCGTTAAGGAAAAATGATGAAAAAATAAGTGGCCTGTTAGAACTTTCGGACAGTATATTTTGTACACTTTCTTTTATACAGCCATCAGAGTTTTATGACTATGAAAGAGAAAATGCGATGTACCTCTTTCCCCAGTCGTTCAGTGAGTACGAAGTTGACGACAGCGGAATCAGCATGGACAAGTTTATTGTCGGCGTCCAGGATGCATTGCCAGGACATCTACACCGTTACTCTGTGATTGCTAATGCATTTGATAAAGCCGACCTTAATGGTATGTATTTATTTTGAAGATGAACTCCCTCGTTTTTTAATAATTTCAAAAATAGATATTTTATCAAGGTTCTGTTACGAAGTATGTTACATTTTCAAAAAACGATATATAAATGTTTTGAGAAAATGCCTGGATTTCGGATAAATGAAACAAAACGGATTTTCAGATTAAAGTGCAAATTATCTATCTCGTAAGGCAAGTAAAGATATCAATTTTGACAGCGTATTTCCCACATCGTGTCTTGGTTGAATCTGGGATTGAATTGTGTCGGTTCCTGAGAATTTTCCTCTTTACTTCTGGTTCGTGTACGTTATTATGACACCACAGAAAAGTTTCTGAGAAACTGAATTCCTTCGGAAATTCCAGTAAAAGACTTTATCATTTCCTAATCTGTTTTTAATCTGTATAAGACCGGCATCATGAAATAAAACTAGACTGGTGGTCGGTACTTCAAGAAGGTCAAGTTAACAGTGACTGCATTGTTAAACTAACACAGTCAGCGGACATCTGAATGATGGTTTTGTTGTCACTAATCAAAGAACGTCTCACAAATTACATTGACGCTGAATTAAAATATTTCAGAATAATAAATATACCTTTTTACTATAAGTACAATATGAAAGGATATACACCGTTTGCTGTTGAAAATATGGATACACGTTATATCGAAATAATAAAATAAGGGAAGAAAAAGAAATAAATAAATTGTGATATAAAATAAACAAATAAATTTGTTGTTGCTGTTGAGTTATGGTTTAACGTTCGAGTAAACAATATTTCAGTCATGTCGCGACGATGCATCTAAATTCGTAGATTTTTTACCCGACCCGAGATGAATGACACTCAGAACCTGCTTCAGGTACTAGCAACTCTGCCGAGGAGGCAACATGCAACCCATCTATTTTGCGGGCCCCAACTTATCTGGAGCTCTGTTTACAGTGAAACATAATACATGTACCAATAACTTGAATAAAAATTATTTGAGAAAATTATTTGTATGCAAAACGTACGAGTTTCACCTTTTAAAGGTGAAACTTGTACGTTTTGCATACAAATACTTAAAGGTGTAACTCGTACGTTTTGCATACAAATAATTAAAGGTGTAACTCGTACGTTTTGCATACAAATAATCAAAGGTGAAACTCGTACGTTTTGCATACAAATAATCAAAGGTGAAACTCGTACGTTTTGCATACAAATAATTAAAGGTGTAACTCGTATGTTTTGCATACAAATAATTAAAGGTGTAACTCGTACGTTTTGCATACAAATAATTAAAGGTGAAACTCGTACGTTTTGCATACAAATAATTAAAGGTGTAACTCGTACGTTTTGCATACAAATAATTAAAGGTGTAACTCGTACGTTTTGCATACAAATAATCAAAGGTGAAACTCGTACGTTTTGCATACAAATAATTAAAGGTGTAACTCGTATGTTTTGCATACAAATAATCAAAGGTGAAACTCGTACGTTTTGCATACAAATAATTAAAGGTGTAACTCGTATGTTTTGCATACAAATAATTAAAGGTGTAACTCGTACGTTTTGCATACAAATAATTAAAGGTGAAACTCGTACGTTTTGCATACAAATAATTAAAGGTGAAACTCGTACAATTTGCATACAAATAATTAAAGGTGTAACTCGTACGTTTTGCATACAAATAATTAAAGGTGTAACTCGTACGTTTTGCATATAAATAATTAAAGGTGTAACTCGTATGTTCTGCATACAAATAATTAAAGGTGAAACTCGTACGTTTTGCATACAAATAATTAAAGGTGAAACTCGTACGTTTTGCATACAAATCATTAAAGGTGTAACTCGTACGTTTTGCATACAAATAATTAAAGGTGTAACTCGTATGTTTAGCATACAAATAATTAAAGGTGTAACTCGTATGTTTTGCATACAAATAATTAAAGGTGAAACTCGTACGTTTTGCATACAAATAATCAAAGGTGAAACTCGTACGTTTTGCATACAAATAATTAAAGGTGTAACTCGTACGTTTTGCATACAAATAATTAAAGGTGTAACTCGTACGTTTTGCATACAAATAATTAAAGGTATAACTCGTACGATTTGCATACAAATAATTAAAGGTGTAACTCGTATGTTTTGCATACAAATAATTAAAGGTGAAACTCGTACGTTTTGCATACAAATAATTAAAGGTGTAACTCGTATGTTTTGCATACAAATAATTAAAGGTGAAACTCGTACGTTTTGCATACAAATAATTAAAGGTGAAACTCGTACGTTTTGCATACAAATCATTAAAGGTGAAACTCGTACGTTTTGCATACAAATAATTAATGGTGTAACTCGTATGTTTTGCATACAAATAATTAAAGGTATAACTCGTATGTTTTGCATACAAATAATTAAAGGTGAAACTCGTACGTTTTGCATACAAATAATCAAAGGTGAAACTCGTACGTTTTGCATACAAATAATTAAAGGTGTAACTCGTACGTTTTGCATACAAATAATTAATGGTGTAACTCGTACGTTTTGCATACAAATAATTAAAGGTGTAACTCGTTCGTTTTGCATACAAATTATTAAAGGTGTAACTCGTACGTTTTGCATACAAATAATTAAAGGTGTAACTCGTACGTTTTGCATACAAATAATTAAAGGTATAACTCGTACGTTTTGCATACAAATAATTAAAGGTGTAACTCGTACGTTTTGCATACAAATAATTTTCTCAAATAATTTAAGTTATTGGTATTATGTACAGTGAAACCTGTCTTAGTGGTCACCTCTATTAAGCAGGCAATTTGTATTAAGCAAATATGTATTCAGTTCCCAAATCAGGCTAATACATTGAAATGTACCTGTATTAAGCAAGCACCTGTCTTAAGCAAGCAGATTTTGATTATCCCTTAGGCATGTTAGGTGCTTGCTTAATACAGGTTGGACTGTAAATCAATCAACGTACCTTCTTTTATTAACAGATGACGGGTTCCTCGACATGAAAGAGTTCTCCAAGGGTTCTTGGATAGCTGGAGGTAAATACTTTAAACTAGAATTGTCAGAGAATCTGACTAGGGGAGAGTCGGGTAACTTCGGACAGCTGGTAAATTCGGACAGTGACATATTTTTCCTTTATATGTCAGTTTTCTAACTAAAACAAAACAATAACTGGCCAAACAGTGAAAATCCTGATGAGACGGCTCATTATGCTCATAATGAGCCGTCTCATCCGGATTTTCACTGTTTGCAATGGTATGTCCGAATTTACCCGCCTGTCCGAAGTTACCCGACTCTCCCCTATAGCCCCGCTGAACTGCTTAAGGTGGTGATAATCACTGATTTGGGACAAAGACAAAAATTTGCATAAAATACTCAAAATAACACTGATCTTTCCAAAACTTAGCAGATGCCCTCGTTATGTTGTTTCTCATAATTTAGAATCCCAAAATGCAGCATTTGTTAATGTTAAAAAGTGTTTTTATAATGAAAGATCAAAGGGTAATTTTGTGCGAATAAATCTGAAAAAATAATATCATTATTGAAAATATACGTAGTGCTATGAGTACCTTGTTGCATAATGGAGAGCGTCCTAGCAATTATTTTTTCAAACTCTTTCACACATTATCAGGCTGAGCAGATGAAAAAAGATGCAGTCTGTGTCCAAATTTTTTTGTCAAAACACACAGGTGAGAAAGGTGATACTATTTTAACAAGGTTGATCAATTTCAATTACACACCACTGATCATGTCAGTAATGTATTATTTATATTGTAGGTGTTAACATAGGTATGCTTGCCTACCCTATATTTAATATATGCGTCCAGTGTACATTTACTTTGTACATGTTGAACATTTGAGAAAAAGCTACCGTTTTCATCAGGTCTATATTACAATTTGAGAAAGAGTTGGAATAAATAATTGCTAGGACGCTCTTCATTATGCAATAATGCACCTTCAGCATTACGTAAATTTTCAATAACGATATTATTTTTTCAGATTTATTCGCAGAAAATTACCCTTTGATCTTTCCTTATAAAAACACTTTTTAATGCAGCATGTACGTCTATTTTGTATTCTAAACTGTAAAGAACAACAAAGATAAGAAGTTTGCTAACTTTCGGGGAGATACGTTACTTTTTTATGGTTTTATGCAGATTTTTACATTTACCATAAATCACCACCTTAAGTAACACCCTGTCATTGTAAAAAAAGAGTAATAAATATGGGGCTAATAGAATGAGTAAGAAGAATACCGGTTACAGCCAGGATCCACATTCTCCATCATATACAGCACACTAACTCATTACAACTCAATTATATGTCAACTCAAAGTTTGAACATGGTACCTTTAATAGTCACACAGAAAACTGTAACATATATAATGTTGATAAGAAATAAAAGAAAACAGGAAAAATAAAGGCGGACTAAGGGCAACAACTCCTGCTTGTCGATTCCACAATACAACAACTCACTGTTTATCTGCATACCAAATATGAAGTGCCTTGCTTTAATAGTTCCTGAGAAAACATCGACACAAAGGACGGGTTACACTTTGGCCGTTTTTGTGCCCACGACCGATCTTGATCAAGTTTATGTTTATAAAATCTTGGCATTTGGCAGTTTATATAAGCAAACTTTTAAGTTTGCGGTTTCATAAATAATCATGTGACTTCCGGTTTATTGCATATGGGGTGCTGAACGGGGTACACTAACTACCTGCAGCTTTTTTGATATAATCAGCAATTCTGCTGACATATCAGCCCTCCAAACTTACAGTTATAATGCTTTTGGTTCTTATCCACAGTCTAAAAGAGATATTTCGCTCAAAACATCTAGTAAGGAGAATATTTTTTGAATTTTTACGAAACCTCAGAACAGTAGATTTTACAAGTGTTTATTAACACAATGATAAGCATGTAAAGCGTTTGTTTTTGTGACAATAATGGAACAAATGAATAGGAAGTCGATTATAACCGACCGATATTGTTAAGTAAATGTATTCTTGGCGAAACGCTTTGCACACTTGTGCTCTGGCAGGTGCGTGAAAAGGTCATCAACCTTCTTTTCTAAGCATTATTCACTACTTATACATATAATGAAAGCTTCATCATTTCAAATATTAATAAACACGTCTGAAATTTTACGTATTTATGGATGCTACACAGGTACAGATGTTTAAAATATTAGACAAAATCAGTGAACCAAGAAATAAAGGTCACAGGGATCTACATTTAGTACCAAATGAGACGCAGCGCTGAAGTGACTTACTATTCCAAGTCCGAGGAAGGTTCAAGTAACTATTAGTTGGAAATAAAACATTTATTCAATGGTTCTTGAAATACTAGTCACAATGACCTACAAATAGTATGCCGTCATTTGCAATGTCTGACTGAACCATTGTCTTTAGTATGATGCATATATAATGTCGAATATATAAGAAAAGAACAGTGAACTTTTAAATATATGTCACAGTAACCTACAAATAGTATGAGGATTTTTTTTTCATCGTTTGACTGACCACCTATTTGTAATTATGTTGCGAATCCAAAAACCGTGTCGAGAAATAAGTGAAAATCCTGGTCCATGCATAAAGTTTCAAGACTCAGTGTGCATGGATACTTTGCAGTTCCTACATCTAATGGATATGATCTGTTTAAATATCAGCACTCTTATTCTTATCCCAATGCAAAGATATCAAAAGAGGTAGGGAAAAGGCTCATCCAAGTAACTTTTCATACAAAGTTAGTGGACCAAAGTTCAAGGTCACAGAATTTTAAAATGCATCAGCTTCAGGCAGAGGAATACATCATCTGACCATATCGCAACATTATAACATCAGAGTTCATATCACAGCATGATGACGGAGGACATTCAGTCTAACGCCTTACATACGCATATTACGCCATATCGATACGCATGCCCAGCGCTGCCCCCCCACCCCCCCCCCCCCCCCCCACACACACACACAAATACACACACACGGAATCCATGGTGGGGGCATTAGGAACACATACTACATACATGAACACTTTGAGAAAGATGTGTTGTGTCGCATAATGCCTCTATTTTCTATCAGTTACAAAATATACTGCTGCGATTCAGATATAAATCCTTTAGTCCTAGTGTTGGATACATGAAAATTTACCCAAAAAGTTTATATTTCGTTTACTCCTACCCTCGTAACCACTGTAATATAACCCGATTATGATGAATGTGTATATGAGGAATAATTATATTAAAATTGTAGTAGTTACGAAGGTAGGATGAAGAGAAATTTGGATGCATAGTGGACGTTGGTAGTTCAAATTTCCATAGGCTCAATGTTAACTGCTGCAGACAGTACATGTATTCAACCGCAAAATAACCTCAAAGGCATTAAAATACGGGAAAATGAAATCGTACAGAATAAACTAGAAACATATAGCTAACATTTCTGCATGTTTTTGTGGTTATATGCCTACCTTCGAAAATCGGCCTTTTCAGTGGGCACATTGCAATAGTAAAGTGTAACTCGTCCTTTACTAGAAAAGACAGAATAATGGATCAATAAAACAAGTAATATATATGCAATAAGCCTGATTCCCAGTTCCATCATACACACATTATATTCTTACGTATAGCAAGTTTAAAGACCCAATCTTGCATAGTTTCTGAGAAAACTCTGACACAAAATTTCGATGTATTAAAACAGTGGATAAACATGAATGATAAAAGCACTGAGACCGAGTCTCAATCCCATGATACAACCTTTTATTTTCCATATGTGTACCAAGTTTGCATAGTTCCTGAGAAGACTCTGGCAAAAATTGTTTTTGGAAAGGCAGAGAAATGGACAAATAAAGGGGGAAATAAGAGCAACGAATCTGGTTCACATTCTCACAATAAATCAACTCTTTGTCCAAATGTATTCTAAGTTTGAAGGTACTAGCTACAAAAGTTTGAGAAAACTCTGACACAAGTTTTTAATGTTAACATGCAAAATAGGGAAAGAATGAAAAAAAAAGTAATAAAAGAAAAATAAAATACATATTGAACAGTAAGAACAATTAGCCTCGGTCTTAATCCCGCCCACAATATAATCCCTTGTTCTCCATATGTACAGTTTCTGAGAAAATCGTAACCCAAATTTACCTTAAAAGTACAGAAAAAAATGAAAAATGTTAAAGGGTTAATAAGAGCACTGAGTCCTGTTTTCAATTCTACTATTTGACAACTCATTGTCTATATGTATACCAAGTTTCAGATTCTAGTATCAATAGTTCCTGAGAAAACTATGACGCAAATTTTCATTGTGGACTAAATAGGAAAAGAAAGAAAAGTGGATAAGAAAATGGGTCTCAATCCCGCAATAAAATTACTCATTCTCGATATGTGTACCAAGTTGCAAAGTCTTAGCGTGCAGAGTTCTAGAGAAAATTGTGACGCAAATTTACCATTTACAGACAGAAAAAGTGACAAATAAAGGAAACTAAAAAGCTATGACTCTGATTTTCTATCTTACAATACAACAAGTAATATTAAGTTTCAAGATTCCAGTTCCAATAGTTCCTGAGAAAACTGAAACAAACGTTCAATGTTAACATGTAAACTAGGGAAAGAAAGAAAAACAGAATAAAAATGGAAAAATAAAAGCAATAAGCCCGAATCTAAATCCAACGATACAATGACTCATTCTCCATGTGTATACCAAATTTGAAGATTCTAGCTTGCACAGTTCCTGAGACACAATTGTGTTTCCTGTGACGTTACCTTAAAATACCGAAAAAATGGTTGAATAAAGAAAAGAATAAGAGCAATGAGCCCGATTTTATATCCCATAATACAACAACTCATAGTCCACATGTATACAAAGTTTTAAGATTCTAGCTTCCATAGTTCCTGATAAAATTGTGACACACACATATACGTTTCGGAATTGCGGTGTTACGTAATTACGGAATAATGGACAGACCAAATCCAGTTGACACAAACATATACGTTTCGGAATTGCGGTGTTACGTAGTTACGTAATTACAGAAGTATGGACAGACAAAATCCAGTGTAGTCCCACTTTTTCAAAGCGGGGCTATAAATAGTTTTAAAGCAGTATCATTGCCTGATAGGCTATTCAAAGGAATTCTTAAAACATGAGAAGGAAATTCTCGATCTACGTTAATAGAATATTTCATAGTCAAGCTGGTCAGACAGCTAACCCGAAACCTATATAATTCATAAGCAACCGCATATTATTTAGTACTTCAGTGTCACGTTCAGTAACAACTATAGTTGTTACTGAACGTGACACTGAAGTACTAAATACTGAACGTGACACTGAAGTACTAAATAATATGATAGTTGTTACTGAACGTGACACTGAAGTACTAAATAATATGCGGTTGTTTATATAATTCGGATTCTTTTTCTAAACTAATAAAATCAACCGCATAAGTAGGTCAATATTACGTTCAGTAAAACTTATTCCAGTTCGAAATCCATTTTCTAAACTAATAAAACCAACCGCATAAGTAGTTCAGTATCACGTTCAGTAAAAACTTTTCCAGTTCGTAATCCATTTTCTAAACTTATAAAATTATCCGCATAAGTAGTTCAGTAACACGTTCAGTAACAACTATTCCAGTTCGTAAGCCATTTTCTAAACTTATAAAATCATCCGCATAAGTAGTTCAGTATCACGTTCAGTGACAACTACTCCAGTTCGTAATCCATTTTCTAAACCTATAAAATTAACCGCGTAAGTAGTTCAGTATCATGTTCAGTAACAACTATTCCAGTTCGTGAGCTATTTTGTAAAACAAAAATAAATTAGTGCACATGAATAAAATCTACTGCAACTTCTCATTCTTTGAAGTCGAAACTAGTTTTACAATTGAGAAATTTCTGAATAAATTTTAGGAGAAAACTTATGCGTAAATCTGATCGCATTCACTCTTTTCCTATATAACTACAGTACGTATTTAGTAACATCAGGATTGTTGGTATAAGGTTATTATTAATTACTCCTGATTCAAACTTATGTTATTTTTAAGAGCATTTGTCGCTTATTTGAATATTTAAGTCATTACTCCTTATAAAAGGATCATCTTTCATGATATATAATGTTTATGAGGTTGCAAAATTCCCAATAAACGTTAACATGTGCCGCGACGCGAGAAACGGTTTCTTAAGTTATCGAATAGTGCTTGTTCTGACGCCTATGTATGTTCACATGCTGGTTACATGCACAGGCTGGTCTGAGCATGCGTATTTTTCATATGACTTAATTCTCTTGTGCCAAACACAAAAGTAGTGCCAGGACAACTTGGATTATTACATACACATTCTGGAGAAAAAAGATTTCCTCTAAGGTCAATGTCACAGGAAATGTCATGAAGCATATGCTTTTGGCCGCTTGTATCAGGTGTACAGGTGATAATAATAATGATTTTCATAATGGACTTAGACATAAATATGTAGTACAGAGTTCATAAACACTTGATGAACAGTTTAAAAGTTTTTGCTCACAAGTTTAAGTATTTTTCTAACGCATAATGATATCCTGACAAAAAACATGGGACCGTTAGCTAAACAGATACATGGGCACTAGAGAGTCAAGATTGTTTTTATCACGATTCGACACATGTATCCCAGTATTTCTCTCTGATTTCAGATGACGATGTGACCGAGCTGAAACGAGAAATCATTGCTCATGGCATATTCTAAGCATCAAAGAGACCTTTTGACCTTTAAAGCGCCAAATATCAGACGATAAAATTTATGCATGCGAAATTTCATGAAGAAAAGAAGAGGTTTTATTCATGCTATATCAGATTGACAATTCATAGACTAGAGGGCAAACAGCGTAGATCTGGATGAGGCGACTCATAATGAGCCGTCAGCTGTTTGCAAATTCATCTAGCTTAATTTCTGGCGCTTTTTAAAAGTGTTAAAGTCCTATTCAGTGTGAGAAACATGAGAAAAGAAATACAGTAGAACTTCAATGGCTCGAACCATGATGGCTCGTTCACCCTAGAGGTCACTTTATATGGAAACTAACCCTGGATGGCTAGAACTACCCTTGGCTGGAACTAATTTCATGGTCCCATGCCTGTTTGAGCCAATGAAGTTGTACTGTACCTACAGCATAAATTTTCCTTGACTGCATAATACATGTTATTGTTATGACGCTGACTCAAATGCTGTCTTAAACTTTCCAAAGTTTGTATGTTGTTTGTTTTGCTGCCTGTTTTGTCTTCACGGTTTTGCTACCTGTTTCGACTACTTTTTTCCGGGGTTTGGGACAGATACGAAAATTGGTGCTTACGTTTTACAGAGTTTTACATTTTCTATTTTATTACACGTGCTTTGACTTTTTATACTGCTTTACAAGTAGCGCTTACCAATATTTTGTCAATGTTTTATATGAATAAATATTTTTACTGTCAAACGAGGGGGCGTATTCATAAAGCCACTTAAGTCGTTGCTATGCTGTTGCTAAGGCTAAATATCTATAAAGGAGATTCCCTACAACTATGAAAGACTGTTCCTCCAAAGCAAATTTCATAGTTGTAGGGAATCTCCTTCAAAGAAATTTAGCCTTAGCAACAGCATAGCAACGACTTAAGCCGTTTTATGAATACGGCCTCTGAGCTTGTTATTTCATCGAAGAAGTAACACGAGATTTATTATTGTACGGCGCAGCGCCGTGCGTATTAAGGCTGCTGGTGTTCGAAAATGGCTGTACATTCCGTGTAACATACCGTATACGCGGTAATTTTCGCGGATTCAAGTTTTCGCGGTTAAGGGGCAAAAACATAAACATCAATTTTTGCGATTTTTAATTTTCGCGGTAAAATCAAAATTGCTTGATTTTCATTTGAGCCAGTTCTTTCATTAACCTGCGGCCGCAGGTTAATGAAAGAACTGGCTCAAATGAAAAGGTCCAGACTTTACTGAAGCAAACGAAAACAAAATATATGGACGCTGTGTCTACTGATGATACTTTGTAAAAAACAGGAAATTATTTCGCGATTTTACTATTCGCTGTTTCTAAGTGACCGCGAAATACCGCGAAAAATGGAACATCGCGAAAATTATCGCGTATACGGTAAAACTGAAAAAAAAAAAAACGTTTTTAAATTGTTAATCGACTCCTTTTGAACATTGTTTACTGCTGTTACTATAACCTTGTACCTCATCGTACCGTACCATTTGGAACACCGCTCGACCTATTTCGGAATCAGTTTATAAGGAATTGGCCGAGGAGTTTCGATAGCTCACCGCACCGAATTTGGGTAAAATAAAGTACCGCACCGCCTAATATTTCCGGACCTTACCAAACTTGTGAGCCCTACCGTGGGCAAACTGACAGCTGCCAAGAATATACTGATGCTTTAAAATGATTTCTTGTTAGACTTGTTAGAGTTTGGAGTAAATAAATACTTATCTAATGCTAAGATCTTGCATTTGCATTATCCTTTAAGTATATGCTTGGGGTAACCTTCATCACAGTATTCAGTACCTGCCTTTCAGATATACTTGTGCATCCAGATAATACAGTCTTAGGTATTCTTTAAAAAATACGTATTTGGCTGATACTTGACACTATCCCGTACCCAACCATTAGATGACTTTCATATCAAGGTCACAGATATACTTTGATGTTTTGTGTTAAAGGTTTACGTCTTTATGTCGCTATAATTTCCAAACTCTTATATGGATTTAGTTCACCTTTCATATGATGATAAATGTTAGTCCAAAATTTCAAAATTTCACTGTACATTTCTATCCCTTTACAAGACCTAAAGATCAAGATCACAGACTTAGATTTTTTCTTGATAAATGTCTAACTGGGCAACGTATGTTAGATACAGGACGATTTGTCAAGTATTCTCCATCGTCAAAAAATTGAAAAAGCATCTTTCCTACGCCGTGCATTATCTTCTGTTGCACCCTGCAGCAGCCTTTGTACTTGTCCAAGGTGTTTTAATCAACCAGACTGGTATGGGTAAGGAGCAGAGACACCGGCTTACTATTTCAAGATGGATCTCGTCCAGTTTACGCTTATTAGCAAGCTGAACTAATCATATATTGGATAAAATTGTTCACCAAAGCTACATATTCTAAAATAGACTTATATACACTCAGTCCGTATTATTACACCACTGTCAAGCAAAAGAAAAAAGGACATCGGTAATTCATTCTTGGAGATTAAGACCTATCACAGGACAGAATAGCTCGACTAGACTCGCGATTCTATATCACACAAAAATACTATTCGTGCACACCTATACCAGTGAGTCTTCCGAGGACTGCAAAAACTCCTCACACTTTTCTTTTTCGGCAAAACTGCAAGTGTAACCCTCATACAAACACACACAGTGTACAAAAATAACTATAAAACTGTTGAAAGGCCCGCTAATCCCTCAAAAGAGCTGCGCCACGAGCAAGCAACGTAATGGTACACCCTAAATATTCTAAACATTGAGACACCTAAAATAATTACCGTAACCAACATTGAAATTATGCATAATAAAATGATTAGGATAAATATCTATATAAAAATTTAACAAGAGGGCCATGAGGCCCTGAATCGCTCACCTGCGCAACTGGCAAAGTGGCTTTTTCTTATGTCTGAAATTGCCAAAATATGAGTTTTGGGTCAAAAGTCAAAGAATGACCATGACTTCTTGTACTCATAAATCTTCATGTACGCATTAAGACAACCATACATAGCAATTTTAGGCCAAAATCTTCAAACCTATCCATGAAATCTTATGTTCTAGCATTTTCACATATTTGACCATGCCGCTAAAAAGGTCAAGGTAAACCCAAGGTCATCATTTGAACAGTCTTGGTAGGACTCTAGTACTCCATGCAACTTAACCAAGTTTACAGGCCATTGGTGTATTGGTTCTGGAGAAGAAAAATATTAAAGGTTTATTGCATAATTGGGTATGGTGGCCATGTTGGTCATGTGAACCGGACCGTTAGAACAAATTTTTGTTCAATCAAGCTCTGGAGGCTCTAGCCTTTTCCCATATTTGACCTTGCCATAAAAAAGGTCAAGGTCAAGCCAAGGTCATAAATTGAATAATCTTGATAGTACTGGAGTACCCAATGCAACATGCCAAGTTTCAAGGCCATCTGTCAACTGGTTCTGGGGAAGAAGATTTTAAAAGGTTTTTACCATATATGGGCATGGCCGCCATGTTAGAAATTTTCCTTCCCTCAACCCCTGCAGGCTGTTTATGAAATGTCTTTACAATTTGCTCAGTGGCTTTTAAGAAGAAGTTTGAAATTGTCAAACCATGAGAATTGAGGGTCAAAGGTCAAAGAACATCTTTGACCTCTTGTACTCATAAATCTTCATGTACTCATTAAGATGACAGTATTATCCAATTTTTAGGCCTAAATTGTCAAAACTTTCCATGAAATCTTATGTTCCAGCATTTTTCCATATTTGACCTTGCTGTAAAATGGTCAAGGTCAACCCAAGGTCAACATTTTAAACAATCTTGATAGTACTGGAATACCCAATGCTACATACCAAGTTTTAAGGCTATCTGTCAATTGGTTCTGGAGAAAAAGATTTTTAAAGGTTTTTACCATATATGGGAATGGCGGCCATCTTGGTCATGTGACCTGGACCGTTTGAATTAATTTTTGTTCCCTCTAACCCTGATGGCTCTATATGAAATTTGGTTACAATTCGTCCAGTGTTTTTTGAAGAGATTGTTTAAAATTATCAAAATATGAGAGTTCTGGGTCAAAGGTCAAAAAATGACCTTGACCTTTTGTACTTATGAATCTTCGTGTACTCATTAAGATGACTGCAATACTCCAAGTTTTAGGCCTTAATCTTCAAAACTTTCCAAGAAATCTTATGTTCAAGCATTTTCCCATATTTGACCTTGCTGTAAATAAGGTCAAGGTCAACCTAAAGTCATCATTTGAACAATCTTGATAGTACTTGAGTACCCGATGCTACATACCAAGTTTCAAGGCCATCGGTCCACTGGTTCTGGAGAAGAAGATTTTTAAAGGTTTTCGCCATATATGGGCGTGGCGGCCATGTTGGTCATGTCACCTGGACTGTATGAATAAATTTTTGCTCCCTCAACCCCTGGAGGCTCTATATGAAATTTGGTTTCAATTGGCCCAGTGGCTTTTGAGAAGATTGTTTGAAGTTGTCAAGTTCTGGGTCAAAGGTAAAAACATGACATTGACCTCTTGCACTCCTAAATCTTCATGTACTCATTAAGATGATTGTAGATACCAATTTTTAGCCCAAAATCTTCAACAGTTTCCAAGATATCTTATGCTCTAGCATTTTGCCATTTAAAAGCACAAGGAAGCAAATTTGACCTTACCGTAAAAAAGGTCAAGGTCAACCCAAGGTCATAATTTGTATAACCTTGGTAGTACTCGCACACCCGATGCTACATACCAGGTTTCAAGGCCATCGGCCTATTGGTTCTGGAGATGAAGATTTTTTTAGGTTTTTACCATATATGGGCATGGCGGCCATATTGGTCATGTGACCAGGACCGTTTGAATAATTTTTCGTTCCCCCTTCCTCTGGAGGCCATATATGATATTTGGTTACAATTGGCCCAGCGGTTTCAGAGGAGAAGTCATTTGAAATTGTGGACGGACGGACGACGACGGACGACGACGGACGACGACGACGGAGCCTTACCATCCTATAAGCTCCCCCGGAGCCGCTGGCTCAGGTGAGCTAAAAAAGAGAGTTCAGGGTCAAAGGTCAAAGAATGACCTTGACCTCTTGTAGTCATCAATCTTCATGTACTTTTCAAGATGTTTGTATATACCAATTTTAGGCCTAAATCTTCAAAACTTTCCATGAAATCTTACGTTCTAGTATTTTCTCATATTTGACCTTGCCGTAAAAAAGATCAAGGTCAACCCAAGGTCATAATTTCAACAATCCTGGTAGTACTTACGTACCCAATGCTACATACCAAGTTTCAAGGCCATCAGTCAATTGGTTCTGAAGAAGAAGATTTTTAAAGCTTTTTAGCATATATGGGCATGGCGGCCATGTTGGTCATGTGACCTGGACTGTTTGAACAAATTTTTGTTCTCTCCAGCCCTGGAGGCTCTATATAAAATTTAATTCTAATTGGCCCAGTGGCTTTTGAGGAGATTGTTTGAAATTGTCAAAATATGAGAGTTCTGGGTCAAAGGTCAAACAATGACCTTGACCTCTTGTACTCATAAATCTTCATGTACTCATTAAGATGACTGTATGTACCAATTTTTAGCCCAAAATCTTCAACAGTTTTCAAGATATCTTATGTTATAGCATTTTGCCATATGAAAGCACAAGGAAGCAAATTTGAACTTACCGTAAAATAGGTCAAGGTCAACCCAAGGTCATAATTTGAATAATCTTGGTAGTACTCGCTTACCCAATGCTACATACCAAGTTTCAAGGCTATCGGCCTATTGATTCTGGAGAAGAAGATTTTTTTAGATTTTTACCATATATGGGCATGGCGGCCATGTTGGTCATGTGACCAAGACGGTTTGAATAATTTTTCTTTCCTAAGGCACCAGGAGGCTACATATGAAATTTGGTTACAATCGGCCCACCGGTTTTAGAGGAGAAGTTGTTTGAAATTGTGGACGGACGGACGACGGACGACGGACGGACGGACGACGGACGACGGAGCCTTACCATCCTATAAGCTCCCCCGGAGCCGCTGGCTCAGGTGAGCTAAAAATGTCACGGTCAACCAAAGGTCATCAGTTGAACAATCTTGACAGTACTTGAGTACCCAATGCTACATACTAAGTTTAAAGGCCATCAGTCAACTTATTCTGGAGAAGAAGATTTTTAAAGCTTTTGACCATATATGGGCCTGGCGGCCATGTTGGTCATGTGATCTTGCTTGTATGAACAAATTTTCGTTCCCTCAACTCCTCGAGATTCTATACGAAAACTGGTTTAAATTGGCTGTGTGGCTTTTGAAGAGATTGTTTGAAATTGTCAAAATATGAGAGTTCTGAGTCAAAGGTCAAAGAATTACCTTGACCTCTTGTACTCATTAATCTTCATGTACTCATTAGGATGAATTTATAAACTAATTTCTAGGCCAAAATCTTCAATAGATTCCATGAAATCTTACGTTCTAGCATTTTCCCATATAAAAGCACCAGTCAGCAAATTTGACCTTGCCGTAAAAAAGGTCAAGGTCAACCCAAGGTCATAATTTGTGATGTGAAATTTGGTTACAATCGGCCCAGCGGTTTCAGAGGAGAAGTCGTTTGAAAGTGTGGACGGACGACGGACGGATGGACGACGGACAACGGACCTTACCATCCTATAAGCTCCCAGGTAGCCGCTGGCTCAGGTGAGGTTAAAATGACCTTGACCTCTTGTACTCATAATTCTTCATGAACTCATTAAGACAACTGTATGTACCAATTTTTTAGGCCAAAATCTTCAAAACTTTCCATGAAATCTTATGTTCTACCATTTTCCCATATTTGACCTTGCTGTAAAAGGTCAAAGTCAACACAAGGTCATAATTTCAACAATCTTGAAAGCTACTCAATGCTACATACAAGGTCTCAAGGCCATCTGTCAATTGGTTCTGGAGAAGAAGAGTTTTAAAGGTATTTACCATGGGCGTGGCGGCCATGTTGGTCATGTGTCCAGGACCGTTAGAAATTTTTTTCATTCCCTCAACCCCTCGAGGCTCTATATGAAATTTGGTTTCAATTGGCCCAGTGGTTTTAGAGCAGACTGTTTGAAATTGTTAAAATTTGAGATTTCTGGGTCAAACGTCAAAGAAAATCCTTGACCACCTCTTGTACTCACAAATCTTCATATACTCATTAAGATGATTGTATATACCAATTTCAGGCCAAACTCTTCCAAACTTACCATGAAATCTTACGTTCTAGCAATTTTCTGATATTTGACCTTGCCGTAAAAAAGGTCAAGGTCAACCCAGGGTCATAATTTGAACAATCTTGATAGTACTTGAGTACCCGATGCTACATACCAAGTTTCAAGACCATCGGTCAACTGGTTCTGGAGAAGAAGATTTTTAAAGATTTTTACCATATATGGGTGTGGTGGCCATGTTGGTCATGTGACCTGGACCGTATGAACAAATTTTCATTCCCTCAACCCCTGGAGGATCTATATGAAATTTGGTTACAATTGGACTAGTTGTTTTTGAGGAGATTGTTTGAAATTGTCAAAATATGAGAGTTCTGGGTCAAAGGTCAAAGAATGACCTTGACCTCTTGTACTCATAAATCTTCATGTACTCATTAAGATGACTGTATTTGTCAATTTTTAGGCCAAAATCTTCAACTGTTTCCAAGATATCTTATGTTGCAGCATTTTGCCATATAAAAGCATAAGGAAGCAAATTTGACCTTACCATAGAAAAGGTCAAGGTCAACCCAAGGTCATAATTTGAACAATCTTGGTAGTACTCGTGTACCAGATGCTACATACCAAGTTTCAAGGCCATCAGCCTATTGGTTCTGGAGAAGAAGATTTTTTCAGGTTTTTACCATATATGGGCATAGCGGCCATGTTGGTCATGTGACCAAGACGGTTTGAATAATTTTTCTTTCCTAAGGCACCAGGAGGCTACATATGAAATTTGGTTACAATTGGCCCAGCGGTTTCAGAGGAGAAGTTTGAAATTGTCAAAATATGAGAGTTCTGGGTCAAAGGTCAAAGAATGACCTTGACCTCTTGTACTCATAAATCTTCATGTAGTCATTAAGATGACTGTATGTACCAATTTTTAGGCCAAAATCTTCAACAGTTTCCAAGATATCTTATGTTGCAGCATTTTGCCATATAAAAGCATAAGGAAGCAAATTTGACCTTACCATAAAAAAGGTCAAGGTCAGCCCAAGGTCATAATTTGAACAATCTTGGTAGTACTCGTGTACCAGATGCTACATACCAAGTTTCAAGGCCATCGGCCTATTGGTTCCGGAGAAGAAGATTTTTTTCAGGTTTTTACCATATATGGGCATGGCGGCCATGTTGGTCATGTGACCAGAACCGTTTGAACAACTTTTCGTTCCTTAGGTCCCAGGAGGCTCTATATGAAATTTGGTTACAATCGGCCCAGCGGTTTCAGAGGAGAAGTCGTTTGAAAGTGTGGACGGACGACGGACGGACGGACGACGGACGACGGACAACGGAGCCTTACCATCCTATAAGCTCCCCCGGAGCCGCTGGCTCAGGTGAGCTAAAAAAGCTAAAAATTGGAAAAGAAAGATTGATTTTCAACCTTTCGCCCGTCAATAGTGCTTTAAAATTCTCTCTACTTTTCAGGGAAGAGCCTGAACAAGAAGTGAAGTAGGAAACATTGTTGACAATGTGTATGGACGATTTTAAAGCACTGGCGAGGGAAGAAAATTTGAGAATCCATATTTTCAGTAATCCACATTATGAGCATTGCGAAATTGTTTTCTAGTTTACATGAAACGCATTAAAGTATACCGCTATAACAACTGACTGTGTCTAGGTATTCTTTCTAAGCATGACAAATCGCAGTCGTTTGATGCTCATGCTCAAGGTCATCTATTGAATTAGCATTCTTTGTGCTTTCTTTATCTTCAACTTTTCCTTTCCTGAAATAATAAACAAAAGTAAGAGAGAAACGTCTCCCTGTACATCATCCATAGTGCAGTTTATATTTTATTTTTGTCCTTTGAGATCAGAGGATATATTCTGAGAAATCAGAAATTTCTGAGCGGTTTAGACTCATATGAGGGTCTCAATGGGGTTAACTGATTAGCGAATTTGGGGCCAAAAAATACTGATTAGCGGAATTTAGAGGAAATGTTACCGGTTAGCGGCGTCGCCTATACTAAGTGATTAACGGAGTCGGCCGAAAAATATAATGATTAGCGAAATTTGAGTGAAAAAATCATCGGCTAGCGGCGTCATATGCGGTTAGCGGTTACCGGAATCGGCGAAAATCGTAATTAGTCCACTCTAATTTTACAGCATGGTCTCACAAAATGTTAAAATCACGGTTGCATTCCCATTCAGAAATTAAAATCTTAAAAAGTTCCTTCAAGAGCAGAGACTACAAGAGACGATCTCAGTTAAGTTGAGCCATTCGAGGACTAAAATGGCCGTATATACAACCATTCCAGAATTCAAGAAAAAATCACGAACATAATGCTCATTATATCTGCTTCAAGTCATTTAAATATACTGAAAGGATTTAAAAACTTCCACATTTTATTGCTGGCTGCTGATCTGTTCACTCATGACAGTGTTGACTATTTAACGACAAAATGCTTGAAACTTATCAAATTTAAAGATTACGCAGTTTATTTGTATCGTTTACCTAAATGACGTCAGTAAAAGAACGTTACGTTACTGAAATGCATGAGGCGATGCCGGCGTTATGTTATGCAACACTCTTTCGACCATTTCTTACTGTCTTAATATTGTGACGTCATCAACGTTGATTTGCAAGTATCACTGCGGATGATGCTGTCGTGCAAAGCCTATTACGGAGACGGCATCAACGTTAGTTAGCGTCATGCCCTCTGGTTTTCAGTCTTGGTTTGGTGCTTTTCTGACGGTCTTTTTAGCTTCCTGTAAACAGGGTACGTCGTCTGAGATTGTAAATTGCCGTCATTAACGCATAAAATTGTACCGCGACGTCACTTTTTGAAATTTCAGCATTTATCTGGCCCAAAACTCTGCGCCTGTTTGCGATATTTAGACGCGGTAGGCTAAATAAAGCCACTGACCGAGTTCAAATTTTTAAAATTCAATTTGATATTGTAAGAGAAATGTTTCATCAGAAAACTGTATACATGATGCTATTCATCATTATGTAAACGGCACTAAGAACACGAGGAGCACGTGCTTGTTCCTGACCGATTCGGTTGAACGATTTCAAATTCCGTATATTGATAGAATCAGGTATAATAGAATGTATATGCTGTAAAATTATGGTGGGCGTAGCTGCAGTCATTTTTGAGATATTCAAAATTAATGGGTGGAAGTTTTTAAGAGAAGCTGACTGTAAGGATCGAGCATTGGATGGAAACTCAAAATTTTGTATTTTGCTAAAAATGTCATGGTTTAAAGCTCTCGACGAAAGATGAAGATAAGTGAAAAAATTAGTGAAATATGTCAAACGGTTCTCGAGATATCTAAGCGATTACTGTTGCCATGGCAACCATTTTAGGCCGCTCAAATTTTACATATTTTCATGAATTTCAAAGGGAAAACGTGTCTGTCCTGAAGCAAGTATCAAATAGTTAACTGGTATGGTGTTTAGGACTAAATGTAATTGTCAGTCTCTGCACCTTCAGAGCACTGGCTACTGCGCGTTGTTGAAACCATAGCAACTGGAAGTACACATAGTCGGAGAAAAATAAAATTTGTGAAAATAGCTCTTTTTCAAATCGAGGTTTTTGAAAATGGCAGCCTGACCTGAATATATCATTAGCATGTCTTCAAACAGCAACATCAGTACGGTACATAGCAAAAGCAATTAGTTGTAAACTTTCACTGACTACGGAATAAATGCACGTGCAAAGGGTGTCCCTGTCGCATTTACAATTTTACAGAAACAATAGTTTTTTAGATTTCTTGACCCAATTTCCACACTTTCAGTTTGAATTTGCTTATTAAACAAATAAAGAGTCGCATTTTTATCCCATCTTTGCAAATAACGGCGTAGAAATGTAGTGTTTGATATTGTTTCTATGGTTACGATGCATAAAAATGTGTTACTTCAGTTCAAAACGACCCTAAACCCATGTAACTAATATACAACTCTTAATTTGCAGTAGAATCGATATGGTTTTAATGTAGTTCAGTACTTGGTTTCCGTATCTCTAATGGTTTTCATTTTTTTTCTAATAAACAGATTTAAAGTTGCTGCTTAGATACCCCACCCACTGTATATGCAATAGCAAAATCACCGTTTTGTGAAGAGAAAGTGTGTACAAATGTGAAAAAATACGTGATATAGACCTACACGATTAAGAACAATTTTTTTTTCTTACCAGTGAATTGTCGCTGATGTATACATGGTGTTGAGCGCGAATCGTAGTTTATATCTCGACGGCGAAGCCGGAGTGAGTTAAGAAAAGCTAAATGTAAGAAACAAGCCGAAAAATCACACGCTCAACCAATAATAATTTCATAACAAAATGGACATTTCAAACATTTTTATGGCACCACAAATTAACATTTAAATGGCAGACTGGAAAACGAAGAGAGTTAATGACAGGTTTGTAGTTTTATGGCCCTTTCAACAGTACTTAGGTCATGCAACAAGGCATGGGTGATTTTTAAAGACTGTGTGCAATGGCACCCCGTGCTTGAAAAAAAAGAGATTCGAACAAGGACTACTAGCTTAGCACGCAGGCGCTTCCCTCGCTAAGCTACAGAAAAGTGGATGAAATTAGATGGGATGAATAAATCACTCATGAGTACTCGTATACTTAAGATGGCACCCCTATCAGGATTACCTAAATTACACGACTTTCTTGGCTATTCTAGAACCCCCGGGTAGCACAGTAGGTTAAGGCCTGGCCTGCTGATCAAGTGGTTCAGAGTTCGAGATCTGCTTGATGCATTTATCTTTCCAACCGCAAATTCGGCTCCACTGCACAGCTTTTCATACTCACCCCTCCCCCCTCCCCTCCCCCCAACACACACACTTCCCACCGTCCCCCAACCACATTCCCCAATCGTCCTGATATGACTGAAATACTGTTAAAAAGGACATAAAATCCAAAGTCATTCATCCATCCATTTTAGCTGTTCTATGTAGTATGACGATCATAGGTAACAGAACATTGCTTAAAATTTCAGTATCCCTCGGTGAATAGACGCTGTAGGCCTTAGTCTACACCACTTTCTGTCCTGAAAATGCCTCTTCTTGCGTATTACCTGCTTCACAGAAGCAATTCATTCAAACAACATTAGTAAATTTATTTATTTCAACATAAAATAAAGATAAGGCAAAAATATTGCTTCAAATAAAACGGTTTTACTCCGTTCTTCTGTTCCGTGATTTCAGCAGACGCTTTGCTCGGGACAACTCTTGTCATCAAATTTACCGAATACAACTGCAACTGCAGTCTTGATAAATGGACCTATTTCATAGATAAAAAAGGTCATGGTGAGCATTGTTGACAGTAATCTTATTCTCTCAAAGATACTATCTTTTGTTATTAAAGATCATGGATACTACCTGTAGTGTTCGCAGATTTGTAATCGTCAAGGGCGGTAGATAATGCCAGTTTGAATTATCTCCCTTCCTACTATTTTACAGTATTGACACATTTCATAGATGAATAACTTTTAAAGTTTTGCGAGTTTACACATAATTTTTTTACTTTCTGTAACTTCAAACCTTACTCTATCATGCATATATTGCCTTATTGTCAAACGTGACTGCCATTTTTAGTTATTAGGCGAATAAAACACCAATTTTTCACTCAAAATTGGGTCGATTTTTTCCAGTAAAAGCTCTCCCGTTGATAATAAGGGACAGAAAACATTCATAGCATGTTATCTTATTACATACGTATGTATTTTCAAACTATACAAGCAAATAGGAATGGGATAATATTTGTTGTTTGATTTTTATCGAGGAAATATTACATACATGTCTCAATATTGATATTTTCAAAATGGATTCCTGGTTACCATGGAAACGGCCGAACGTTGACCTCTAAAAACTTGTGAAATACAAACAAGCATGGTATATATCAAATTCCCAAAATTTGAGCCAAATCCGTAATTTTCGACTTTCCACGTTATTATGGGCCAATGCTGGATGTTTACAGTCAGCCTCTCTTAAATCCTTTCAGTATATTTTCAGATAATAGTTTTAGATTATGGAATACCAACCACGTTTAGAGACATACCCTAACAATTAGAAACGGCGTATTTTATGACGTTATTAAGATACGTTGAAAGACGATGTCGCATACGATTTCTTTGACATGCGTAGCATTGCACATTTACTAATCTACTCACATTTGATGATTTTGGCTGGTTTTAATTTAAAATGTTTTTCTTTGCTTTTTTGGAAGAAAGGGGTTATAGGTTGCACTACAATTAAAAAAATGCTCATTATGCAAGCCCCGCCTCTTTTGGGGGAGAGCTTTCAGGCGTATAATGAATATTTGCCGGCCCCTGATTGGTTTTATTATGAAAGTTGAATATTTTTCTGAATGTTATGCTTATTTATTATTATAAAAAATGGAGCTTATTTACAAAGCTGTTTTGCTACATTTTTGTTGGGGTTGAAAAATACACAGGGGTGACAGTGAAAGTTTGGAGATTTATTCACTGTGAACTACACCCTGTCAGCACTAAAAATAGAATATGTCAAAAATATGCCGCATAACCCCCAACTTTTTTAGCTATTACTGGTAGGTAAAGGTGTTGTCTATTCAATTCCATGCCTCAATTTGGAAAGTTTAGACCAGGAGAAAATTGGCAGTGCAGTGACTTTGACCCATTTTGCACTGTGAGCTATGGGATTTTTTTTAGTGTAGTGCCACCTTTCTATGAAGCGCTGCTTAATCAAATGACGTCAACGCTTTCAACACGTGGTTTTAGTGACGTTGTGACGTAGGTTACGTGTGACGTAGGTTACAGTACAGTTATTTTAACGTTTTTATATCATTTAATATTTCAGTGCATAAAATCTAAGCACACCATCTTGTAGCTGTTACTAGGCAGGATTTTGCATATGAGTTTCAGAGCGATTGCTTTTCTCAGTTTCAAGAAAAGCCCGTGACGTAAGGTTACATTCTTACAGGAAAATGCTGAGGTAATGTATTTTGAAGTCGAGTAAAATATACAAAATTGAGCAAATTTGCACAAATGATATAAGATATTGAGGAACATATATTTCTTCGTGTGATCTTGTAAGTTTTATGATGCCGGGCCATTTTAGTTAATACATGTATCACAAATTTACCGCTGTGACGTAGGTTACATAAAATTTGCGACATTAGTTCCTAGTCTCATTTCTTAGCAAAAACTACCCATTAGATATTGTTAAAGCGGGGAAATATGTAAGAAATCACCTGAATTTAATAATGGAACTCGATTTTCAGCAGTCACTTTATCTTTTTAAGCCGTGCGACGTTCATATCTATGCCACGGCAATATTGCGACATTTAAAAACGTCGCATTTTAATCCAGGGTATCATTATTCGAACCAGTGTTAAAAATGTCTAACAAAACGCATGCATGTCTTGGTACTTTTATCTACTTTTTTAGACAGAGGGCAACTTGTCAGAAGGTAAACAGGACCGTTATTTTGTAATTTAAAGAAAGGCAATACGAAGGACAAAATTAATAGCTATATAATGGCCCAGCTTAACTGAGAACGTCTCACATACAGAAGTAGGAACATGGGCCAGACTACGTAGTTTCGGCTAATAAAGCCTCGCCAGTGACCCTGACAATATCTGGTGACGAAACCAGAAAAAAGCATACTGTAATTTCTTAATTTTAATCGGGCAGTCAATTCAAAGACTGATTAGTTTCACATGTCATTTTGTTATTATAGTCAATGTAATAAAATCATAATGACTGATCACAAGATTATAATGTTTTATTTAGAACTGTAGTGTTTTAGTAAATTTTGGACTCATTTTAGACTGACTTCTATTTACAACAGATAAAATGACACAATGCGACAAACTAGATCAAGATCATGTCCTGCTTATCATGCAAGAGTTAATAGGTTGCTACATTGCATGCTATTACCATTTTTTGTCAAATCGATGCACACTCTCTGTTTTATGTGAAAAAAAAAGGATTTTTTCAGGTTATATTGTATGCATTTCTTTATAAAAATGCATTTGTATCATATATTCATAGACAGACTGTCTTTCTATGTATTTAGAATCGACTTGGGATAAAAGAGTATTATGATACAGTAGTCTTCAAAGAATGCACAGGGAACAGTTGCGATATGTAAGTTTACTGATTTGGCCAAAAAATTACTGATTACTGATTTTTGCCCTTAAATTTTACTGATTACTGATTTTGGGGCTGAAATTTTACTGATTACTGATTTCAGAGGTACCCCATTGAGCCCTCTCAAATTCTAGACAATCAATTTTAATCATTTAGACCTTTTTGTGACTGTTCAGTCCTTAAATCGACTGCATTATCAAAATCAAGAAATAACAATGTTTTTTTCCTCTAGCTTTCTTCGCCAGATCATGTCATGGTCTTTTATGAGGCTTGAATAGCCGAAACTTCATAGCATGGCCCATTTTCCTTCTTTTGAATGTGTTCTCTGCTCTTGAATGCACTTTTATAGATTTCAATTCTGCGAGAATTATGTTACAGCCAACGCTCGATATCTCGAAGACGAATGTTATCTCAACCCATTGATATCTCAAAGAGCATTTTCTGGGACCAGAAAATTTCCTTTGCGATACCAGTAGTTTGGGTTAACATGGTTAACAGGAGTTGAAATGTGAAACAATAGGCAATGTGACCAAGCCATTCTCTTTAATATAAAGATGGTACTTTCGGATATAAGTGTGTGAGATATCGAGGGTCAACTGTATTTTCTTTTAAAGGTATATGGATACCCTAATGAAAACATGTTTCGATTTCATTCCCCTAACTATGATATTACCATATGGTGTCTGTTATAAATGATGGCGGTCAAGTGCTCCTATGCGTCCAGCTCATCACAGGTGGTAGGAAACTATGCTAGGTACCGAACTACTTTGTGATAAAACCCGTGTTTCATATTTGTTTCTGCCTGGCGTAAAATCATTAATATCGCACTCAGAAAAACGATTAAAGGGTAGAATTCAATTTAAATTTTGTGAAGACAATGAATTTTAATTTTAGATTCTTGCTTAGTTGATGGATACCGAAAATGATATTTTCATCTAGGTCTATTAATTATCAATAGCAGATAACGCACGGGAGAACCTTAATTATTTTATTGTCTACTATGTGCACCCGAGCAACCTTTTATTTTTGGCAGGCTAAAAAGTTACTCGGGGTCGAGAAAAGATCAGACATGTTTACGCTATGTATCACCAACTTTCTGTATTCCCTGGACGACGAAACTCTTCCGAAAAGGAGTCAGCTCTAATAGGAGAGAATATGCTTTTTAAGGAGCCAATTCTTTCGTCTAAGAGTCAACTCTCATTGAGAAGAGAGGCAAAATTTAAAACAGCAGAGATAC